>JAVYIG010001563.1:0-322417 GCA_035222895.1 Strongylocentrotus droebachiensis | reverse complement strand
TCTCCGAAGTAAATGACTCTCCGGATTTTCCATTGTCACAATATGACGACTGTGATCCATGTATGTTTACTAAAGGCACTCTACTCCTACTTATTGATCCTGTCCTGCCATTGAATACGTATAGAAGTCTACTGTCTATTACTTTGCTCTATGTTTATAAAATGCTCTTATCGCGATCGACTGCTATCAGTCCATTGCCTTGATGTTACCCTTTAGCTGCACTCTTGTGCTCCTGTGCAGGGGCGGTGATCCGGGAGGGGGGGGGGGGGGTACGTCCCCCTCAATTTTTTAAGGGGGGATCGTCCCCCTGAAAATTTGAAAAAGTGCAACAACAAAAAGTATAGCCAATACTGACTAAAGACTACAACAAACTTTTAGGCTCTGGAGGGCCCAAGAGTGCATCGTTTAGACATATAAACATGCACATAATTATCTTCTCACTCGGAAGCTACGCTCCCTCACATTATATCCTTCAAAATGTACGAGTAAATATTGTGAAAAAAGAGGTGTGAAAAAGTAGATTACTTGGTTTTATACCATAGTTTTGCTAAGAAATTTATTTTTTTAATACAACAAAACTGTAAAAAATCTGTGAGGGGGTATTCACTTCCGTCATCTTCACCCCTCTCTTTCATATGCCCCCCCCCCCTCGCACTGGCGTAATGAGGGGGGGGGGGGGCTTAGGGCAGTTGCCCCCTCATAACATTCAAACGTGGTTTATTTCTAATTTGATACCAGTGATTTACATAATGTTGCTGAAACGGCATTTTGTTTTTGCCCTGAGCTTCCGGGGGCTCTCCCCTGGACACCACTAAGGGTCCTATGGCGGACCCTATTTGCTCACCTGACCGTAATTGAATGCCTAAAAAAAGCTGAGCTTCTGGGGGCTCTGCCCATTAGAACCCACCAAGGGCACTAAGGCAGCCCCTGGATGCTCATCTGATCGTAATTTAATGCCTAAATCCTATTAGATTCCGGGGGCTACGCCCCTTTACCCCACTCTAATTAGTGACCAGCATGCCAGTGTCAAATAAGGTATCAAAATATATGCTCATCCGACCGTACTTTAAAGGGATCGTTTAACAATGTTAAATCTGAGATACACGGCCCTACGTGTTATCAGTGTCTGTGATATGGTGTATTATACACCTCACTTAAGAAATCCAGCCATCTGATTGGTCGAAATTGCAGCCATGGTTTTAACCATTCCCGTAAATAAACGAAAAATGCTAAACCCATGTAATAGTTTTAAAATCCCGGCAAAATTCCAGTTACCATGGTTACCGGGCAAATAGTTCAGACTTGGTGAAATACCCATAGGTTCACATGTTAAAAACTGGTTTGAGCGATCGAGGATACCGTACGTGTGCGAAGAATTGGTCGGTATTTTCAATACAGCAATCTCGATCGTAAGTTGAATTCCAAACAAAGCAAAAATGCCTGAAGAAACTCTCCCAAGATTTCAACTTATCAAAATTAATGCAAGACTTGCTGACAGCAAGAACACCAAAAAGGGTACGTGAAATTATCCATAAACATATTCGTTTAGTTGATGAAAAGGCTTTTGACGAGTACCAGCATAGACGTAGACAGGCGCGCCGTAAGCAGTTTGGGATTGGGGGGGGGGGGGGGGGCAAATATTCCAGGGGGCTCACCTTCCAGGGGCAGTGACGTAATGAGAAAAAACGTTTGGAAGGGGGGGGGGGGGGCAGACGAAAAATCTGCATCACCACCAGTCTTACACGTTACATGCAGGTCTCGCGGAACGTTTTTCAAAGTGGAGTATTAACGATCAGGTAGAGCGTAAATTGGCGTGGGGTCCAGGCCATGAGCCTCGGCAGGGGGTCAAGGGGCTGAGCGCCCGGAAGCTCTGGGGTTTTAGGTATTTAATTACGGTTAGATGAGCATCCAGGGGCCCTCTTTAAGGTCATTGACGTGTTCCAGGGGGGGGGGGGAGCCCCCAGAAGCTCAGAGGTTTTAATATCTAACTACGGTCAGATGAGCATCCAGGGGCCGCCTTAGGGCCCTTGGTGGGGTCCAGGGGGCAGAGCCCCCGGAAGCCCAGGGGGTTTAGGTATTTAATTACGGTCAGATGAGCATCCAGGGGCCGCCTTAGGGCCCTTGGTGGGGTCCAAGGGGCAGAGCCCCGGAAGCTCAGGGGTTTTGGGTATTTAATTACATTCAGATGAGCATCCAGGGGGGCAGAGCCCCCGGAAGCTCAGGGGTTTTGGGTATTTAATTACGGTCAGATGAGCATCCAGGGTGCAGAGCCCCCGTAAGCTCTTAGGTTTTAGGCATTTAATTACGGTCAGATGTGCATTTTTTATATAACTTATTTGTGACATTGGCAGGTCACTTATTTTTTCTCTCTGTCTTTCTTTCTTTTTCTCTTTAACATACTTTTTCAAAAAGTGAGGGGGGGGGGGGGGGGCGGCTCGAGCCCAGGCACTTTGCAGACCATGACATAAAGGTTTCTAAATAAGCGTATTTCTCGCCCGACTGTAATTTGGAATTTCTTATTTTCCAACAAACGCATAAAAAGGTATGACTTACAAAAAATGGAGAAAAAATACCGGAAAATCATGTTATAACAGCAACATTTGTAAATCACCGGTATCGAATAAGAAATACACCCCCCCCCCCATCAGTACGCCAGCGTTCAGGGGCTCATGTCTTCTCACCCCTATAACAAAAAAACAGACATGCTTTCCCATTCTCGCACAATAAGCCACGATATGCGCGTATCGCTATTAATTATAAAGACCTCCATTGATAAATACCGTATTGGTGGGCATGCGCAATGTTTATGAAATTTAATTCCTGTGAACTTTCCTTTTATTTGAATGGAATTATATATGTGAATTGATTCAGGTTTGTATTATTGTTATGTTCTTTTTGGTTAAAAATACAAACCATGTTTACTCCTTTACTGCTTTTTTTTTGGGGGGGGGGGGGGGGGGGGGCAAAAATGCGTTTTGCCCCCCCCCCCCCCCACTTGTTTGTTTGGGGGGCAACCGCCCCCCCCCCCCCACTTCCGGCGCCTATAGACGTAGACGAAAATAGATCTAGTAGGCCTAGTGCTAAAATCCTTCCCGTAGAGATTGCACACATCCCTATGCATTGGCCATTGCGCACTCATGCTATTGGTCGATGTTTTAATTACCAGAGATTCAAACTAATATTGCTCGTGATCCTGAAGGTGATACTCAATAAGTGAGGTGTCATATGAGCGCAGGTTTTTCTCCATATTCCCCACAGGGCCGGCCCACCCCCAGAATCTAGGGTCCATAACTTATAAGCTTTGCTTTTCAGTGGACCTCTCCATCTCCTCACAATATAAATGCAGTTAAATCTATAATTCAATTTTTGTCTGCCTCAAATGTATAAATTACTATTAAGATTTGTTTATTACAAATGTAACTATGTTTTGTATACATTTTACGTTGTATACGTTATTATGTATTATAAATAAAAATAAAAAAATGAAGATACTTCAAATCCTTCTCCCAGCACTACACGTGCAGCTCGTTTTTTAACCTTTTGTAATTTAATCGCTTGTCTTTGAAGTCGCTCAGACCAAACCGAGGAACAATAATCAAAATGAGGAAGTACGATGGCATTATATAGAAGTTTTAGAGATCTTGTTGGAACAAAACTTTTGGCTCGCTTAATTACACTTATATGTTTGCAGTAGTTTTAATAACTTTTGTTCCACATGTTCCGTCCAACGTAACTCCTCGTCAATCATGACACCCAGGCATTTTGCCACTTTTAGTCTTTTCAAACAGCTGCCGTTTAGTGTGACAGAAAAATAATTTACTCCGTTAACCCTTACTGTACTGGGCTATTTTGAGCACCCACTGACTGGGGGGGGGGGGGGGGGGCCTGGGAGGCCCCCCCCCCCCCCTATGATCTCGGCCGTCGATTGTCCGATGAACCCGAAAATTTGCATGTTTGTAGATATTTACGTAAGGAACAAGATGGTATAATTAGTTTTTTCTGATTATGCAAATTTTTGTCGTTAGCCTAATTAATTATGCAAAATGCGCTAATTTTATGCATTTTACAGAAAACGTGTCAAACTCCACTTTTTGAATGTTGAAACTCATTATTCATATGAAACTTCTTTTCTAACACACAAAAGTCATTTTAATGTAATTAATAATGATAATTTATGCAAATTTTGATGGATTTTTTTTTTTTTATTTTTTTTTTGATGACATGCGCATACTAATTGTTATGTAACACCTTACTGGTATATCCGATTTTGACGAAAATGGTATCAAAATGTGTGTAAGACTTGAGGGAAAAAAGTCATGAAACGACAATTCAAAATTTCAAGCGGTTGCGGCGCAATCTCCGAAAATGTCGAGGGAGGGGGGGGCCTCCCAGGCCCCCCCCCCCAGTACAGTAAGGGTTAAGGACTGATCGTGATCCAATAAGCATCACATTTTATCTTATCCGCATTAAGAACTAGACGGTTTGTTGTTACCCATGAAAATATATTTTCCATACCATTGGTTAGCTTTTGTTCTACTTCTGTAACATTACATCCGCTGACTGTTAGAGTCGTGTCGTCAGCATAATCAACAGTAAATAAATAACATCTATTAAAAAAAATGAAACCTTTATTGATAGAGAGGAATTCAAGAACAGCAAAGTTCCCGTAATGAACAATAACATCCACGGTCTGTACTACTTATTTCAAAGCTATACATTATTATTGAATCTATGTATACTACTTATAATACGACATTAAAGTAATTCCATGGCATTAGGATGAATTTCTTATCATCTAGTATACTTAGACCTTTGTTTTGTATCCCAGGAATACAAGGTCAAGTCATCACGCCATTATCATTGGCTGTAGCTGTTGGTGATGATGTTTCTTTAAATTGTACCACTACAAAGACCGATCCGGTATCTTTTATATGGACTCGTGTATCTACTGGGACACAGATATATGTAGGTGGTAACAAGTTTGCCCCTGAGGGTGAATATGGCAATTTTGACTTGGATGAAGATACCACTGAAAAGAGATCTCGATTGATCATCAACGATATTCTGATGCTAGATGATGGACAATATCGTTGTTCTGTCGGTGGACTAGCTCCTCTAGATCCTGCTACTGTTGATGTAGAAGGTAAAGTTTCAAGGTCTTCACGACCGTCATTTATTAAATCTGTTTCATTGTGTAAAACAGATTGCCGTATCTGATTTGAAAGACACATTGTTGTTGCCCCGATTATTATTTATCTACCCTATTTGCTGTAGTCTAAGCCTTTGAGTTCATTAATCCATCTATCGCAATATTTGTTGTCTTTCATGTAAGTTTTTAAACAAAGAAACAAAAACAAGGCTAAGGTTGCCAGAAACTGTCTTAAATTTTACAATTGGTCCAGACTTCTGAATTTCTTTTCTCATTCCTATATGAATTGAAGAAAAGGGTCAATTTATTTGTCTTCACAAAGTTACCTTAAATGTCCTTAATGTACATATCCCTTTTCTAGTTTTTCACTTTGATGAAATATCTATTTCAGTTTTGCTATGTATGAGAAATGGACATGCATCTATGTGCAAATGACATACATACAGCTTTCGTATACTATTAAACTGCTATAATTGCCATCCTTTCCCCAAACATTTACAAGATTCATGTACCTTGTTAGGAGTGCAAACGCGGAACACTGTGTTAAAACACATGAAAAGGTGATGTAATGTTGACAAGAACTATGCACTGATTATGTTGTTAAATTTTAAAGTATGGCTCTCCATTTCCTTTTCATAATGTTTTGTACAGTGGGATCAGTTCCTGGTGGACCTGAACCAATAACATTGACTAGCAATGATGATAATAGCAACCCCATGTACCAAGCAACATGTGAGGCTATAGGCAGTTCACCAGAAGAAACTATTACATGGATCTTAGATGGTGTTACCCAGACTGATGGCATAGTGGAAACAGACCCGGGAATATCAGATGATTCTCTGTTTGATAAAAGGAGTGTGCTCACATTTCCATCAACCACTGACAACTACAAAATGCAAATTGAGTGTGACATCAGTGGTCATCAAGTAGCTGAGTTGAACAGACAAGAAACAAGACTGGTCGATATTCATAGTAATTTTTCTAAATTTTCATTTCCAGTTGAATAATGCATCAGATACACCGAACAGCTCATATCATATCAGTTCAGAAATGAACCAGAAATTAATATGGAAAATGATGTACTTGCGAGTAATCATGGTAACATGCTTTCCTCTCTTTCTCTCTCTGTCTGTGTACACTGTCTCCCTCATTTTCCCTCTTTCTCTCTTATCATTGAATGTTGACTGTAGTTTTTATTGTATGGTTTGTTGGGGGTGGGGGGGGGGAGATGTTGTTTGACTAGTACGTTTTCAATCCTTAGTCCTTTCATGGAATAATATCTGCTAGTATATAGATGCTGTTTTGTATTTTCAACCTTAAAACCATTTGTACTCCTGCACATACTCTTATTACAGAGCCGCCACAACCTGGAGTCATAATAGTTGATTTGACCATCAATGGAACAGAACTCACAATATCATGTGATGACACCAATAGCGAAGCCGTTCCTGCTATGAGTACCTTCAACATCTATTCTAATGGAGCACCGATCACCAAACCTGACTCAGACAAAGCTGTCACCGTCAAAGAGCCTGGACAGCGTACAGAGTTTACATGTGAAGGTAGCAACTATCTGGGAACTACTACGACTACACAAAATTATCCCGGCAGTAAGTTCTAATTTATTTAACCATTTGATCTTGTGTGAGGGTGAATGGGTGATGGTGGGCTCACTACACGTATGAATGGAATATAATTTGTATGTGATTTAATGCATGTTTCATTATCTTCTTTATTTTCTTTTTGGTTAAACAATATAGTATTAATGACTGCTTTGAGAGAAATAGTTGTTTTATTACGCTCAAGGGAAGGTTAGAATTGTGCTATTCCCCGAGGCTTGCCGAGGGGAATAGCCCAATTGTAACCTTCCCGAGAGCGTATGAAAACAACTATTTCTCGAATATTAAAGCAGTCATTAATACTTTTATATGCCGAAAAAAATAGACTAAAAAATAAAAAATAAAAAATACTTTTTTTTTTTGTCGAAGATGAGATTCGAACTCTTGCGTACAAAAGGTGATGTATCTAAAGACAGCGCCTCAGACCTCTCGGCCATCGCGCGTTGTTAACATGCTTGGCAGTTTTGTAGAATATATACATTAGATGGATTGAAACCGGCTTCGCGTGTGATGAATGCTTCGCAAAAGCTCCATATACGGACTCTTCTTTTACTTTTGCAATGAATATTGGCACGAACTTAGATCAAGATCTATCGGCAGATGTTGTTTTTTTGTTTTTGGAAGTTTATTTTCGTCTTCATGTCAACAATGCAAGATAAAATTGTCGGTAAGATCGATCGAGATTCAATTGTATTGAAATTACCGACCAATCCTTCGCACACATACGGTATCCTCCATCGCTCAAACCATTTTTTAACATGTAAACCTATGGGGTAACCATGGAGGCTGACCAACTATTTTTAATAACCATGGTTATTAAAAATATTGAAATGTTTTAAGCATGGTTACCGAGAATTTTACAGGAACAGTTGAAGTTTATGAATGCAATTTCGACCAATCAGATGGCTGGATTACTTAAGTGAGGTATATAATACAAACTATTTTTTACTCCTTTACTGCTGATTTCTTTTCGGGGGCGTTTTTTTTTAAATTTATTTATTTATTTTTTATTTATATATATATATATATATATATATATATAGGACACAAGGTAGATAAATAAAAACACCAGAGAAGTGAATATTTTCTCCTATTTTCTCATGTCACAATGGTCCAACTTTTTAGCTTTGTGACGTTTCTCTATCTCTTTTTCTCTTCTTTCGCGTACTCTCACGCGCCTTTGCATCTTGACTACCAAGCGTCGCCTATATTTTTGTTTTTGTATATTATTGTTCATGCTTGAATCACTTCGATAAAGGGCTATGCCCGAAACGTCAGTGGAATATTCACTTCTCCGGTGTTTTTATTTATCTACCTTGTGTCCTATTCATTTTATGCACCGACGCAGAACCATTTATTTTTTATTTATTTATTTTTTTTTGGGAGGGGGGGGGGGGGAATGCGTTTTGCCCCCACCTTTTCGATGGGGGGGGGGGGGGGGGGCGGGGCCCTCGCTTCCGTCGCCTATGAGCTTAAAGATAAACTCCAGTACTGGTAAAAAAAAAAATTCTCACAGAATCAAACAAAACTTACACTGAATAATCAAGATTACAAATAAATGACATGTGCCAAACAATTTTGGAAGAAAATGTATACTGGCTGAGTAATGAGCATAGAAAGACAAGGAAACCAAGGTAGTACCATCCCCGACACCATGTGTGTTGTCCCATATATAGCTTTCTATGTGAGTGTTTGTTACTTTACCAAGACTCGGTCAAATTTATTATGATTTTGATGACTCCAGAACCTTGCAGTGCACACCAATACTTACATGCTACATGATAAACTGTTTCTGATCCTTTCACACCTTTTCTTTCACAATGCAATTGCATTACTAGTACTAAAGTTTATCTTTAAATACCATGAAACATTGACAAAATTCATTATAGAGTACCGAAGTGGGCCGTCATAATGGCCAAGTTTTTAAGGTTGCTGGTTCCAAACTATTTTGTGTTGAACAATGGTGTGATGATCATATCAGAACCAAATACTGAATTTTGTTTTGCTCCAGCCTGTTGCTTGAACGAATTTCGAAAATAACAATAGCCGCATTCACACTGCAAGCAAAACTCATAGATTTTTAAAATTACATTCCATTTGTTTTGTCGGTAGTTTCAACAATATCGGCAAAAACAAGGAAAAAACAAAATCGAAAAATCCAACTTTGAAGGGTGCCGAAATTTCACCGCATAAATACAACTTACGGTACTAGCTATAGCGGTTTTTCGTTACGTATCTCCTCGCTTCTGCGCTATCGAATGGAGAGTAGCAACAAGTCTCCCATGCGCAATACTCACCCCAAAATCTGTATGAGCAAATACCGACGTTTTTTGATGGGTTTTCCGGGTGTGTAAATGTGGTCCCCAAAATCAAAGATTTTTTCAAGATGGTGTTTGGGATGTGTAAATGAGCCTACTGTTGAGAAAGATGCTCTCTTTACAGCAGGCAAAGTAAACTTCTCAACATTCAATGGTTTCGATCAACCCAAAATGGACAATATTAGCAAGGCTGCTATAGCACTTGCTAACTTAAATGATCACTTAGGCATTAGTATCTGAACAGTATCCCATACAATAATGGCATGTACATGTACACACCTGGATGTAACGAAGGTGAAAGCAACATAATATGAAATGGCTTGCTAAAAGACATGAATGTATGCTCATCCCATGCCTGGACCAGACTTGAACACCTGACCCTCACATTGATAATAATTATAATAATCTTTGGTTTTCTTGTATAGCGATCATGTCTGTCAGACTTGATACCATGGGCTCTTCAATTATTACCATTACTGCCATTATGGCGCGCAAGCATTTCAAGAAATTATTATCTGGTAGGTACTCATTTACCTCACCTAGGTCAAGTGTGGCAAATGCAGATTAATGTCTTGAAAAGGCCAATAGTGAAGAAAATGAAAATTGCTGACACAAAAGAGGACAGGAAAAAACAATGATTGGTAATTTCTAAAATATATAAATAATATCATTACATAGGTCTACATGTATTTCTTGGGTAAAATTTTGCACGTGTCATACAATATATTTTTAGATTTCTTATTTTCTTGTTTGCGCTATTCCCACACCATGAACAGAAACAACCGACCCTCCTCCAACGACCGGTATGTCTATCTTGTTTTTATCCGTTCTATCTTCATTCATTTCATATATTTATTCTCATTATGAAAACAACAGCGTGCGTTATCATCCACACAAATGCTTATTGTCAGTTACCACCAAATTATACTTAATTTATAACTAAGTTAGAATCAAATTCAAATCAAAATTGTATATGAATCAATGTGATTATTTTCTTATTCTTAGCTTAGCCTACATTTATTTTTTGTTGATTTATTTTTGTCAGACATAATTTATATATATTATAAATTCCCTATTGGTTTTCCTTCCCTCTTTCTAGTCAACGTTTTCTTCATTTCTGTTGTCATCCGTCGACGTACATGTAACTGTTCACCCCGTTGTTCATGTGTATGAACCTACTGTCTTAGTCTGTCTATCTATTTAAGTGTCTTCTCCCGGTTTGAAGGTTTATTGCAACATCTCTCCATTTCACTCTATCTTCTGCCATTCTGGTGCACTCTTGCTGTTTTAGTCCACTCCAGTTCTTGACATTCTCTTCCAAGTTGATTCTGGGTCTTCCTCTCGGTCTAGTTCCTTCCACTATTCCGTCCAATACATCCTTTAAAGCAGGGCTCCCACATAGCCGAGTTGGAGCCTCGAAATGTGGCGAGCTGGCGCGATCTTATGGCAAGCCATTTCATCATTAAAAACATATTTCTCGATATCACGAAATCGAATTCTTGATATCACGAATTCGATTCTTGATATCAAGAATTACCATTGCTTTACAACGTAAAATTATTTCTTGATATCAAGAAATATGTTTTAATGATAAAACGGCTTGCCATACGATCGCGCCAGCTCGTCACAACTCGAGGCTCCAACTCGGCTGAGTGGGAGCCCTGCTTACGAGGCTTTGGTGCCTTTTAACATGACCAAAGTATTTGACTTTAGTCTCTTTAACTAATTTTACCAGTGCAATTTGTTTACGCCCTGCCATGTGCAATATCTCTTTGTTGATTTTCATTCGTTTCCAGGATATTTCATCATTCTTCTGTAAATCGACATTTCAAAAGATGTTATTCTATTTTCCATTTTCTATGGCCTTGCTTATTGTCCATGTTCATTACATTTCATTTGTGCATATAATAAGCATTCATCCTGTATCGTATGGCCACACGAAAATGCATTTACTAATAGGCATGTCCTCCCACTATAAGTAAGCTATTATTTATAACCTTTGCCAATAACCTTAATTGAAATTATCGATAGTAAATGTCCTGTAAATCTATTCTTTATTATTATGAGGATTTCAGAAGCACTTTTGCAAAATATTAATTTTAAATATTTGGTCTGTAGTTGATGAACACGTGTGTACGAATATGAAGCAAAATATTTTCACTTTTCCACAAACATTGAATTCCAATTTAGACCACAAATTACGAGACACCTCCTGTTGCACTTAATGTGCTTGTGAATTGTATAAACATAGATTTCAACATCATTTCACGTTTATTTACCGTGTCCTCTTTTTTCAAATTAAAACATTCAAAGTAGAATATATTTCATATAAGATGCCAATTTTTGACATATACTCTATGAATATTTTCTGTTGTTCTGGACTTTGCAAGTTTTAACAATAGGATGCTCCGTTTTCTCTTTGAAACTGACAAGAAATATAATTTGTTAATATATATATCATCCATATACAGTATGA
This sequence comes from Strongylocentrotus droebachiensis, assembly GCA_035222895.1. Classification (NCBI taxonomy): domain Eukaryota; kingdom Metazoa; phylum Echinodermata; class Echinoidea; order Camarodonta; family Strongylocentrotidae; genus Strongylocentrotus; species Strongylocentrotus droebachiensis. The sequence continues at coordinate 310,855 of JAVYIG010001563.1, read as the reverse complement.
CAAATCTAACGTTTATGTATATGCTCTAACAACACCAGAACCAACTGCACCAGAAGGAAATACGACAAGTTCGCCAGGTGAGGGGTAGCTCTTGTTCAAGATGTTTTAACTGTCAAACGTGTTATTCTCATTTTTATTACGTTTTTTGAATGAAGTGGTATGTAACTTCCCCCAGCTGAGCACATGCTCACAAAAGAATTGCATTCTTTCATACAATACTTCCAAATTACCTGGTGATGCTACAGCAGTTCTGACATAGCAACTTCTATGTTGGTATTGTATTGTAAACAGATGGTCAGCTCTGGTGAAGCTACATACCACTGTCTCTTGTTAGCTAACTAATGATTGACAGATGATGTCACAAGATGAATGAGATCTGGAGCATTTTTTAGGGCCGAGCTTAGAAGGTCTGAGAAAATCTATTTGAAAAAATATTTACGAATCCTTGAAATATATCTAGACGTTTGAATAACAAAATATGAGTTGTATGCAGCCCTGCACATCAACAGGAATCAACTTGTATTTGGATTTCACCCGTCCTTAACAAAAAATGTGTAAAGGATAAAAAAACAAAACATATAGTAATCCGCTTTGATGGTGGGGGAGTGGCATGCAATATATCGGTTTACTAACATATTCAAATATTATGCAATTTTTAAACAAAGGTTGTTCGTGAAAACCTGGAAGCTTGCCCAATATTTTCCCGACATAGCAGCAAGTAATGCATGCAGAGTGGATTCCAAATATTGTAGTTCATTCATAAATAACAGGTTAATGAATAACTCGTCACTTTGTCCCCAGGAAAGAAACATATTAATTTGGAATATGATATTGATAGTAAACCGGTCTATTTTATACCAATGTGCATATTGTGCACATGATATGCATTGGATCTATTGTGATGACATTAACATCATAACTTTATACACGGTGACTACTAAATTCTCAACTAATCCCTATAGACTCAATACATGTAGGGACCATCTGGCTTCCTAGGACAAAGGGTTCAGATACATGTATATTATGTATGTACATTGAGCACCATAGAGAAAGAGACTCATTTGTTTCTACAGTGTACAACAACACATGTACATGTAAATACAGGGTATCCATTGTGACATATCGGTTGGATGATTATAAAATCACTTCCCGGTTTGGCCTCCCTTCACTTGCTTCAATACAAGAGGTTTACAACTTTCATCAGCATAACAAAAGAAGCTTAGCTACCTTGCTACAAAGGTCATTACCACAACAAACTAGACGTTATTGATTTGTATTTCACTGATTTATAATAATATTACGAAAAATCTATATAGTGCTTGTGACATAACAAGTTTTTTTTATTGATTTCTGTTTCAATATAAACATATTGAAATATGTACATAGAACATATAAATAAATAATGACATAAAATATTGTGATAAGATTGTACACGAAAGGAAAATATTGAAATGAAAAAGGAAAATGATGACATTGTTGACCTAAATGTATACAATAAAACGGAGGGGCATGCTAAATAAGCAACGTTTGTATGACGTGAGCCCCAAATGATTAAGAAACCATTATGTTTTATGAATGGAGGTAGGGTCGTTCTGCAAAATACAGTGCTCATTTCTATTCGAAAGATATTTACTACTGACATTGAAATGTTAGGTAAGAGTAGGATTTTGCTCTATTAAAAAAGCAATTTACAATAGACAAGGTCATATGGGTTAAATATTTATCATGAATAACCACACAAAGAAGTAAAATTTGATGTTGAATTTGTATCAAACACCTATCCACTCTCCATATTACCATCTTACATAGAACATGAATGAAAGGGGCATTCATATAGGAAAGAAACAAGCTTTAATTCACATAACAATTTAGCAATTCGATTGGAGTGTAAACTGAGACTTTCTGTACAATCTTAACAATATAAGTAATTTCATCACTTTAAACACCAGATGAATAAGCCATTGTATTAAAGTATGCCATTGCAAATTATGACATGTGATAAACAAATATCAGAACGATAAATATCAAAGGATGTGTATTCATCCAAGCAATGTATATTGTTCCCTCGTTACTTCAGCAAATATTAACCTACATTGTATTTGCGAACACCGACCAGAGTCCAAAGTCTTGTTATTGCAATGGTTGAAGCGAGGCATCATAGCATAGGTGAATACGCATACAAACTTGTTTCTCAATTTCGTCAGGAGGTTCCTGTTTTGATCGGAATGAATTCAATCGGGAATTTCCCCGATGATTTATTTGAATCCGAATCTGAAAGATATACTACTATAGAAAGATTCAGGGTTGCTGTCGGTAGAATGTGAACTGAATTTTTATTTTTTTTAGTACATTTGTTTTGTATGGCTTAAACACGGTGGTTATTGTATTTTTTAAATTACAGTAATTGGGTATAAGTTTGATTCTTAAAATTGTTATATATCAATAGATACCTGTATGTTATAGTACTGGTATATGTGATCTTACATTATTTTGCTCCGGCAAAATCTTTTCCTTGTATTTTGTTTGTAAAAAGTATAGGATAAGGGTTGCAATTAGGTTTTAGGTAGGATTTAGAGTAAGGATAAGGGTGAGGGTTGCCATAAGGTTTTAAGTTAGGTTTTGGGTAAAGATAAGGGTCAGTGTTACGATGGGGTTTTAGTTTAAGTTTTAAGTAAGGGTGACGGTTGCGAATAGGTTTTTAGGTTAGGTTTAGGATAATTGTTAGGATTAAGTATAGTATTTAGTCTAGGGTTGAAGCAAAGAATTCGGTTAGTGTATGCAGTGACTCTGGATCAATCGTCCCGTTAGCATGTGTCATATGACCACTGAGTATTTGTTGAAAACTAATCATAGGTTTGATGATTTCATCTAGAAGCTTGTGTATTTAGATCTTGTATGAAACATTGCTCACCATCCAGATCCCACACCATGTACATGTGTGCCAACTGGTCTGAGTTCTGGGGCTTTTGCAGGTATTTCTGTCTTAGCAATCCTGTTAGTGGCTTCTGTTATCATCAACATCATTCAATTCATCATGTTGAGGAGACAGGAGACCAAACCAGGTGACTATATTCATCAACTTTGAAATATGGGATTAGAACGAAGATAAGCTATGTACATGTTTGTTATATGATTGTTTTACCTGACTGCTTAGAAAGCAAGTGTTTGCTTGTAAATAATCAACCGCAGAAATGACGCCTTTGAGTCCTCTCTAAGGGACCTGACTTGGTACTGCTTAAAGAGATTAAGGAAACATAATACTGAAAGTTGATAGCGAAAGTATTTTTTCTTGCACATCATAACATCTATCGCCTTCCTGAATGTATTTATCCATACCATATTAATACCTAAGTATAGAGATCCATTTACTTGAGACTAAATTTTACTTCCTTGTTGATAAATGTGCCATATACCTCTATTGTGCATCAATATTTCTATATTTGCTTCTTCTTCTTTTTTTTCTTCTCTTTTTACAGGTTTCGAAAAGTCAGAGAAAACTGTTTCTGGGTAAGTATTTAGCAGTTCGAAAATTTCAACATAAGAAATATGTATATTTATATATCGAATCACCTGCATCCACACATACACACACACGAACCGTGCGACATTTTGAATGTAATAGAATATGAGAAATCAACAAAATTAAGGATGATATCATTAATTTACCCATTTACCCATACCATATTAATACCTACAAGCGCTATAGTTCTCCTTAGAACTATAAGCTAAGAAAGATAAAAAACATTCTTTTTCAAGACTACACCAACAGTTTTCAAGACTACACCGGGGCAGTCATCTTTTCTGATTCTTTGAGTTCACTCCAGGCCATAGAATCTCGTAAAGACGAATCTTTCATTCTTGAAATTTTAACCCTGTGTAGTCAACTAAAATACAAGGGCACCCAGGTCTATTTCGAATGGATTCCCAGTCATTGTGGTCTACAACACAATGAGATAACAGATAAGTTTGCTAAAGCAGGACTAAATAAAAATATAGAAATCAACAACGCTCTTACCAGAGCAGAATCAAATTATGTTATAAAGAAATACTACATAGAGATATGGCAAAAAAGATTCAATGAAACATCATCCCCCCTACGGGAAACGCAAACTCTAGTATCAAAAACATTTGTGTGTTACCTGAACAACAGATATCATGAAACTATTCTTCATCGCCTAAGAATGGGAAACTTAGGTTTAAATGAAAATCTTTTTGAGTTGAATCAACATGAGACCGGTCATTGTCCAAACTGTGAGCACCAAAAAGAAACAGTTAAACATTTTTTATGTAAGTGCCCACTCTTTCTTATAAAGAGAGCCATGCTTATAACAGAATCTGGAATAGAAAACGAAGAAGTAGTCCCAATACTCCTGAAATCAACAGATATTAATCACCAACAGGCTCTGGTTAACTTCGTAGTTAGATCTAAAAGGGTACACCTGGGAGGTGTTTCACAAAGATCCTAAGTTGAACTTATCTCTAAGTTGGACTTAAAAATTATGGACAGCCATTGGAGTCTTAAAATGAAATATATTCAGAAGCAGAAATTCAAGTATTTTAGACTTTTTATAAATTCCACATCAAGAACATGAAATCTCCCATGATAATAGAAAATATAAATGATTTGAATCAACATTTTATGCCTTTTAAAATACCTTTAACAATATATTTTCAATGATGCTAATGGCTTTCCATAATTGTTAAGTCCAACTTAGAGTTAAGTTCTACTTAGGATCTTTGTGAAACACCCCCCAGTACCCCTACTAACCACCTTGCACCGCACATAATTATTTGAGCCCAATATGTTTCGCTTTTTATAGTGAGTACATACATGAACATGAAGAAGAAGAGTGAGAAAGAAGAAAAAAAAAAAAAAAAAATTAGAAGAGAGAACTGTCTATATTAACGTTTAAAATCTTCATGTATCAATGATCTGTTTTTTATTTGGTTTTCGGTCAAAATTTTGAAGAAACGCGGTGGAGACGACTAGACATATTGGTGGACGTCGGAGGGCCTAGGCTCAGCATTAGGCTGAGTTGAGAAGCTTGTCACAACGTACCGTGTCCGAGTTGGTCCTTGGGCGTCCTATATAGCCGATAAGCCTTCTGCTCGCCAGCCACTGAATTCTTCATCATTAAATAAAAGTTTAGCTTTTAAAAATCCAATTTATCCAAATATATATATCAAAAAAAGTAAATCTAATTTTAAAGGATTAAAAATCCTGAGAGAAGAGGCGTAAATATTCACTTCTGAATGAAAAACGCCTATAAATTAAAACAACAACAAAACAACAATTTAGGACTACACACCCTCAAGAAAGATTACCGAGAGTCCTTTTCAGGACTCCTCAATCCTCCCTCTCTCTAACATGGTGCATCCGCAAGCCTACTGTATGGATATCGTGTTTACGTGCAACTATGTAATCAAAGTAAAGTGAAACTCGAGTTTGTATTTTTATGAATCAAAATTTGAGGGCATTGAAAAGTAGTCAATTTGAATGCACAATGAAGACATATTTCATTATTTTGGAAACGGAAATGATTAGCTATGTACTTTAACACACAAGATGAGCAACCCTGCTCTAATACGAGTATCTGGAAATTAGTTATGTGTGATGGCTATGAGATGGCGCTGTGCAATAAACAGTACGCTAGGGAAAAACGTTTATAAGTTTGGTATTACTTTTAAATGCCATATTGAGGAACATCAACGTTTTTGTTTTTCACAGAGAAGGAAGAAATGTATCTCATGAGGCAAACGACAACATGGCGTATGAAATGATTCAGAGCGGAGATAGAGGTGAGAAAATTTGTAAATTTAGTCAAGAGTTTAAAACGAGGAACCCACAACATAAAAAAGGTAGATGTATGGCTTTGTACATGGCGATAAACACGTAAAAACAAACGTCCCATAACCACAATATCATACTACGTGATAATCCTTTAGCCCAAAACTGCAGAATACATTATACTATTAAGGGCATTACTGTGTATTAATTGATTAAAGCAGCAGTATATATTCCAAAGGAAACATTATAAGCTTAATAATTTTCCCTTATCAGATTATTGCAAGGCCTACTAACTTAACAGAGGTAGCCTTATCTCTGCTTTAGAGTGTGAAAGATTGGTTGTATTTGATCTTTCAAGTATTATAATCTTTTTAATAATAATCTAATTTTTGTTTTTATAGCATACACATCCCTCAAACTCGGTCCATCCCACTCCCCCATCATTGCTCCTGAAAACGTGACGTTTTTCACCAGACTCGGTTCAATCGGACGCGGTGACTTCGGCGGGGTATGGAAGGGAGAGTTCCGCTCGAATCGATGTCAAATAGACGTTGCTATCAGGCAGATTCCAGGTGAGGTTTTGCCAATGAGTAAAAAATACCAAAAGGCAAATCGCTTTGATGAATATCAATGTAGCCTAAAATCGAACTTTACGAGATGTTGTGTTATCATTGATAAACAGAGATACCATCAGCTTTCTAGAAAGTTATATTTTAGTAGGACCCCAACAAACGTACAAAGTAACACACACAAACACACGCACATATATATATATACAAATATATTTTACTAAAGGCGTCATTAGAGAGACATTTGGAGTGAAAAATTAGTCATTAAGTAGACATTGTCATTAGGAGGACAATTAGGTGTCCTCTTAACGTTTTTGATTTGATTTGATTTGATTTGATTTATTGGTTTCTGCATCTTATTTCTTTTTTCGTCATACATTTTCATGAACATAATATGGTTTGATACAATATTTTAAGTGTATATAATTGTATACAGATAATAAACGAATTTAAACAAATATATTGAATGCATAATTAAAATACATTATATGCAGGAGGGCTACAGAAATAAGCAAAGTAGCTTGACGTTCCCGCAGCCCTCAACGTAGATACAACAACAATAACAAATAACAATAGAAAGGACTGACTTGCAGAGAACAAAAGGAAAGGGGAGAGAAGGAGCGTTGGTAATAATACAATAAATCTCGTTCATCTGCTGATTGAATGCAGGTTCATTCATGAATGGCTAACCGATGCTAGGTCATGGACGATTACACATCATTGTTGAATATACAGTCAATGTACACACGAACATGAATACAGTACAATTACACACGACAGGATCAATACTTAGACAATAGCATATTTTTAACTGCCTTTTTAAATGAATACAATGTCCTAAGGTTTCTTATTACAACGGGCAGAGAGTTCCAGATGTCTGGGCCGGCGTGTCTTATGGCTTTGAGAGCCAATGCGGTTTTTGGATTTCTTAAATGGAATATTTCAGTTTGCCTTGTAGGATAATTTATTTCTCATAGTAGGCCCAATTTTGTTATATATCTCTCTCTATATATGTAATTTTACTAAAGGCGACAATTGGAGGGACAGTTTGAGTGAAAACATAGTCATTAAGTAGACATTAGGGTTAGGGTTAGGGTTAGGTTTAGGGTTAGATTTGGTTTTAGGGTTAGGGTTAGGGTTAGGATTTTTATAATGTCCACTTAATGTACCATGTAGGGTTATATATCTTTCTAAATATATAAATTGTATTCACTTATCTACACTATTTTCACTCGATCTTATTAACGAATAAATGATTGAATTGTTCTGCAAATGATTCTAACTCAACACTCCCTTTGATATTGAAAGCAAATGTGTTAGTTATACAATTTATCTTCTCTCAGATCAAGTGACCAAATCAACCAACGTTCTTCGAGCTGTCAAGGTCCTTTCTGAGCTACCGGATCACCCGAATGTTGTCAAGTGCTTGGGATATTGTCAAGAACAAGGTAATATACCCCCTCGGCCACTTAATAATCTTTCGAGTGTCTGCTTAATATTATTGTGATTATTCACGGCTAACAAAAATAACAAACAACCAAATTTGCGTTTATGTCGTGGCTTTATTAACATTTTGAGATGGACGCTTATTTTGCACATTTTGATTTTCTGGGTGTCATAACAAAATAACACAGATATATTGAATCATAAAAAATGCTTACAAATGCAATGCTAGGCCCCCGCCTATGAAATCGAGTGATGCCTAGGCTAAACTTATATACATTAAGTCATTATATCAGCCCCCCGCCTATAAAATCGAGTGATGCCTAAAGTTATGCTAGGCCCCCCGCCTATGAAATCGAGTGATGCCTAGGCTAAACTTATATACATTAAGTCATTATATCAGCCCCCCGCCTATAAAATCGAGTGATGCCTAAAGTTTTATACCAGCCTCTCCGCCTGTAAGATCGGATGATGCCTAAGATTAAATCGTGACACCCTGAGTTTGAACATGTGTAGGTACAACTAGGTCCCCCCGCATTCAAATTGAATGGGGGCCGGAAAACTAAGAATTGACATGCGAACAAATTCGACTGAATATACATTGGCAACCCCCTCGCATGTAAAAATTGAGTGGGGTCGAAAATTATCGGATGACAATTATTGATCAATAAACTTATCAGTACCATGTGATTAGTGATTTACCCATACAAAACCGGGTAGGGGCGAAACCCAATGGGAAAAATTCCCCTACGGCCCACTTACTTTGTGCACGACGCAAGTTGATGTGCGACCAGGCCAAATGCCCCCGGCTCTGCATTAACTTCATAAATCACTGACCAATTTATTACATAAACCCTATCCGTACCTTTCATACCTGAAACCCTAAATCCTTTCCGTACTAATACGTATACCTTGGCTACTTCGAACCACCAAGCAATACTTAATTTATGCCACTAATATACTAAAAATACTTTTATTGGTGGAGATAATGGGGAGGTGGTGGGAATGTTTTAGACTCCGTAAATTTTTCTTCTTGTCCATTCAAAATGAAAGCCATAACTAGAATGAAAGCCCCTTCGTGCTATTTTTAATTTGCTGGCGGTATTTTCCGCGCTTGCTTGATAAGCGTACATACGCTTGTACATTTCCTAGCGCGTGAATTTCCCTCAAAAATGTAAACAACCTCTTGACCTACATTTTGTCAGCCTGTCAATAAACCATTTTAAATCGTTGTCTACTCTTTAAATTTTAATATGAGCGTTTTTTTCTAATAATGTGGAGCGCAACCTTTGTATTAAAGTCAGTATAGCTATTCTAGCATGCCTGAAGGTACGTATCAATTTAAGTAGACTCCTCGTCTGAAGAACCCAAAACGATTAAATCAGTAAAACAAGAGGGTCTTGGAAGAACAGTCAATTGTATTTGATAATAAACTCAAACGTTTCCAATACTATATCATGATGTCTGATGACACATTATGTTTCGAAAATGATATCGCTAGTGACATTTGTTTGTCTCGCAATGTATGGTCAACAAGGGATCAAAAGATCACGACGTCTCGTGTGCCGCTGGAACACTTCGTCAGGTGATAAAATATATTGTAAGCAAGCGTCTTTTATACTCTTCGGGTGGACCAGCGGTCAAATAATTCGATCAATATATAGAGCAATAACGGACAAGGCCTATTGGCCGAAGCTCACGGGTGCTCAATCAATTATGTTATAAATCAGTTTCATACATTTATTTCTTCAATTGAACGAATTGCCCATGATGCAGGTAGCATTCTGTATGAGTTCATCCCTGGGGGTACCCTACTCACCCATCTTCAGACCACAGGGGTGCAATCCCAACCAACATACGGCAATCTCAAACCAAAGAGGGTTCGCATCGATGAAGCTAGTCTACTCAACCTGGCTTGGCAAATTGCAAAAGGGATGCAGTATCTTGCATCAAAGAAGGTAACATTATTTTACGACTTTCAATAGAAGAGAAAGGACATAGGAAAATGGGAAAGGAGGGAGAGAGGACAGAGAAGAAAAATAACGATAAATTAAGAAGGCCTGCGTGAGAAAGAGATTAATAGATAAAGGCATTCTACTCAACTTGGCTTGGCAAATAGTCAAATCATCGAGGACGGGGATAAGTGCGAAAAGGATGATAATTAAACAAGTGGAAGAAGAAAGTGGAAGAATAGGAAAGGAGGAGGCCAATGTGGTACGAGGATGGTTGTGATGATCAAAGGCGAATAAATAAGATCAAGATTATTTATTTTTAGTTATTATTTTATCTCTTTTTTTGTTTACAAAGATCATCCATGGAACTCTCTGCGCTCACAATGTGTTACTACCTGATAGAAAGCAATGCAAGCTATCAGATTATGGACTTTCTTCATCACTATTTAGCGATCATAGAGGTGTGAGTATTATCACCTTTATTTAATGATTATAAAATAAGGTTAAAAAAGAAAAATATTAAAAGAGAAAAAGGTAAGATGGAGAGGGGTTTTCATGGACCAGTGGATCTGAAATTATATTATCAAAAAAGAACGAGTATGAGTACGAATTTACAAATAGTAAACAAAAAGTGAATGGCGTAAATTTTCTTTAAAAAAATCAAACGCCGATAATACCACACAACAACAACATCAGCATAGTTATGGATGGCAGATCTTTAGTGATGACCACAATATATTCAATCGACAGAAAATATTGGAAAATCTTGAAACTACCAAAACGTCACAATGGAATTATGTGTTTCATGATTTATCACGTTAGTAATTTCCTCCCTTAAAGTGTTTAACCCATAATGGTATATTTATGCACCCTGATTATCAGCAATTTTATTGACCGTGGTGTTTGTTTCATTTTGGGCATATGCAATATTGTTTTTGATGTATTTTCAAATCTGCTTGTAAATTGTAAACAATTAAGCAATTGTCTGCTAATCACGGTTCATTTAAAGCCACGAATAAATGATTATTATCTCTAACTTAAAAGTTAACACGATTTTTAACCTTCTTTATATTTTCCAACATCTCAGAAACCAACAAGATGGAGTTCGCCTGAAACCATGGTTACTGGGGACCAATCAACAGCAGGAGATAGCTGGTCTTTTGGTATCGTCTTGTGGGAAATTGTGACATTAGGTGAACAAATTAAATCATTATCGTATTTCACTTTGCGTAACATCTTAAGGACTCTGAGTTTTTCATGTACGAAGCCTCATGAGCTTTAAAGTTGTTCTTTATCAGGGTCCTGCCATTACTATTACCATAACAATATTGTTGCCAGGTGAATATTGTTGCAAATATGAATTAATGCCGTCTTGCCAAAGGAAGTTAGTGCCGGGTTGGGATTCGAACCCTTAAACCTCGGATTTAGAGTCAAAAGAATGAGACACTACACCATGAACCCTCCACTTCACGTGTATCATATGGTGTTATGAAGAAAAGTGAAACAAACCATTGCACTTAAATAATCAAAATAGATCATGACTAATACTTGTTTGATGTATTTTAGAGATAAAGAATTCAAGCCACTTATTTCATTATATAAGACCCGCCAATAATATTTGCGATTTTTTATTTATTACACCATTCACAGATATGAATACCGTTTTGTCTAAAATGTTCAGCTTGTACTATCAAGGTTTGATGGAAAATTGTAAATATATGTATATAATAAGAATATAAGTTATCTCCATAGCTTTAGATGTCACATATTCGTATATTGCAAACAAATGTTTTAATGTTATATTTGTTCGATTCTTAAAGGTGCGAGGCCATACCCTAAAATGACCTTTGACTCTGTCCAAAAGGAGGTTGCCAATGGTTACCAGATGCCACGCCCTCGCCATTGTGGACAAGAAGTGTAAATAATACTCTTTTAAATCCTCCCACCTCCCTGAGCAGTCTTTACTTTGTCTTTAACGGATTGTTCCGTAAATGTCATAATTAACTTGACTCACTGTATAATTTGTAAGATTACATGATGATGTTCAGCATTATATGCGGATATGTTTCCCAACAATAAGTTACATGATTTAACTTAATTCTGCTATTTTTGCATTGAATCTGAATCTGAAGCTCAAAAAGATTAGTCCCAACACTCCCGGTGGAGTAAAATGACTCGAACGAGGTGCGCTCATGAAAAATGATATTGCTGTTGCATATGAAATATGTCAGAATTTTGTATTTGTCTTTGTAATAGATTAATTTGAGTATTTCTATGAGATTTCTATTAGATAAGGATCGTCTCTTTCTTATCTTTCAGGTATATGATCATGTCTGGTTGTTGGGAGAAGGAAGCTACAAATCGGAGTAACTTTGATCAGATCCTCAAGAGTTTGGAAAGGATTCTAGAAAAGACTCATGTAAGATGGACTCGAATTCGCCTTTTTCCATCCATCCATCCAATCCAAAAGATATTTGATAAAGCGCATTTTCCTGCAGTTACAAAGCGCTGCACACACGCTCCACAATGTCTAATGCGAAATTTAGTTTCCTTATTACATATCCATTTGTATTATTCTGGATTTTTAACCTCTGTTCAACAATGGACCTACTAAGAATTCAACAGGTATCGTGAAAATAATTCTAGTCCTAACCAAATGATTATCTTTGCTTCTTCTTTTCCTTCTTTTATTTTAATTTTCACAGAATTACCTGTCTCTCAATGATTTGGATGAAGGATTGTATGCGTCTACACTGGACATGTGACAATACGGCTTGTTCAGATATTCAGCGATACTACAACGCGTCTCTTGTACGTTGTACGATGTTCGGATCCGAGCCAACTGAACTACAGTAGTATTATATGGACTAACTTGTGTTAAATTTGGCCAAGAGTGCTGAATCAGGCTATCGCAAATACATGTTTTGATTTATCGTTGAGTTTACGTCTTTTTGAAAATTCCTTTTTTCAAGATCATTTTGTAGAAATGTGTAAAATAGATACTTTAAGAAATAATATTGGATATGTCTAGAGGTTTAGAAGAAAACATGAAATGTGTGGATATCAAGAGGTCTGGTAAATAAGAACTGATCTCATCCATTCTGAGAAACTTACTTTTTATTTACCTTGCCACTTTTGCCAATCTTTGTATTATTTCTCTCTCTTCTGTTCTTCCTTCTGTTTCACATTCTACCTTTCTCTTAGCTTCTTTCTGTCAATCCATCTCTCTCTCTCTCTCTCTCTCCCTTTCTCTCGCTCTCTCTTTCTCTTGCTATATATCTCTCCACTCCTCTACCCTCTGCTATGTTTCTTGCACTCTCAGTCCTCTTTCTCACACTCTCTTTTACACCTGCCTTTTGAAAACATAGAGCTTGCTTATATCACTCTTCTATTCGGTTTTGAACTTTCATTTAAACATTACAAACTTACACTTCTCATTTAATAGTAGACTAACATAATGTGTATTACACTCATGAATAGTTTACAGTTGCATAAGATTGTTTACTTGTATTTTAATGATTCTACTTAGTGTATTTTGTTGTCATGTAAATACGTTTTCAATAATATTGCCCAATTAACCCCCCCCCCCCCAGGGTTGCGATTCATAAAAATACCCCGTTAGTATTATAGTACTTTAACTCTCGATGCAAATGTACAGGTATCATGCCTGAAAAATTGGAACAAAATTACCTATTTTCATGAAATTATTGTCACAGTTAGAACATTTAATAACTGTGTTTATTAATCCAAAGAGTCGTAGAGATTCTTAATATAGTTCTGAGAAGATATAAAGCTTATCTGCCAAGAATAAACCATTATGTTACAATCATTTCATGAAAAGAAGTATGGAAATTACAATTCCAACTCTGTGGGCAGCATTGTGTAAATATGTGCGAGCGTGTGTGTGCGTGTGTGTGTGCGTGTGTGCGTGTGTGTGTAAATCTTTGTTGATTATAAAAATGAAGGGTTCGGAATATCCACAATAACTATTCTAATTTTATGTCAATACATTTTCGATGGTAAATTGTCACGGTATGGCACTAGGATGTTTTTGATATTCTCTATGCAGTACGTTTCATGTGGAGTAATCTTTTTAAATTTTGTTATTGTACATTCTTTTATACAGTTTGGATATACTGTGTTATATATGCAACATATAAAGCTTCTTACATTTTTGTATAAAGTTTCTATCTTTCATTTACATGTAAGCATACGTGTAAGCAAACTATTGCAATTGCTAAAAGGGAGTCCCCCTTTCCCCCTTTTGTTTTTTATAAGCCTAATAACAACAAAAGTGATATTTATTTGATATTGCTCCCTTTTTCATGTTTTAATATGAAGTACTACCATCAAACTTTTAATTTACTTTCGTTACTGACGATTTATATCTAATTGACGATGATTTGTAAAAAGGTAAAAATATTGTATTAATAAATAGGCCTATCGAAAGTCTTATTCTTAAAGAATTTATAAATATTGATACATTCAGTGAAATATTGCTGATGCCAAACCTATATGTAGGAATTTAGATTTGTCCGTAGTTATTCTTATACAAATGACTTTGGAAAATTTGCATAAAACTACCGCTAAAATGACGGTGAAATAAAAGTGGTTTCTCGATTTAAAAGTATGTTTTGTAATTTTTAGAAAGATTTTATATTTTGAGTCAATTTGAAAAAGGAACAATATTGTAAATAATGTGTCATAATTAATATTTACTTTATTCAGAAGGTGTTTGTAGAGGAATAGCAAGAAGAGGAAGGTTATTTTGTTTATAGCATTGTGATAGGTCCTTGTATGTGGGCGCGGGCATCTGCCTGACATAGCAGTGTACGTAGGACACACATTGCATCATGTCATGGGTTGGTGATGTTGTGCGTGTGTCGGGCCGCGTATTGAGCTTGGAACGCTCTAGTGTCAGTTTTCACCTGAGTTTACCTTTGGAAGAAGATTTGGTAGTGAGGTGCACTGTCAGGACTTTTGTCAGTGTAGTACGGTCAGTTAAGCAGACTTTCCGAGCAGGTCAAATTGTGGTCTGGGACTGTGAGGAGCTAGAGCTAGAGAGTAGAGCTAAAGGCATCTTTATAGCGTAGCGACTGTAGTTCCTATAGCTTCAGAAACCTTGGGGTTTTAATTACTGCTTAGGTATAGATGATCAACAAATAAACAGGCTCATCACCCACTCTGCATATACAAGGTGCTTTGTTGAGTTCTTTGTGGCTTCTACTCTACTCTTAGTCCTACTCCGTATAACGAAATATATATTGCAAATGTAGAGGAAAATAAATGTCAAAAATGCAAATTATTCAGCTTCAGTATCATTTGTCTATTTTCAAACTTGACTGCCTATACTTAATATGTGTTTTTAAATGTTATCAAAGACCATAACCAATACGCTCAAAGTCATGTTATTAATATTTTATTACGTAACAGAAGTTAATAAAGAAATAAGAAAAGGTTTTTGTATCGTACATTTGCATTAACGTAATTGCAATTAGGGCATATTTACCGTTTTCACACCTGGTTCAGATAACCCGGGCTAAGGATAGCCCGGGCTAAGAACTTTGTTTTCACACCTGGTAAATTAACCCCGGGTTAACAGCTAGTAATTGCGGGGTTAAACGCTGCTAGCGCCGCAATTGCCGCTCTAACCCTACTCGGGAGCAGGGCCAGCTTAGCCCGGGAACTTGCGGAGCTTACTCACTTTCAAAAAACCAGGTGTGAAAACGAAAGATAGCCCGGGAACTTGCAGCGCTAAAAACCTTCTTAACTCACTTTCGAAGAACCAGGTGTGAACAGGAAAGATAGCCCGGGAAATTGCAGCGCTAAAAAACCCTCTTAGCACCCTAGAAAACCAGGTGTGAAAACGGTAATTGACTATTTTTCGGAGCCTATATAATACAAACGAAAGTATGACTTTTAGGTGAAAAGAAACTTGTGTGATAATATCTAATTACAATATAAATAAATAACTTGGTACAGCACGGGTGAAGCTTCCTCCCATAATACGTTCCTCCGTCTGAGCTCTCCCATTACACTACAAACTGACCACAAAAAAGGATTTCTGGAACACGGGCAAAGGTATCAATACTAGAAGAAAAAAGATAGAAAGGACAAATAAAGTTTGTTTTAATGAATTTATTTATTTACCACTTGTGGAATGGAACCCCCTCATCAGCACGAGTTTTAAAAAAAAATTGTTTATAGGGGGGTCCAAAAAGATAGAGGAGGTGGAGAAGAGAGAGAGGGAGAAAGATAAAGGATGTCGAGGTAGCACACTTGTTCTAATTTTTATTTTTGTTTTAATGCCCGTCTGCACTAGTTTGGCCAGGTGGGAGTAGATCTCCCAGCGTGATCACTGACAGGTGTTTATCCCATCATCTCAGCTCATAATTAACATAAGAAAAAGAAGAACATGGGGCTCAACGGGCACCGCTTAGACGTTTTTGTCTATATAGAGGGAGCAAGTAGCTACAAGTAGTGCAGTGGGGCTTTAAGGTTGGCATTTAATAATTTGGTATTCAAGTTACTCTTTATTAAGTTATTTGTTTTAATTTATAGGTACTACCGCTCATCTGAGCAATTTGGCCATTCCATTCAATATCAAAAGCATTTCAATTCACGATTGTTGTGATCGCCACGGCAAAATATCATACGAAATCATTTTAAATTTGTTATTCATGCAAAAAACTCCTCATATAAGTCACCCTGAATTTAGATAAAGAGCATGCAATTTAAATAATGGCCATTCCAAATAATTTTCCTTTGATCGAATTCATCATCCTTGAAACAATTTTTTTTCAAACGAATCGTTCACATTATAAACTTGGAGCATAACAAATAACAAATTCCATTCAAAATCAGATGCCGATGGCCTCGGCTTTTCCCTCAATCATTCAACTTCATGAAAGGGCAAACATTTATCACATAAGCTGTATGCAAATTAGCGAGTTGATAAAGTCATCCCCTCTATTTTCTCTATCCGATTTGTATATAAATTTAACAAAGATATGACTTTTCTGCTATGGGAATGTTATAAATAGCTTGAATTCTCATGGAATATGTGCGAAATCACCATTACTGGAACTTATTGTAATATAAAGGAAACATTTTATGGAAGGATTTCCACAAAAACAAGAAAAACAACAACAACAACAAATATTGGGACATCATCAATTCGCTAATTTGCATACAGCCTTTTTATACATATCTCTGTGCGATGAAATTAGGCGAATTTTCAAAATTCCGTTTCTTTCTTATATTTCGTCCAATTTTGATGAAACTGTCATCGTTTAGTTTGTTTAATTTTTCTTAATTTATTCAATCTATCTTGATGGTAGGTTTTTCTAGTAAATTTATTTTCCGAGAAATGAATTTGAAATTAAAATTAGTCGTATTTGCCTTACTTGGGTATACTTGAGGAACAGGTTACTGTAAATACAGAACAATTAAAGTAGTAAAAAAAGCACAGGCCTACTTAAATATTACTGCACTCACTTGTTCATGAATGGGTAGACACTATGGCCCAAATTCACAAAGAAGGTTGACAATTTAACCCATGGTTTATATAGACCGTGGGCCGAGCGCGATTTTTGTTCCAGTCCGTTGCATAGATTACTGGTACAAGATTTAGATAATGTTAATAAAATGATAAAAATACACAGATCCCAAATCAGCTTATTCCTACGACTGAATCTTTGCCGTTCGTATAATACATCATTTTAATTGACAAGTAATTTAAGAGAAATGGGCGTGAACGAGACCGCCAACTCTCCGTTCGTACACGTGTATAAACTCACCGTGCGACGAGAGTGAAACAGCACAATCTCCGTCTCCGTCGTACGAAGAAATTATGTAATCTATTCGAATATTTCCCAAAGCTAATCACATTGCTGATGTAAATATTATGATTTTGCAAATATGAACTGCTAAAACTAATGAAAACCTCGTCAGGGCGGTCATAGCTACCATGAAACAGACGAGAAATAGCGCGTTGCCAATTTGATATTATTGTAAGGATCGTATGCAATTCTCTTGAATGTACGTACATGTACACTGATCTGTGTAGGGATCAGTGGCTCCGTACCGACAAGACTCGAGTAATTTTTTTGTAATTAGAATGAAAACATTTCTTGTATTAGCAATGCAATGGTAGTTTAAGAATATGCCTACAGAATTAGAGTCCCTAAATATTCATTGTAATTATAAAAAAAGATATATGTCTTTTTTTATTTCCAGTCCTGAAGTAGTTTTTACATGTTTTCAAATGTTTGATTTTTTTTATTTATTTATTTATTTATTTATTTTTTTTGTGGGGGGGGGGGGGGGGGGGGGAGTACTCGCTTAATAATAGGGTATACGGGGATGTGGGTTATTTTTCTTCCTGGAGGAAGAAATATGACAATGTTTATTCAAAATTACACTGCATTCACATGCTGAGGTATATATGTGAAGTGTACAGAATGATGATGTATATTTTTATGTCGTCTGGATTTTGAAATCATGTGATGTTATTATAGTTATACAGAATGTTTTCATACATGTTTGGTTTACAGACATTTTATTTGTCAGGACTTATACATTTCTGACTAAACAAATGATGACAAGGTTTTATATCCTTTTCCCCCTCTTCCTGTCAGATCTGTATACCAGAAGCCGATACTTACAAGAAACACTCAATAATATTGTTTAATAAGTAAAATAAACATATTTTAGAGCATATTTTCTGTTAGTTTTGTTATGTTTTGATGAACTGAATGCCTATCTATACATGTATGTGCGAAGAACCATTTACTGGATGAGAATGTGAAATGAAAGATAAATGTCGGTATGTGAAGGCTTCCACTTAACCAAAAATAAATGAATATAAATAAATATATATTATAAAGTTTTACGGGGATCCGGGACGGGAATCATGTGCCACCGGAATGCGTGATTTTTTCACCAAAAAATCCCTTGACAAGGGTTAGGGTTTTGTAGGCCTAATTCAGATCGGATATTTTAGCTCATTTCTTCGCTGGAGTATACAAAAAAAACTTTTAAATAATGGCCCCTTTCTGCCTAAATGACCATTAGATATAGGTACGGGTCAGTTGTCGGCCTTATACATTTTGTCAGGACTTATACATTTTTTACTAAACAAATGGTGACAAGGTGTCAGTTGTTAGCGGCACACCCCAGTCGGAACCAAATGTGAGTATCCCCCCCCCCCATGGCATAATTTGTTAACCAAAAATAAAATATTTTATAAAGGAAGAAACCAATGAATCTATTAAAGATGAACATGAATAAATGATTGAAGAAATAAATTGTCACATGTCACCAAAAAACGTTTTAGTTCTACCCATTTTGTTTTTCTTTTTACTTTCCTGAAATGGAATATGGATCACTTCCGAAACACTTCAATGAATATACACTTCAATAAATTTATCATTTGGCAGCTGTGGATCCAGGGGGGGGGGGGGGGGGGGGAGCGGGAGAGGAGCGGGAGAGGCATCGAAGAAATTCACTGACGACCAAGCCGAAAACATCAAGGATAAGCACGACATAAAAGGTCCTTCTTGGCCTTTTCAGGTGTTTAATGAATTTTCCCGGCCCATCCCCTTTGGAGGAGGATTTTCTTCAAATGAATGTCTCATATATACAAGTACATTTATTTATTTTTGGTTAAGTGGAATCTTTTGCATACAGACATTTATGTTTCATTTCACATTCTCATCCAGTAAATGGTTCTTCACACATAAATGTAGTTGGGCATTCCATTCCGTTCATCAAAACAAAACGAACTATAATAACATCGCATGATTTCAAAATCCAGACGACATAAAATTATACATCATCATTCTGTACACTTCACATAATATACCTCAGCATGTATTTGTTATCAATTTTTAAGCCAGTGAATGCAGTGTAATTTTGAATAAACATTGTCATATTTCTTCCTTCAGGAAGAAAAATAACCCACATCCCCGTAGACCCTATTATTAAGCGAGTACATGTAAAAACTACTTCAGGACTGGAAATAAAAAAAGACATATATCTTTTTTTATAATTACAATGAATATTTAGGGACTCTAATTCTGTAGGCATATTCTTAAACTACCATTGCATTGCTAATACAAGAAATGTTTTCATAACAAATTCTAATTACACAAAAATTACCCGAGTCTTGTCGGTACGGAGCCACTGATCTCTACACAGATCAGTGTACATGTACGTACATTCAAGAGAATTGCATACGATCCTTACAATAATATCAAATTGGCAACGCGCTATTTCTCGTCTGTTTCATGGTAGCTATGACCGCCCTGACGAGGTTTTCATTAGTTTTAGCAGTTCATATTTGCAAAATCATAATATTTACATCAGCAAATGTGATTAGCTTTGGGAAATATTCGAATAGATTACATAATTTCTTCGTACGACGGAGACGGAGATTGTGCTGTTTCACTCTCGTCGCACGGTGAGTTTATACACGTGTACGAACGGAGAGTTGGCGGTCTCGTTCACGCCCATTTCTCTTAAATTACTTGTCAATTAAAATGATGTATTCTACGAACGGCAAAGATTCAGTCGTAGGAATAAGCTGATTTGGGATCTGTGTATTTTTATCCTGATTTCTGGTTACCAAAAATTATGTACCACAAAGTCAGTCCAAAAAAAGAAAACTAAGCCCTAAAATCGCGCTCGGCCCACGGTCTAATACCTTCATTTACATAACCCATGGTTTAAAAATTAGCGCAAAATAAGCATAACTTCCCTTGTGCTTGTCTTATACTGGACCTCTTGACTGTGTTGCGTCAAATAAATAGGCTGAAAAACGGTAAGGCATTTGGCGATGATTTAGTTCTAAATGAATTTTTGAAGTGTAGCACAAAGTCTGTTTTATCAGTAATCGTTAGGTTATTTAACATTGTATTTGAAAGTGGAATTGTACCATCTGAATGGACAATAGGGTTAATTCACCCTCTTTATAAGAAGAAAGGAATTCCTCATGATCCAAACAACTATAGAGGAATAACATTGCTTAGTTGTCTTGGCAAGCTGTTTACAGCAGTCTTGAATAAGCGACTTACGTCTTATCTCGAATATGATGAATGGCTAGGTGATGAACAGGCTGGTTTTCGAAATGGTCATTCAACGCTTGACCACATTTTTGTTCTCCATTCAGTGATCGATTTATATCTCTGTTCAAAAGAGAGAGTTTATTGTGCATTTATTAACTACAAGAAGGCATTTGATTCGGTTGACAGGAGTTCTCTTTGGAATAAATTACTTAAGAATAATGTTGATGGTAACCTTTTCAATGTAATTAAAGGGATAGGGGTTTTCGAAATGGTCATTCAACGCTTGACCACATTTTTGTTCTCCATTCAGTGATCGATTTATATCTCTGTTCAAAAGAGAGGGTTTATTGTGCATTTATTAACTACAAGAAGGCATTTGATTCGGTTGACAGGAGTTCTCTTTGGAATAAATTACTTAAGAATAATGTTGATGGTAACCTTTTCAATGTAATTAAAGGGATAGTTGAGTTCTGTTGCAGAGGGCGCTACACAAAATATTTTTTTGTGAGATAATGAAAAACCATGAGTGTAAAATTTGAAAGAACATAATATTTAAATGACAAAATCATCTTAGTTTGATGAAAATCGGTTCAGAGACGGCTGAAATATAACGATTTGTAATATACGATTTCTAATACTTGTGTACCACCACAAATATTAGATATTTTGAAAAAATTGAAAAAAAAACGTTGAAAAAAACGAAGTAACGCCTTTTACGTCGTATTTCAGCCAATGCCAATGTTGGCTTTTTTGTTGGCATTTCCGTGTTGCTTATATTACCCACAATTAGCCGGCTCATGTATTCTATTTTTAATTAAATAATTAATTAACGGTCACCGTGTTTTTTTTAAAGTGGAGCTGAATTGGCTAAATTTCACACATTTTGGGTCTAAAATTACCTTCATAGCAATTTTAGGTTCTAAAAGGGCAATAACCATGCACTTTGAAGGCATTTGCGGTCTGAAAACAGAACTCAATTATCCCTTTAAGCATATGTATGCTCAGGCTAAGTCATGTGTAATTTCTGGTACAGAAAAGTCTTCTTTATTTGATTGTAACATTGGTGTGCGACAAGGAGAAAATTTATCTCCCATGCTGTTTGCCCTTTTTTTAAATGACTTCAACTAATTCATTTGCGAAAAGTTTGGAGGTATAAATATTCTTCCTGACGAGATTGATGCAGCTGCGTATCAAAATGGTATAGATGTATATCTCAGGCGTTTTACATTACTGTATATGCAGACGATACAATAGTTCTTGCACAAACTGAGAGTGATCTTCAGCTTGCTCTTGATGCAGTATCTGATTACTGTAAAAAATGGTTTCTTCAAGTTAACACAGCTAAAACCAAAGTTGTTGTATTTTCTCGTGGTAAAGTTCGAAAAATTCTTATATTCAAATTTGATGATGATATTGTAGAAGTTGTTGATGAAGATGTTTATCTTGGAACTATTTTTAACTACAAAAACAAATTTCGTAAAGCACAAATTAAGCAACTTAATCAAGCTAGACGAGCAATTAATGTATAGTCTATTATCTAAAACTTACCAACTGCACTTACCTATTGATATCCTCCTGGAATTATTTGATCAACTTGTGTTGCCTGTTCTACTCTATGGAAGTGAGATATGGGAATTTGAAGTGCTACATGATCTTGAAATTTTCCACATGAAATTTTGTAAGCAAGCCCATTCTCTCAACAAAACAACTGCAAATTGTATGGTACTCGGTGAATTAGGGAGGGTTAAACTTGAGAAATATATCGAAAGCAGAATGATAAACTTCTGGTGTATGATTGTACATAGTGGACAAGATAAATTTTCTGGCAAGGTGTATATTATCTTAAAATTACTCTTTGAGAAGAATATAAACAGGCACCTTGGTTAAAAAAAATCAAGCTGACTCTGGACAATATGGGGATGTCTAATTTATGGGAAATTTGTGAAAATACTAGCTGTGAGTGGGTCAAACAAATTGTGGAACGTCGATTGAGAGATTCTCATGCTCAGTATTGGTCTGCTTGTATGTACGATAATTCGCATTGTGTTAACTATCGAATCTTCAAACATTCTTTATGTATAGAAAGATACTTAATCGATCTCATTAAAAGAGATCGGACAATATTAAGTCGTTTTCGTTGTGGCAATCATTACCTGCTGATTGTAGCTGGTAGATATTCAAATACTCCAAGCGAAATGAGGCTATGTACACTGCAATTTGCTATCGCTTGGGGATGAGTTTCATTACTTGTTTGTATGCCCTACTTTTCGTTCAGACAGAAAATTGTTCATCGATAAATATTTAATTGAAAGACCAAATACACTGAAAATGGATCAGCTTTTTAACTCCAATAATGTACAAACACGTTTAAACTTAGTAAAATTCTGTCAAAAAATAGTGCTTCGTTTTCATTAATTTAAGTACGTGCAAAAAACATGTTATAAGTTCAATATTGACTTCAGGTTTCTCTTTTTTGTCTTATATCAATTTATTAAATTGATATCAAGAATATTTTCAGTAATTCATTAATTCAGATATCAATTTACTGGTGCCAGTGAATTTATTTTTCAATTGCTTCCATTAATTTCGTCATTAATTATCGTTTTAATTAATATTATCGTTTTGTTTTTGATTATTATTATTATTATCATCATCAATATTGTTATTATCATTATCATCATAATTTTTCTCACTATTGTCGATAGTGTTATTTTGTATGGATTAACATTAATTCTATTTGAATTGTATATTTCACAGTGTTAAATTGACAAATTCAAACTGATTGTAAACTTCTCCAATACCCCAATGTGGGTGACATGAGAATAAATTGTCATTGTCATTGTCATTGTCATATAACCAAAAATGCACGCCCGTGCAATAGAACATCTATTGAATATCATGTCACCAACAATCCTTAAATCAAATGACAAGGATCCGCCTAAGTGCTGTATAAAATAGAATAGAATTGTATTGACTCTTTGACCCCCTCTCGGGATATGGGAGTACAAACATGAACAATGAACCAACTAGTAAACACAACATGTACAATGTAGATAGTGACAATACTAAATGTATACGTATAACGCAGTCTATTTACAAGCTAAATAGCGTGCGTTTTGGTTGTTGGAGGGGTAGTTTTCTTGGTTTTGAAAACAAATTGTAAGGGGGCACCAGCCCCTGCCCCAGAACCCCTACACGTTCCCCCGCCGATGAGGATATTTTCGGAGTCGTATAATGAGTCATAAATTTCATGTTTGTCCTACTGAATGCACATGTATATAGTATTTCCGCACAGGTGAACTCAAAAGCTGATGTTTATCTTCGCGTGTACATTACAAGTATAATACGTGTGTTATGTTTCCCGATATTTGGATCTAATAAACACGTATTTAAGACAAGAAAAGTAACATGACGATGGCTTATTTTCGAGTGTTGGTTCTGAGTTTCGTTAATTTGATGATATCAGGTAAGTACAATTGCAATGTAACTATTAAAGTAAATACGTAAAGACCGTATTATTATGCTGACTGATCTTCAAAAAAGAGCGGTGGATGATTATGGCCTTATTGATATCAGGGTCTGCAAATCATGAGGATGAGGAAATGGAGGGCAATAGGCAGGGAAGACTCCAATATACTTTTCGATATATACCAGATATGATACCAGATCATTCAAGTTTGATTATGAGGTGTCTACCCAGCGTTTATATATATAATTATACATGTATCTACGCACCTTTTTAATTCATGAATGATATTCTGCAGTTGTGAGTCGGTCAAAGGAGGTGCACACCGTCTTATTTCTTGTTTGTTCGATCCTATGTTTGATCCTATGTTTGACCTTATGTACAATGTTGGTCTTAATGGTGGAATAATTATTTTTACCCCAATTTATTGAAGGATTTTTGACAATGATTTGTTCCTAAAAGATCTAGATAATAGTATACACTCTCAGATTTATTGAATGACAATTGGGGAGTGTTTGTTTTGCGTGACTGCTAAAGCATGTGTCTGCTACTATGCTAATCAACTAGGGGACCTACGTCCTTAAGTCATAACTGACCGTAAGGGGGATTATTGCCTAATAAAAGGGCACTAATACTGTATAGCACATCGACACGGGATCAAAACCGTGTCGATGTGGTATAGTGCCCTTTTATGAGGTATTAATCCCCATTACTGTCAGTTATGCCTTAAGGACGTAGGTCCCCCAGTTGATTAGCATAGTAGCACACACATGCTTTAGCAGTCACGCAAAACAAACACTCCCCAATTGTCATTCAATAAAATCTGAGAATGTATACTATTATCTAGATTTATTAGGAATAAATCATTGTCAAAATCCTTCAATAAATTGGGGTAAAAATAATTATTCCACCATTATGACCAACAGTGTATGTTTGATCTAACTCTCATTTTTATTATTATATATGCATGATTTATTGAATAAAGAACAGATGTATAAGTTGTGTGTTTATTATAAGTTTTGGTAAATATTTTTTTAGTCAGACTATGGTGCGCTTAGAGACACCCGTATTAAGCGCCTAATAAATATTGTGTATTATTATTATTATTATTATTATTATCAAAAGAGAAAAGAAGAGAGATCTTCATGGATAGAAAGTAATTCAAGAATAGGAAAGTTCCTATAATGAACAGTAACACCCACGGTATCTACTAATAATTTCAAAGGTTATACATTATTGACTCTATGTATACTAGGCACGTACACTAGTGTATACGAATGATACGACATTAATGAATTCCATGGCATTAAGATGAATTTCTTACCATCGTCTAGAATAACTTTGACTTATATTCTTTCCTTAATCCCAGGAATACAAGGTCAAGTCGTCATACCATCATCAGTGGTTGTAGCTGTTGGGGAAGATATTTCATTGGAATGTACCACTACAGCGACACCTCCATTTTCATTCTCATGGCTTGATGTATCTCGTGCGGTTATAATATATGCAGGGGGGATCAAGGACCCTGTTCCTGGTGAATATGATAATTATGACTTGGATGAAGATACCACTGCTAAGAGGTCTACCTTGATCATCAATGATATTCTGATGCAAGATGCAGGGCAGTATCGTTGCACTGTCAGTGGTCAAACTCCTCAAGATCCTGCTACTGTTAATGTAGAAGGTAAAGTCTTAAGGTCTTCTTGACTATCTTGTAATTCAATCTGTTTCATTTCGTAATGTACATGTAACAGATTGCTGTGTCTAGGTTTAAAGACACATAGTTGGTCCAGACTTCTGGATTTCTTTTCACATTTCTATATGAATTGAAGAAAAGGGTCAATGTATTTTTTTCCTCACAGTTACCTTAGATGTCCTCCATGTACATATCCCTTTTCCAGTTTTTCACTTTTATGAAATATCTATTTTGAGTTTCGCCATGTATCAGCTATCAGCATTAGTATCAGCAATGGACATACATTCCTGTGTAATGGCATACATACAACTTTCATTTAATGTACTTCTAAACTGCTTTATTTGGCATTTTCCCCCCAAAAAAATCACAAGATATCCGTAAAAATGTTAAGAGTGCAAAAGCAGAACATAAGGTTAAACACGAGGAAAAGGTGATATAAAGTTAACACCAACTATGTACTGAGCATCATGTTAAATTTCACAATATGGCTCTCCATTTTTCTTCCATAATGTTTTGTATAGTGGGATCACCATCACCTTCACCACCAATATCATTGAATAGCATTGATAATGATAGCAAGTTCGAAGCATCATGTGAGGCTATAGGCAGTTCACCAGAAGAAACTATAACATGGATCTTAGATGGTGTTACCCAGACTGATGGCATAGTGGTAACAGACCCAGGAACATCAGATGATTCTCTGTTTGATAAGAGGAGTGTGTTCACATTCCTAGCAACCCCTGAGAATTACAATGTGCAATTAGAGTGTAACATCAGTGGTCATCAAGTAGCCAAGTTGAACAGACAAGAAACAAGACTGGTCGATATTCATAGTAAGTTTACTTTGTTTTCATGTCCAGTTGAGTAATGTATTAGATGCACCAAACAGCTCATATCAGAAATGAACCAAAAATCAATATGGATTTTGATGAACTTGCGAGTAATCATTGTAACATGTTTCCCTCTCTGTCCGTCTTCACTATCTCCCTAATTCCCCTCTTTCTCTTTATATAAAGGAATTTGTTACTGTATTCTTGATTGTGTGGTTTGTTGGGGGGGGGGGGGAGCAGGGGTGTGGTTAAAGTTTACGATTTCAATCCCTAGTCCTTACATGGAATAATGAGTGATAGTATAGATGCTGTCTTGTAGATGCAGCCTAAAAACCACTTGTACTCCTGTGCATACTCTTATTACAGATCCGACAGTTTCTGGAGGCATTATGATTGGTTTTACAAGCGATGGAGAAGAACTCACAGTATCATGTGACACCAATAACGCAGTAGCTCCAGCTGTTCCTGCCATGAGTACCTTCAACATCTATTCTAAAGGAACACTGATTATCAAACCTGTCTCAGACAAAGCTGTCATCGTCACAGAGCCTGAACAGCGTACAGAGTTTACATGTGTAGGTGGCAACTATCTGGGAAATACTACGACTACAAGAACTTTTGAACCAGGAAGTAAGTACTCATTTTTTCAAATTTTTCATTGGATGTTGTGTGAGGATGATAGGGGGGGGGGGGGGGGGGTGTTATACCCACAAATGTAATAACTCCCACAAATGTAATAACGCCCACAAATGTAATAACACTTTACCCACAAATGTAACAACACCCACAAATGTAATAACACTTTACCCACAAATGTAATAATTTCACCCACAAATGTAATAATGACTTTACCCACAAATGTAATAAATTTTAAGTGATATTTTGAATCACCCACAAATGTAATAATGACTTTACCCACAAATGTAATAAATTTGAAGGGATATTTTGTCGAATTTAAAACTAAAACCCTGTAATAAAGCATGGGTATAGCGTCGGTTATTTCAAAAAAATTAAAAAATCTTCAAAACTAAGACCCCACCATCTTCCAAACTAAGACCCGGTAATAAAGCATGGGTTTAGAGCGTAGTTTTTCTTCCAGACCCGGTTATTTCAAAACTTTTTAAAAATCTTCAAAACTAAGACCCCATCATCTTATTCCTATGGAAGAACATAAGTATTGAGCGTAGTCTTTCCTCCAGACCCGGTTTTCAAAAGTTAAAAAACAAACAAAAAACAAAACAAAACAAAACAAAACAACAAAAAAAACTTTTAAACTAAGACCCCTCCATCTTCCAAATTAAGACCTTGTAATAAAGCATGGGATTAGAACGTCTTTACTTCAGACTCGGTTATTAAAAAAAAAAAAAATCTTCAAACTAAGACCTTACCATCTCATTCCTGTGGAATAACATGGGCATAGAGCGTAGTCTTTCCTCCAGACCCGGTTATTTAAAAGGAAATATAAATTTAAACAAATCTTCGAAACTAAGACCCACCATCTTATTCCTCTTTTTTTTCATTTAAAAAATAAATTACATTATTACATATAGGATACAACACGTCACAAATAAATGATTGGTCGGCGGTCACACGAACTGACGAATCAGTCAAAATGGTCCATATATATAACACACAGAGGAGGGACCGATTCGATGGTTCGTTGACCGTCGACGATTTCTTAATCATGTAAATATTCTATTGTAAACAAACAAAAGGGTATCAACTGGGTTAAAGAGTTTCCCTCTTATACAAAACTCCTAAACGAGGACCCGATAGAGGTCCTTGGATGGAAATCTCCTTTCGAGATTTTCTTTGGTAGGAAACCAGAACAAAATTATATCTCCCGTCAAAAAACAAACTATACTATCCATGGTTGGGAAAAGAATGTACAAGCTGTTCGAAGAAAGGCTTACAAGGCTTCGCAGCGTGTAAACAAAAGAACGATTAGATCCCAGGAAAAAAAACTTAATGTACCAAACATACCAGATCAGGTAAAGGTTGTTAATATTCTTTATCTCATTGTATAATTAAAATAATTATTTCCTTTTGATCAGTCATACTTCATTTCAACTCCGTCTACTCTTAAAGCATCTGAAAAGTATTACTGAAAAACCTTTGGAGTTGTACGTGTTAAGTAGTTTTATATGGACGAATACTAAGTTACAGAAAGCCAGGTACATTTAGTATTTCGGCATCTTGTTCTCTTGTTTTTCCTAGCTTAGAAGAATTGTCACGTGTTAGGTTGTTTGCGTTTTATATCAAGTTCAGTTGATGTTATCAGGTTCAATATTGCCCAAATTATAACCTTGTTTGCTTGTAAAAGACATGTGAGTTACTCCACCTTTTTATGCGTAATAATTATTTTGGTTCTGTTACCGTCTGTATATTAATGAAACAACCTCTTCATTCGTTTGGAATAAAATACTTTCTATCTTACAAAATCTATGTATCCATCATTGCATTTAATACTATAAAACCATAACCTCTGCAATTTACTCACATTGATTGAGAGAGTATATAGATATTTTATCAGTCAAAGGGTTCTGCAATCGTTCATTCAAAACATGCAAATATGTTTCGCGCGATCTCGTTATACAGCTATTTATGATTTGTTATATGAAAGTATGCGTTGTTATTTGCTTGTTAACCGATTATCATTTCAGACTTGTTCTTGTTTATATAGCTGCTTGAGTGTTTCAGAAGTAGGGAAAACTGTAATATAAATGTGTTTTGTTTGTATTTGCCTTTGAATAAATTTCGTTCTCATGAATTCACACCGTGTACCGCGTACCAATTGGTAGTCTTCAGTATAAGTAATTGATACGTTCATCACATGAAGAAAGGTAATTCATTCACGCACTCATGAAAATATAACATCGCAATCCAACGTTTTAATGTCACTAATAGCGTACATATATATATATATATAAATATATGTTACATATCGTGAACATATTTCATAATCACATGCATAAAACAATCAGCGTCAATATTTAAATACATTTAAGGTCACTTATTCAATTACTTTTTTTTTCTACGAACATTGAATTTCAGGATATTTTTGGGCGTTAGAATATTTACATAATTAAGAAATCGTCGACGGTCAACGAACCATATAATCGGTCCCTCCTCTGTGTGTTATATATATGGACCATTTTGACTGATTCGTCAGTTCGTGTTACCGCCGACCAATCATTTATTTGTGACGTGTTGTATCCACATATGTAATAATGTAATTTATTTTTAAATGAAAAAAAAGAGGAATAAGATGGTGGGTCTTAGTTTCGAAGATTTGTTTAAATTTCTATTTCCTTTGAAATAACCGGGTCTGGAGGAAAGACTACGCTCTATACCCATGTTATTCCACAGGAATGAGATGGAGAGGTCTTAGTTTGAAGATTTTTTTTTTTTTAAATAACCGAGTCTGAAGTTAAAACTACGTTCTAATCCCATGCTTTATTACCGGGTCTTAATTTGGAAGATAGAGGGGTCTTAGTTTAAAAGGTTTTTTTGTTGTTATGTTTTGTTTTGTTTTGTTTGTTTTGTTTTGTTTTGTTTAACTTTTGAAAAACCGGGTCTGGAGGAAAGACTATGCCCAATACTTATATATTCTCATTAAATAAAATATACTCATTAAATAAAAGTTTAGCTTTTAAAAATCCAATTTATCCAAATCTATATATCAAAAAAAGTAAATCTAATTTTAAAGGATAACAATCCTGAGAGAAGAGGCGTAAATATTCACTTCTGAATGAAAAACGCCTATAAATTAAAACAACAACAACAACAACATATGTTCTTCCATAGGGAATAAGATGATGGGGTCTTAGTTTTGAAGATTTTTAAAAAGTTTTGAAATAACCGGGTCTGGAAGAAAAACTACGCTCTAAACCCATGCTTTATTACCGGGTCTTAGTTTGGAAGATAGTGTGGTCTTAGTTTCGAAGATTTTTTTTTTTTTTTTAAATAACCGGGTCTGGAGCAAAGACTGCGCGCTATACCCATGCTTTATTACAGGGTTTCAGTTTTAAATTCGACAAAATATCCCTTCAAATTTATTACATTTGTGGGTAAAGTCATTATTACATTTGTGGGTGATTCAAAATATCACTTCAAATTTATTACATTTGTGGGTAAAGTCATTATTACATTTGTGGGTGATTCAAAATTATTACATTTGTGGGTAAAGTGGTAATTACATTTGTGGGTGAAATTATTACATTTGTGGGTAAAGTGTTATTACATTTGTGGGTGTTGTTACATTTGTGAGTAAAGTGTTATTACATTTGTGGGCGTTATTACATTTGTGGGAGTTATTATATTTGTGGGTGTAACAGGGGTCTCAATACACAGATGCTCCCCGAAATTGAGTTTTTATCGGTTATTTCCTCTCTGTGAAGATGATGATGGAATGAAGAGTGGAAGGAAGTAGACCTAGAGGGAGACCCAGAATCAACTGGGAAGACAATGTCAAGAACTGGAGTAGACTAAAACTGCAAGAGTGCACCAGCATGGCAGAAGATAGAGTGAAATGGAGAACCGGGAGGAGATAC
Source organism: Strongylocentrotus droebachiensis (assembly GCA_035222895.1). Taxonomy (NCBI): domain Eukaryota; kingdom Metazoa; phylum Echinodermata; class Echinoidea; order Camarodonta; family Strongylocentrotidae; genus Strongylocentrotus; species Strongylocentrotus droebachiensis. Next base: position 279,492 of record JAVYIG010001563.1, on the reverse strand, counting down.
TTAAATAGATAGAAGATGATGTATTTATTGTGTGAATTTGATTGGTGATACTGGAGCTTCTAGAAGTCCTCGCTTTCGCTGTGAGTTTATTTGTAGAAGACAGTATGCATACATGTGAGATGCATCAGAATTTTACAAATCATTTTAGATTATGATGAACAAATTTTCATTTTCCATTCATCATTCATGATTGTGTACTTGTGGTGCACCTTTGATAAATCTATCTTCACATGCAACAGATACATGTGTACATGTGCCTTTACAGACACGTGTACATGTTCATCATAGTCAGGACTTCTATAGATTGCTCAACCTTTTACATGAATTGAATATTTATGGAACACTCTAAACGAAAGCAGAAAAATCAGAGAAGCAAACTAATGAAAGTTTCAATTAAATCTGATTAACTATAAGATAGTTATGAATTGTTGAAAGTTGTAATCCTTATACGTATGGGCACTACAAATTGGCTGATCAGAAGCGGAAATGTAATGTCACCATCTTATTCTTTCTTTGTTTGTTTGATCTTTTGTTTGTTCTTATGTTTGACCTTATGTTTGATCTCATTTTTATTTTTGTTATTATATATGCATGATTTATTGAATATAGAAAAGATGTATATTTGTTGTGTTTATTCAAAGTTTTAATTGGTAATCTTAAGTCAGACAATGGTGCGCTTAGAAACACCCGTATTAACTCTTATCATGCCACAGGGCGAATCCCCTTTGTGCCAAGCCCCAAATCCCCCCGTGCCAGGTTGTTTGGGAGATAATCTAATTAACGCGAGGGTTCTATGAATACCGAGTGCAAAATACACAGTCCAATGAGCATGAACAATAACTGATATTACGAATGCTGCATTGCACGCACATGGCACTCAAGCGATAGCTCTCTCGCATGGACAAAGCAGTATAACGATAGCGTGCATGCAGCCTCATTGGCAGGCTATGAGTTAAGCGCCTAATAAATGTTATGTATTATTATTATTATAATGTGATGTAGTACCGGACTACTTTCTCATCTGTTCCAACATATAAATTGACTGAAATTTAAATTTTTCAAAAGTTCATGGCTCAGGAGGGTCTATTCTTTTTTGAGAACCTATACTAATATGCTAGCTATGATATATTTTGAGTTGTGCCCCAAGAGAGAAGGAACTTACGAGAAAAACAGAAGTTAGCGATATATATTTTGTTGTATACGGCAAATGGGAGAGTTATCCACGTCCTACGTCGCAATCCACTAACCAAACTACCAATTTGAGACTTGGATAGACTAAGCGATGACATATTTCAAACATTCATAACTTCCTTATTACTGGTCCGATTCATTTCAAACTTTTTCCATTTGTTTCTGTCATTTTTCTGCTTTCATAAAAGTCAACTTATTACAAGGGTTGGATTGCCCTTTAGGCACATGGCTACCACTATGGTGCTCAATCATTTACGGTATTATTTTCTTGCCAGGTACCGTCATTTACTAAAATCGGGTCGAGTGCGGCAAATGTAGATTAGTGTCTTAACACGGACATTAAACACTAGAGTCTAGCGGCGGGACTTAGACAGGGAACCGTGTGATCCTCTGTCCGCTGACGTATCCACTAGACCATGACACATCCACATTAGCAAACAAATGTTTCAACAATTCGACTATGGCACCTCCAGTACACGTTCAGTTTGGGTACTAACACAATAGGGACTTTTAGATTCTGCACGACGAGAACGTGGACTGCCCTTTTAAGGCAATGTGACGTCCTTTTAAGGCACTGGCAGTGACGTCACATTGCCTTAAAAGGGCAGTCCACGTTCTCGTCGTGCAGAATCTAAAAGTCCCTATTGTAGTGACTAAACCATACTACTACAGTTAACTGCAGTTACCCAAAGCACCACATACATGTAGCAATATCACTACATACATATCTTGGGTGAAATTGTGCATGTGTGCATAAAAATTGCTATTTTTCTAACATCCTCTTTTGTATTTCTTTTATTTGCTTGTCTGTTCTTAACCCATACCATGAACAGGAACAACCACTCCTCCTCCAACGACCGGTATGTCCATCTTTTTCTCTTCCGTTCTATCATCATTCATTTCATTCATTTATTCTCATGATAAAACAAACATTTGTGTGCGTTATCACCCACATGAATGCTTATTATAAGTTAACAAAAAATTGTACAAAATTTAGTTAGAATCAAATTCACATTGAAATTGTTAAATGAATCAATGTGATTATTTTCTTATTCTTAGCTTTCAAATAAGTTTAGTTGAATTATTTTCATCAGACATAATTTTGTTTGTATTTAATAAATTCCCTATCATTGTTTTTTCTGTCCTCTTTTATGTCAGCATTTTTTATTTTCTTCATTTCCTTTGTCATCATTCTGACGTATAATGTAACTATTCACCTCCTTTTTCATGTGCAAGAACCTCATGTCAGTATTTCTTCTAATATTAATAATCATCCATCACGCTTGATATGGCATGTACTATCAAACATGTCCTCCTACTATTCGTAACCGTTGCCACTAACCTTAATTGAAAGGGATATTAGCTTGTAGTATTGAGAGTAACTGTCCTGAAACTCTATTCAATATTATTTTGAGGATTCCAGAAACACTATTGCAAAGTAATAATTATCTGGTCTGTAGTTGATGCACATGTGTGTATGTGAATATGAAACAAAGCATTGTCACTTTTCCACAAACATTGACTTTCACTTTAGACTACAAAACCCAAAACAGGTCCGCATGTTGCATTTAATGTGCTTGTAAATTGTATACATAAAGATTTAAATATCGTTTTAAATTTATTTTCCTTGTCCTGTATTTCAAATTAAAGCATTCATGTAGAATATATTCCATTTTTAACTGTTACTTACCCGTGGTAAAAAAGGGTTCTTGTCTTTTTTATACATTTATTGTTATTGTTCTAGAAATGAACTATGTATGGTAGCTCTGTAGAGAGTAAAGAAGGCCTAAAGTAGTTGACCAACCTCATACGCCACTCCTTTCTTCATTTTTCATTAGATAATTTTGTTTCATGTGTCGAATTGACTATGGTAAAGTAATGTTTCGTGTACATGCACACTTTATACATGTACATATTAAAACCATATATTTTTGCAACATACATGTAAGTAATGCTTTTAAACTTAACGTTGAACTAAAATGACTGTGGTAATTCAATTTGGCATTATGTATCTCGTAAAGAATAACATTATATTCTTAGGGTTACATATAATGGTTGTAGAAAGAGATACACTTAATTTGCTTTAAAGTGCACTTTAACCACAGGTGCCAAATATATAGCCTTTGATTTGTTTAGATCATTTTAGACATAATATTTGATTATTTTATGTTATTCTGGACTATGCAACCAATAGGATGCTCCGCTTTCTCTTTGAAACTGACAATAAATATAATTTGTTCATACATAAATCATCCATATACAGTATGAATTTTTTAACGTTTATGTTTAACCTCTCACAACACCAGATCCAATTACAACAGAAGGAACAACGACAAGGTCGACAGGTGAGGGGAAACGTTTGTTCAATATGTTTGAATTAACTTTCAAAAGTGTTATTCTCATTTGTATTAATCTACAAGACTTTAGCTTACTTTATTAACGATTCAGTTCAACAAATGGCTAAATCATTCTTCCTAAGTGTGTTATTTTCCCCTTTTTTCTCTCCAACTTTAAACAATAATGAATAGGTGAATAACACATTATTATTAGAAGAGGAAAAGAATTGAATTTATGACTTTCATTTTTTTTAAAATTATGAAATAAGACACCTTTTGAAAATATGCCCAGGTAAGAAAATTGCGTTGTTAAGATAAAATAATAGTACTTGTACAAAATAGATTTAGAAATGTGTCTCGAATCAAAAAATTATTTCAAAGCAAAATGCTAATTTTAGATTTTTTAAAAATGATTTAAAAGTAAGGGAGGAAAAGACCTGTTTTATCTTCAAACTTTAATTTCTTCTGCTGAATTGGATAAATGTACATGTAGGTCCAGATGTTGAGCAAAAATGCATTGCTAACAAAGAATTAACTCATCAATAATATTGCATAAACATTCGATGAATTGACAACCATTTAAGCACACATTTTAACATCTTTAACTTGTTAATCGTCTTAACTTAGGAATTTAATAGAGATTAATATTTTCATTGCACTATTTAACTACATGCATGCATTTGAACCGCTAATGGAGAGCACAAAGCCCGCTTGATGCTAATGATAACATCTTCGGATATTTTGAAAAAATTGAAATTAAAAAAAGTTGTAAAGGAAAAAAAAAAACCCATAGTTTTCATGTTGATGGTGGGGCAGTGGCATACAAACGATCGGTTTACTAACATATTCAAATATTATGCATAACTTTTAAACAAAGGTTGTTCTTGACAACCTGGAAGCTTGCCCGATATTTTCCCGACATAGCAACAAGTAATGAATGCAAAGTGGATACCGAATATTGTAGTTCATTCATAAATAACAGGTTAATGAATAACTCGTCACTATGTCCCCAGGAAAGAAACATATTAATTTGGAATATGTTATTAATAGTAAACCGGTCTATTTCATTTCAATGTGTTTATTGTGCACATGATATGCATTGGATCTATAATGATGACATTAGCATTATAACTTTATAGCACGATGACTGCTACTAAATTCTCAACTAATCCCCATATACTCAATACATGTAGGGACCATCTGGCTTCCTGGGCAAAGAGTTTAGACATACATTGAGCACCATAGAGAAAAAGACTCATAATGCGGTATTATTTTCTTGCCAGGTACCGTCATTTACTAAAATCGGGTCGAGTGCGGCAAATGTAGATTAGTGTCTTAACACGGACATTAAACACTAGAGTCTAGCGGCGGGACTTAGACAGGGAACCGTGTGATCCTCTGTCCGCTGACGTATCCACTAGACCATGACACATCCACATTAGCAAACAAATGTTTCAACAATTCGACTATGGCACCTCCAGTACACGTTCAGTTTGGGTACTAACACAATAGGGACTTTTAGATTCTGCACGACGAGAACGTGGACTGCCCTTTTAAGGCAATGTGACGTCCTTTTAAGGCACTGGCAGTGACGTCACATTGCCTTAAAAGGGCAGTCCACGTTCTCGTCGTGCAGAATCTAAAAGTCCCTATTGTAGTGACTAAACCATACTACTACAGTTAACTGCAGTTACCCAAAGCACCACATACATGTAGCAATATCACTACATACATATCTTGGGTGAAATTGTGCATGTGTGCATAAAAATTGCTATTTTTCTAACATCCTCTTTTGTATTTCTTTTATTTGCTTGTCTGTTCTTAACCCATACCATGAACAGGAACAACCACTCCTCCTCCAACGACCGGTATGTCCATCTTTTTCTCTTCCGTTCTATCATCATTCATTTCATTCATTTATTCTCATGATAAAACAAACATTTGTGTGCGTTATCACCCACATGAATGCTTATTATAAGTTAACAAAAAATTGTACAAAATTTAGTTAGAATCAAATTCACATTGAAATTGTTAAATGAATCAATGTGATTATTTTCTTATTCTTAGCTTTCAAATAAGTTTAGTTGAATTATTTTCATCAGACATAATTTTGTTTGTATTTAATAAATTCCCTATCATTGTTTTTTCTGTCCTCTTTTATGTCAGCATTTTTTATTTTCTTCATTTCCTTTGTCATCATTCTGACGTATAATGTAACTATTCACCTCCTTTTTCATGTGCAAGAACCTCATGTCAGTATTTCTTCTAATATTAATAATCATCCATCACGCTTGATATGGCATGTACTATCAAACATGTCCTCCTACTATTCGTAACCGTTGCCACTAACCTTAATTGAAAGGGATATTAGCTTGTAGTATTGAGAGTAACTGTCCTGAAACTCTATTCAATATTATTTTGAGGATTCCAGAAACACTATTGCAAAGTAATAATTATCTGGTCTGTAGTTGATGCACATGTGTGTATGTGAATATGAAACAAAGCATTGTCACTTTTCCACAAACATTGACTTTCACTTTAGACTACAAAACCCAAAACAGGTCCGCATGTTGCATTTAATGTGCTTGTAAATTGTATACATAAAGATTTAAATATCGTTTTAAATTTATTTTCCTTGTCCTGTATTTCAAATTAAAGCATTCATGTAGAATATATTCCATTTTTAACTGTTACTTACCCGTGGTAAAAAAGGGTTCTTGTCTTTTTTATACATTTATTGTTATTGTTCTAGAAATGAACTATGTATGGTAGCTCTGTAGAGAGTAAAGAAGGCCTAAAGTAGTTGACCAACCTCATACGCCACTCCTTTCTTCATTTTTCATTAGATAATTTTGTTTCATGTGTCGAATTGACTATGGTAAAGTAATGTTTCGTGTACATGCACACTTTATACATGTACATATTAAAACCATATATTTTTGCAACATACATGTAAGTAATGCTTTTAAACTTAACGTTGAACTAAAATGACTGTGGTAATTCAATTTGGCATTATGTATCTCGTAAAGAATAACATTATATTCTTAGGGTTACATATAATGGTTGTAGAAAGAGATACACTTAATTTGCTTTAAAGTGCACTTTAACCACAGGTGCCAAATATATAGCCTTTGATTTGTTTAGATCATTTTAGACATAATCTTTGATTATTTTATGTTATTCTGGACTATGCAACCAATAGGATGCTCCGCTTTCTCTTTGAAACTGACAATAAATATAATTTGTTCATACATAAATCATCCATATACAGTATGAATTTTTTAACGTTTATGTTTAACCTCTCACAACACCAGATCCAATTACAACAGAAGGAACAACGACAAGGTCGACAGGTCAGGGGAAACGTTTGTTCAATATGTTTGAATTAACTTTCAAAAGTGTTATTCTCATTTGTATTAATCTACAAGACTTTAGCTTACTTTATTAACGATTCAGTTCAACAAATGGCTAAATCATTCTTCCTAAGTGTGTTATTTTCCCCTTTTTTCTCTCCAACTTTAAACAATAATGAATAGGTGAATAACACATTATTATTAGAAGAGGAAAAGAATTGAATTTATGACTTTCATTTTTTTTAAAATTATGAAATAAGACACCTTTTGAAAATATGCCCAGGTAAGAAAATTGCGTTGTTAAGATAAAATAATAGTACTTGTACAAAATAGATTTAGAAATGTGTCTCGAATCAAAAAATTATTTCAAAGCAAAATGCTAATTTTAGATTTTTTAAAAATGATTTAAAAGTAAGGGAGGAAAAGACCTGTTTTATCTTCAAACTTTAATTTCTTCTGCTGAATTGGATAAATGTACATGTAGGTCCAGATGTTGAGCAAAAATGCATTGCTAACAAAGAATTAACTCATCAATAATATTGCATAAACATTCGATGAATTGACAACCATTTAAGCACACATTTTAACATCTTTAACTTGTTAATCGTCTTAACTTAGGAATTTAATAGAGATTAATATTTTCATTGCACTATTTAACTACATGCATGCATTTGAACCGCTAATGGAGAGCACAAAGCCCGCTTGATGCTAATGATAACATCTTCGGATATTTTGAAAAAATTGAAATTAAAAAAAGTTGTAAAGGAAAAAAAAAAACCCATAGTTTTCATGTTGATGGTGGGGCAGTGGCATACAAACGATCGGTTTACTAACATATTCAAATATTATGCATAACTTTTAAACAAAGGTTGTTCTTGACAACCTGGAAGCTTGCCCGATATTTTCCCGACATAGCAACAAGTAATGAATGCAAAGTGGATACCGAATATTGTAGTTCATTCATAAATAACAGGTTAATGAATAACTCGTCACTATGTCCCCAGGAAAGAAACATATTAATTTGGAATATGTTATTAATAGTAAACCGGTCTATTTCATTTCAATGTGTTTATTGTGCACATGATATGCATTGGATCTATAATGATGACATTAGCATTATAACTTTATAGCACGATGACTGCTACTAAATTCTCAACTAATCCCCATATACTCAATACATGTAGGGACCATCTGGCTTCCTGGGCAAAGAGTTTAGACATACATTGAGCACCATAGAGAAAAAGACTCATAATGCTCCTTGATTCTACAGTGTACAACAGCACATGTACATGTACATTGTACATACTTCGTACAGAGTATCCATTGTGACATATTGGTTCGATGATTACACAATCACTTCCTTGTTTGACGTCCCTTCACTAGCTTACATCAATACTACAGGTTTACAGCATAACAAAAGAAGCTTAGCTACCTTGGTACAAAGGTCATTATCACAACGAACTAGACGTTATTGAAATGATATTCACTGATTTATAATAATAATACGAACAATCTATATAGTGCTTGTGACATAACAGCTTTATTGAATTTATTAATTTCTGTTTCAATATGAACATATTAAAATATGTACATAGAACATATAACAAATGAATAATGACATTACATATTGTAATAAGATGGTACACAAAAGGATACAATTGAAATAAAAAATGAAAATGATAACATTATTGACCTAAATGTATACAATGAAACGGAGGGGCATGCTAAATGAGCAACGTTTGTATGACGTGAGCCCCAAATGATTAAGAAAACATAAATATCGGTTATTTGAGGTCTCACAAAATATGTTATATGGATGGAAGTAGGGTAGTTCTGCAAAATACAGTGCTAATTTCTATTCAAAAAGATTTTTTACTACTTACATTTAAATGTTAGGTAAGAGTAGGATCTTACTTTATTCGAATATCGATTTACAAAAGAAAAGGTCATATTGGTTAACCCTATTAAGACCGAGGGAGGGGGGGGGGGGGTGCCATTATCCCCCCCCTCCACGATTTGTTCCGATTGCTCGGGAACGCATATGGATGGCGCCCCGCCGCTCGCTGATTTTTTTCTTTCGAGTCTTGCGCATCTTTCAACAATTTTTTTTTTGAAAATCGGACCAACAGTTACAAGGTCACGTGACGTTTTGTCTTTGCATGTCAGCCCGAAAGTCGCTCATTTTTGTGATTTGTGTACAAAACATATGGAAATGTCATTTTTCCTAAAAATTGGTTATTGGGTCTTGTGTAAAGTTTAGGTGGTTGTTTTTGGAGTCAAAATAGTTGAATTGTAGTAAGAAATGAAATAAAACAACGAAAACAATAAAATACATAAGTTAAAAAAACAATGAACTACATAAGAAATTACAAAAACAAGAGATAACATAAGGAATAAGCTAGCTCTTCCAAATTTGTTTGTCGTATTTTATTCCAATTGGTCTAATAAAGATATGTAGTGAAAAAGAATGCTCAAATATGAATAATATATGATTTATGGGCAAAAATGTGATTTTATGACTTTATTTGCATAAATTACCATAAAAAAGCAAATAAGTGAATTTTTCAAAAATTGAAATTATCATATTATTCTATACACTTCACTTGATAAGCGTGCAAATTTTCGCGGAGATCGGCCGCTTCACGGTCGAGATCTTAAGGGGGGCATAATGGCCCCAACCCCCCCCCCCCCCGGCCGTACTAAGACCTCAAATAGCCCGGCCTTTTTAGGGCTAAATGTTTATCATTAATAAACACACAAATAAGTAAAATTCGATGTTGAATTTGTATCAAACACCTATCCATCCTCCATATTACCTTCTTAAATAGAACGTGAATGAAAGGAGCATACATACAGGGAAAAAACAAGCTTTAATTCACATAACAATTTAGCAATTCGATTGGAGTGTAAACTGAAACTTTCTGTATAATCTTAACAATGTAAGTAATTTCATCACTTTAAGCACCAGATGAATAAGCCATTGTATTAAAGTATGCCATTGCAAATTATGACATGTGATAAACAAATATCAGAAAGATCAATATCAAAGGATGTGTATTGATCCAAGTAATGTATATTGTTCCCTGTTACTTTTGCAAATATATGCCTACAGTATATTTGTGAACACAGACCATAGTTCAAAGTCCTGTTTATGCTATGATTGAACTATTAAAGGCACAATATTTAGTAGGTGAAAATGCATTTCACAAAAATTGTTCCTCAATTTCATCAGGAGGTTCCTGTTTTGATCGCAATGAATTAAATCGGGAATTCCCCTTGATTATTTATTTGATTCAGTATCTGAATAATATACTATTATAAAACGAATCAGGGTTGCTGTTGGTAGAATGTGAACTGATTTTATGAATCTTAAATCACATATTTAGAATGAAACTGAGTATTATTTTATTTTCAGTATTTTCGTTTTGTATTGTTTAAATTCCAGTTATTGGGTATAAAATTGATTCTTAACGTTGTTTTATATCTAAAGATACCTCTATGTTATATTATTGGTATGTGATTTTACATTTGCTTCAGCGAAATTTTTTCCTGGTATTTTTTTCGTCAAAATATATGGTAAGGGTTGCTATTAGGTTTAAGGTAGGGTTAACAGTAAGGGTAAGGGTTAGGGTTGCGATTTGGTTTACGGTTAGGTTTAGAGTAAGGGTTAGTGTTAGGGTTGCGATTGGGTTTACGGTTAGGTTTAGAGTAAGGATTAGTGTTAGGGTTGCAATTGGGTTTTAGGTTAGGTTTAGAGTAAGGGTTAGGGTTAGGGTTGCAATTGTGTTTTATGTTAGGTTTAGAGTAAGGGTTAGGGTTAGGGCTGCGATTGGGTTTTATGTTAAGTTTAGAGTAAGGGTTAGGGTTAGGGTTGCAATTGGGATTGATGTTAAGTGTAGAATACGGGTTAGGGTTAGGTTTGCAATTGGGTTTTATGTTAAGTTTAGAGTAAGGGTTAGGGTTAGGGCTGCGATTGGGTTTTAGGTTAGGTTCAGGGTAAGAGTTAGGATTAAGTATAGTATTTAGTCTAGGGTTGAAGCAAAGAATTGGGTTAGTGTATGAAATGGATCCGGAGCAATCGTCCCGTTAGCATTTGTCATACAACCGCTGAGTATTTGTAGAAAACTAATCATAGGTTTGATGATTTCATCTGGAAGCTTGTGTCTTTAGATCTTGTATGAAACATTGATCATCATCCAGATCCCACACCATGCACCTGTGTGCCAACTGGTCTGACTTCAGGGGCGTCTGTAGGTATAGCTGTCTTAGCCATCCTGTTAGTGGCTTCTGTCATCATCAACATCATTCAATTCATCATGTTGAGGAGACATGAGACCAGACCAGGTGAATATATTCGTCAATTCTAATAAAATTGTTGAAGATGGAATCAAGAAAATCCATGTCAATGTTTATTTCATGATTTGTTTTACCTGACTGCTAAATATGTATGTGTATGCTTGTAAATATAAAACAACCGCAGGACTGACAGCTTTAAGTACTGTTCAAGGGATTTTGACACGAGGATAAATGCCTTACCAAAGGGCATGGCAAAATTGAATTGGTATTGCTTAAAGAGTTTGAGAAAACATGATATCTGAAATTGATAGCGAAGGTATTTGTCCTTGGATATCATAACATCTATCGCCTTCCTGAATGTATTTACCTATACCATATCAATACCTTAGGATAGAGATCCATTTACTTGAGACTAAATTTTACTTCCTTGTTGATAAATTTGTCATATACCTATTTTCTGCACATAAAATATTCATCAAAGTTTCTATATTTGCTTCTTCCTCTTCTTTTTCTTTCTGCAGGTTTCGAAGAGTCATCGAAAACCGTTTCTAGGTTAGTATTTAGCAGTTCGAAATATTGAACAGAAAATGAATCTATAATTGATCACACAAACACATGCGCCCACTCGCACGCACGTACATACACACACAACAATATTCGGATGTAATACAATGTGAGAAACCACCAAATTAAAGACGATATAATTTATCATGGGATTTGTGGTTACATGTTAAATATGTTAAAAAGATAGGTGAAACTTAAGTTTGTATCTATATGAAGCTCTTCAAATTCAAGGGTATTGAAAACTAGTCAATTCGAACGCAGAATGAAGATATATTTCGCAAAGTAAAAAGGATTAGCTATTCACTATAACACATAACACGAGCAAAACTGCTCCAATACGAGTATTTATGAATTAGTTAGAGATGGCTATGAGATGGCGCTGTACAATAAACAGTACACTATCAATATATACGCCTTATTAAGAAACATCTCACTATTTGTTTTTCACAGAGAAGAAAAACACGTATCTCATGAGGCAAACGACAACACGGCGTATGAGATGATTCAGAACGGAGATAGAGGTGAGAAAATGTGTAAATTTGTCCCAATGTTTATAATGAGGAATACTACAAAGAAAAAACATGTAATTAAATTCATCCAATCAACAGAAAAAGTGGAGATACTTCTTGCTTTGTATGTTGCCAAACAAACATTAAAAACTCTTATAATTTTAAAAAAATAATAAAGATAAAGGTGAGTTCTGGTTAAAAATAAGAAAATGAATTCTCACAGAATCCAACGAAACTTACACTGAATGTTCAAGATTACAAATAAATGTCATTCGCCAAACAAATTTGGTAGAGAATGTATACTGGCTGAGTAATGAGCATAGAAACATTAGGAAATCAAGGTTGGTAGCCCCGACACCATTTGTGTAGTCCCATTTACATATTTCTGTGTACAGTGCTTGTTACTTTACCAAGACTGGACCAAATTTATTATTATTTTGATGACTCCAGAACTTTGCAGTACACACCAATACTTACATGCTACATGATAAATAATAATAATAAGATATTTGTATACCGCAAATTGCAAAATTGCCTCTAAGCGGTTTAGAAGAAAATAGCTGATAAGTAAAGGAAACAGAATTTGCATTACAAATTATATCAATTTAAATTACCATTAAACTTTGCAAATGAAAATAATACATGTACATAATTACAAATCACTTACAACCAAAATACAAATAGTTCTTAAATTAATAGTATCCTACGGTAATCTACACAAAATATATTAAAAGGCAAAAGGTCAAAAGAGCTATTCAGGAACAAGACTTAAAAAGATGTGTTTTTAGCATTGTTTTAAAAGAATTTACAGAGCTAGCATTGCGAATTTGAAGGGGGAGATTGTTCCAAAGAAAAGCAGCTGCATAAACGAAAGAACGTTGACCGTACTGTTTGTATGAAATAGTGTGAGACCGAGAGAGGAGAGATTGAGAAGCAGATCGCAAAGTCCGGACAGGAGTGTATCGAGGAAGGAGTTCAGAAAGATATGAAGGAGCAAAACCATGATAAGTCTTGAAAGTAAGGAGGAGGATTTTGTAGGTAATGCGAGAAGTGATAGGAAGCCAGTGAAGTTTTTGAAGAACAGGGGTAATGTGAGAAGTACGAGGAACACAAGAAACAAGACGAGCTGCTGTGTTTTGGATACGCTGGAGCTTTGAGGTTATTTTTGCAGGAAGACCAAAGAGAAGGGAATTGCAACAATCTAGCCTAGATGTGACGAAAGCATGGATAAGACGATGGGCTGTATTCTGGTCGAGAAACCTACGAATTTTCCCTATTTTCCTTATAGCTACAAAAGCAGATTTACAAATGGCATCAACATTTTTAGACAAAGTAAGGGAAGAATCCATAACAACACCAAGATTACGGGCCATAACGGATGGCTTAATTACAGACTGCCCAATTCGTAAACTGATTTGTGGGACATGAGAACAAAACTTGGAATGAAAATGAAGAAATTCGGTTTTAGAGTCATTAAGAGAAAGCTTATTCTGAAATGCCCAGGTTCTAACATCCTTTAAGCAATTTTCCATCTTCTGAACAGAAGAAGAGCGATTTCCAGAATCAAATGTTAGGTACAATTGCACGTCGTCTGCATATGTCATACATGATATATTGTGAGCCAATATGATATCTTGCAAGGGAGACGTAAACATAATAAAAAGTAACGGGCCGGCGACAGAGCCCTGTGGGACCCCGCACCACATATTGTGTTTCTTCGAGGAGACAGAATTAATTGAAACAGACTGAGAACGACCAGTCAAATAAGATATGAACCACTGCAAAGCAGTTCCACTTATCCCAAACCGTGAGGATAATCGTTGTACAAGACAATGACGATCAATTGTTTCAAACGCAGAAGAAAAATCTAAAAGCACTAATATTGTTTCTTGTTTCTTATCGAGAGCACACAAGATATCATTTTGGACACGAACAAGAGCTGTCTCTGTGCTGTGAAAAGCTCTATATGCAGATTGAGCAGAACTATACAGATTATTCTCATTTAGATAATTTTGAATTTGGCTGACTACCGCCCTCTCAATGAGCTTTGATACAAATGAAAGTCTGGAAATAGGGCGGTAGTTACTAAAGACCTCTGCGTCTAAATGTGGTTTCTTCAACAAAGGTCGGACCGAAGCTTCCTTGAAATGTGCAGGGAAGTAGCCAGACGACAAAGATTGGTTGATAATCTTTGTCAGGGTAGGAACAAGTTCATCGATGCATCCCGTGAAAACAGACGATGGAAGAGGATCAAGTTCACAGGATGTCTTAGAAGTCTGTTTGATTAATTTCAAAACGTCCACAGGAGTCGAGATGTCAAAATCAGTAAAGGTAGATTGGCAGACTTCAAGCAATTCTACAGAGAGTGGAGGCAGCTGTGTAGCATCAATTCTGTCTCCCAAGGTTCTTATCTTGTCGTCGAAAAAGTCCGCAAACTTGTCCGCCAGATCTTTTGGATCTTCATGCTGTGGGAGCTTAGGAACCTGGTTACCATGGCAAAGTTTATCAATTACACGAAACAGGCTGTGTTCGTCACACTGGGAAATCTCATTAATATGATAGCTTAATTTGGCGTTGGACAAGAGGTCATGATATATCTTACACTGTTGGGTATAAATGTCCTTGTCGACGGTAAGACCAGACTTTCGCCACTTCCGCTCAAATCGTCTCTTTTCCTGTTTTTCTTTACGAAGAGAATCCGAGAACCACGGGGAATGTGGGCGAACAACAATAGTCTTCTCTTTTTTAGGCGCATGGTGGTCAAGAATACCATGGAGAATGTTGTTGTACTGAACAACAAGCGAATCCAGGTCATTTTCAGGACACGTTGCAAGAGAAGAGTTTTTAATGTCAAATTTAAAAGAAGACATATCCACAGAACGTAACTTGCGATAACACACAGTTTTCTTCATAGGAGGAGGATGGGCAATGTCGATGAGGCATTTCACGACCGCATGGTCAGACGGAAGTTCTTTAAGGACTGTGACGGCAGAAACGAAAGTGTCATCACAGTCAGTAATTAAAAGATCTAATATATGTCCGGCATTGTGGGTAGGCACAGTAATGTGTTGCTTGAACCCTGGAGCAGTCACCAGATCACTGAAGGAAACAGCTTCAGAGTTTTCTGTAGAGTCCCAGTGAACATTGAAATCACCAGCCAGAACAAATTTGCAAGGATGAGACAGAAGCGATTCAACAAAGCTCCCAAAATCATCCAGGAACTTTGCGATTGTAAGTTTATTCTTCTTATTTGGAGGCGGGCGATAGATGACCACCAGACGAAAAGAGGTGGCCATGGAGCAAATGTTCATATCCATATGCTCAAATGATTGATAAGTTGGACCATCGTTGACTTTCATCTTGACCCCATTTCGAAGAAGAACTCCAACACAACCAGCTCTAGAGTGGCAGCGTGGTGAATGATGGAATGAATAGTTAGGCAGCGTGTTATTTATATCAGCTAGAGTGCGGGAATCACGATGATCACCAGTTAACCACGTTTCAGTCAAGGCCATGATATCCAATCGATGACTGATAACAAAGTCACATAGAGCAGCAGACTTGTTTCTAGAATTAATGGAGTGGGCATTCCACACAGCAAAACGTAGACGTTGGCGATCAGGAATACTCGACTGCAAGGTCGAAAACGAAGGGGATTTTCTCCTCCGACAACCCCCTTTCCTGCCTCGGTGAGCAGGTTGTCTCCTACATGGTTTCCTATGAATCCCAAGTTGTTTAATATGCAGGAGGGTAGATGGAAGGATATGATGACAAGAGTTAGCATAGTTACAAACATCAGGTCGTAGACGTAGAAGGTCATCTCGATCGTAGGAAGCAGATGAAGATGCAACATAATTAGTAAGGTTTTCAGGCCCTGGATTGGGGCTGATATCACCAAACACCAGGAGATCGAACTGAAAGGTTGACGATGAGTTAGAGTAGTACAGGATCCGAGAAGTGAAGTATTTCACATGATGCAGTTTACAGCCAGTTCTAACACTTTGCAGTGTCTGTGCATAATGTGTACTTTCATGAAGTTTAAAAGCACATAAAAGTAGAATGAGGCACATGAAAGCCCCCATTGATGCAGAGATTAGAGTCAGTACAATAGGCACAAAAGTAGAATGTCAATGACTAGAAGATTCCCCACAAAAAACTAGAGCCAGTACAATACCTTGTAGAGCAAGCACAAAAGTATACAATGTCAATGACAAGTGAACATGAAGGGCTTTGGTGTCGATGTACTATAGCTATGGGCATGTACTGTGGTCAATTATGACCAGACAGTTAGCCAACAAAAAGTTAAAGAAAAAATCGATCAAAATATCGATTATAACTGCATAAAATATCACCAAAAGTGTCTAGTAGTATCCTGGTAGCATAATAATGCTTCTGAAAAACTTGTAATGCGTAATAAAGTGCAGAGATTGTGAAATTCTAGGAAAAGTCAGGAGAGCTGGGAGAGTCGCTTGTTAGGCGCACACCTCACATTCTACAGGATCAACTTTTTCTGATCCATTCCAAACCTTTTCTTTCTCAATGCAATCAGATGACCCAAATTCACCATTATCTTTAATAATGTATACTCAATGATAATCATTTTGCCCCAAACTGTACAATACATCGTCGCCATCAATGACATTATTGTATTTAAATTATTCCAAGTATAGTATTATTTCCAAAGGAAAGGTTATGAGCTTCATTATTCTCTCTGATTAGATTCTTGCTAGGCCTACTAAATTGACTGAGGTTTTAAATTTTACCTTTACGCTATTTTGAATTGCAAAGTCACCTCCCCTCCCACAAACACACACAATAATGAATACTTTTATGGTGAATACTCTTTCACTTTCGTTTTATATTTTGAAAGAAATGTAGAATAGATTATCCAAGGGTAGCCTTATCCCTGTTTTAGAGTGTGAAAGATTGCTTGTATTTGATCTTTCAAGTATTAGAGTATTTTTAATAATAATCACATTTTTGTTTTTATAGCATACACATCGATCAAACTCAGTCCATCCCACTCCCCCATCATTGCTCCTGAAAACGTGACGTTTTTCACCAGACTCGGTTCAATCGGACGGGGTGACTTCGGCGGGGTATGGAAGGGAGAATTCCGCTCGAATCAAAGTCAAGTAGACGTTGCTATCAGGCAGATTCCAGGTGAGGTTTTGCCAATCACTCCCTATAAAAAAATAATGAGTAAAAAATACCAAAAGGCAAATCGCTTTGATGAATATCAATGTAGCCTAAAATCGAACTTTACGAGATGTTGTGTTATCATTGATAAACAGAGATACCATCAGCTTTCTAGAAAGTTATATTTTAGTAGAACCCCAACAAAAGTACAAAGTAACACACACAAACACACGCACATATATATATATATATATATACAAATATATTTTACTAAAGGCGTCATTAGAGAGACATTTGGAGTGAAAAATTGGTCATTAAGTAGACATTGTCATTAGGAGGACAATTAGGTGTCCTCTTAACGTTTTTGATTTGATTTGATTTGATTTGATTTATTGGTTTCTGCATCTTATTTCTTTTTTCATCATACATTTTCATGAACATAATATGGTTTGATACAATATTTTAAGTGTATATAATTGTATACAGATAATAAACGAATTTAAACAAATATATTGAATGCAAAATTAACATACATTAGATGCAGGAGGGCTACAGAAATAAGCAAAGTAGCTTGATATGCCCGCAGCCCTCACCTTAGATACAACAACAATAACAAATAAAAATAGAAAAGACTGACTTGCAGAGAAGAAAGGGAAAGGGGAGAGAAGGAGCGTTGGTAATAATACAATAAATCTCGTACATCTGTTGATTGAATGCAGGTTCATTCATGAATGGCTAACCGATGCTAGGTCATGGACGATTACACATCATTGTTGAATATACAGTCAATGTACACACGAACATGAATACAGTACAATTACACACGACAGGATCAATACTTAGACAATAGCATATTTTTAACTGCCTTCTTAAATGAATACAATGTTCTAAGGTTTCTTATTACAACGGGCAGAGAGTTCCAGATGTCTGGGCCGGCGTGTCTTATGGATTTGAGAGCCAATGCGGTTTTTGGATTTCTTAAATGGAATATTTCAGTTTGCCTTGTAGGATAATTTATTTCTCATAGTAGGCCCAATTTTGTTATATATCTCTCTCTTTATATGTAATTTTACTAAAGGCGACATTGGAGGGACATTTTGAGTGAAAAAATAGTCTTTAAGTAGACATTAGGGTTAGGGTTAGGTTTAGGGTTAGGTTTTGGTTTTAGGGTTAGGGTTAGGGTTAGGATTTTTATAATGTCCACTTAATGTACCATGTAGGGTAATAAATATATCTTTCTAAATATATAAGTATATATACATTGTATTCACTTATCTACACTATTTTCACTCGATCTTATTAACGAATAAATGATTGAATTGTTCTGCAAATGATTCTAACTCAACACTCTCTTTGAAATTGAAAGCAAATGTGTTAGTTATACAATTTGTCTTCTCTCAGATCAAGTGACCAAATCAACCAACGTTCTTCCAGCTGTCAAGGTCCTTTCTGAGCTACCGGATCACCCGAATGTTGTCAAG
Organism: Strongylocentrotus droebachiensis; assembly: GCA_035222895.1. NCBI lineage: Eukaryota > Metazoa > Echinodermata > Echinoidea > Camarodonta > Strongylocentrotidae > Strongylocentrotus > Strongylocentrotus droebachiensis. Next base: position 260,623 of record JAVYIG010001563.1, on the reverse strand, counting down.
TGCTTGGGATATTGTCAAGAACAAGGTAAAATACCCCCTCGGCCACTTAATAATCTTTCGAGTGTCTGCTTAATATTATTGTGAATATGAGCGTTTTTTCTAATAATGTGGAGCGCAACCTTTGTATTAAAGTCAGTATAGCTATTCTAGCATGCCTGAAGGTACGTAGCAATTTAAGTAGACTCCTCGTCTGAAGAACCCAAAACGATTAAATCAGTAAAACAAGAGGGTCTTGGAAGAACAGTCAATTGTATTTGATAATAAACTCAAACGTTTCCAATACTATATCATGATGTCTGATGACACATTATGTTTTGAAAATGATATAGCTAGTGACATTCGTTTGTCTCGCAATGTATGGTCAACAAGGGATCAAAAGATCACGACGTTTCGTGTGCCGCTGGAACACTTCGTCAGGTGATAAAATATATTGTAAGCAAGCGTCTTTTATACTCTACGGGTGGACCAGCGGTCAAATAATTCGATCAATATATTGAGCAATAACGGACAAGGCCTATTGGCCGAAGCTCACGGGTGCTCAATCAATTATGTTATAAATCAGTTTCATACATTTATTTCTTCAATTGAACGAATTGCCCATGATGCAGGTAGCATTCTGTATGAGTTCATCTCTGGGGGTACCCTACTCACCCATCTTCAGACCACAGGGGTGCAATCCCAACCAACATACGGCAATCTCAAACCAAAGAGGGTTCGCATCGATGAAGGTAGTCTACTCAACCTGGCTTGGCAAATTGCAAAAGGGATGCAGTATCTTGCATCAAAGAAGGTAACCTTGTTTCATCACTTGCGATAAAAGAGAAATAACAAAGGGAAAGGGGGAAGGGAAAGGGAGATGACAGAGAAGAAAAATAACGATAAATTAAGAAGGCCTGCATGAGAAGGAGATGAATGGATCAAGGCAGTCTACTTTACTTTACTTGGCAAATAGTCAAAGGGATGCCGTTTCGATGCCGTTTGCATCAAAGAACGGGAGACGAGGGGGGGGGGGGGTGCTTGAGATTAAGAACATTTAGGCCGGTGGAAAGTGGGAGAAGATGATAATTAAAAAAGTGGAAGAAGACAGTGGAAGAATAGGAGAGGAGGAAGCCAGTATGATATGAGGATGGTTATGATGATCAAAGGTGAATACAAAAAAAACATCCAGATTTTGTAATTGTAGTTTTTATTTATTTATTTATTTATTCATTTTTATCATTATGTTATCTATTTGTTTACAAAGATCATCCATGGAACTCTCCGCGCTCACAATGTGTTACTAGCTGATAGAAAGCAATGCAAACTATCAGATTATGGACTATCTTCATCGCTGTTTAGCGACAGAGGTGTGAGTATTATCACCTTATTTAATCATTATAACTATCATCAGCATAGATATGGATGGCACATCTTTAATGATGACCACAATATATTTAATCGACAGAACATATCGGAAAATCTTGAAACTACCAAAACGTAACTATAAAATTATGAGTTTCATGATTTATCACGTTAGAAATTTCCTCTCTTAAAGAGTTTAACCCATAATCATGGTATATTTATTCACCCCGATTATCAGCAATTTTATTGCCGTGGTGTTTGTATAATTTTGGCCATATGCAATATTGTTTTCGTAGGTATTTTTATATCTGCTTGTTTAAAGTGTGAACAATTAAGCCATTGTCTGGTAATCACGATTTATTTTAAACCATGAATATATGATTATAAACTCTAACTTTATAGTCAACACGATTTTTAGCATTCTTTATATTTTCCAACATCTCAGAAACCAACAAGGTGGAGTTCGCCTGAAACCATGGTTACTGGGGACCAATCAACAGAAGGAGATATCTGGTCTTTTGGTATCGTCTTGTGGGAAATTGTGACATTAGGTGAAAAAATAATGTTTATATCGCATATAATTTTGTGTACCATCTTAAAGACCATGAAGTTCTTTACGTAGAAAGCCTTAAGAGCTTTACTGCTGTTCTTCCTCAGGTCCCTCCCATTATTATTACCCTTGCAATACCATTGCCAGGTGGGTGGAGTGGAAGGAGAGTGGCAAATATGGAGTAATGTTTTGCCAAATGAAGTAAGTGCCGAGTTGGGATTCGAACCCTTAAACCTCGGATTTAGAGTCAAGAGAATGAAACACTACACCACGCCACCTCCACTTCACGTGTATCATATGGTGTTATGAAGAAAAGTGAAATAAATCATTGCACTTAAATAATAAAAATAGATCATGACTAATACTAATTTGATGCATTTTAGAGATGAAGAATTCACCACAAATTCCGCTCCATAAGACCCACCAATAGTATTTTTTATTTTTTATTTATTGCATTATTCGTATTTAAATACATGTCTCAGATATGAATAACATTAGTCTAACAATTTTCACCTAATTCCGCTTGTACTATCAAGGGTTGAGGAAAATTGTATTTACATTAGATGATGAATATAAATTTTCCCTATAGCTTTACATGTCACATATTCGTAAATTGGAAACAAATGTTTTAATGTTATTTTTCTTCGATTCCTAAAGGTGCGAGGCCATACCCTAAAATGACCTTTGACACTGTCCAAAAGGAGGTTGCCAATAGTTACCAGATGCCACGCCCTCGCCATTGTGGACAAGAAGTGTAAATAGTACTCTTAAGCAGTCTTTACTTTGTCGAATACGGATTGCTTCGTTAATGTCATAATTTACTTGACTTACTCGATGCTATAATAACTTGTTAAATTTCATAATGATGTTGAATATCATATGCGGATATGTTTCCCCAAAATAAGTTACATGATGGAACTTGGTTCTACTAAGTTTTCTTTGAATCTGAATCGGAATCTGAAAATAATACGTCTCAACACTCCCGTTGGAGTGAAACGACTCGGAGTGCATGGAGTGTGTTCCTACACAAAATAATGAAACAATGCTCACGAAACTGATGTTGCATACGAACTTTAAATTTGTCTTTGTATTAGATTCATTTAGGTAGTTCTATTAGATTTCTACTAGATAAGGATCGTCTCTTTCGTATCTTTTAGGTATTCGGTCATGTCTGGTTGTTGGGAGAAGGAAGCTACAAATCGGAGTAACTTTGATCAGATCCTCAAGAGTTTGGAAAGGATTCTAGAAAAGACTCATGTAAGATAGACTCAAATTACCTTCTTCTAACTTGTCTAATGCCAAAATTTAGTTACCTTATTACATACCCGTTAGTATATTCCGATTTTTAACCGCGGTTCTGTTCAACAGGTGTCATGAACAAAATTCTAGCCCTAAACCTAATAATTATCCTTGCAACTTCTTTTTCTTCTTTTCTTTTAATTTTGACAGAATTACCTGTCTCTCAATGACTTGGATGAAGGACTGTATGCATCTACACTGGACATGTGAAAATAAGCCTTGTTCGGATGTGCAGCATTCCTACAACGCATCTACATCTTGTACGCTGTACGATGGTCGGATCCGAGCCAACTGAACTATAGTAGCATTATAGGGACTAACTTGTGTTAAATGTGGCCAAGATTGCTGAATCAGGCTATCGCAAATACATGTCTTATTTTTCCATTGAGTATACGTCTTTTAAAATTCCTTTATTGAAAATCTTTTGGTAGAAATGTGTAAAATAGATACTTTAAGAATAGTGGATATGTCTAGAGGTTCAGCTATTTTTAGATAACTTGAAATCTGTGGATATCAAGAGGTCCGGTAGAAAGAACTGATCTCATCCATTTGAGAAACTTATATACTTCTTATTTACCTTTTCGCTTTTGCCAGTGTTTGTGTTATTTCATAGTATTTGTGTATGTAGATGACCACCCATTCCCTTTCTTCTTTCTTTTCATCTCTTTCCTCTCTTTCTCTTGTACCTTCTCTTTTCCCTTCTACCTTGCTTTCCGCCTCTCTCTGTCAATCCATCTCTCACTCGCATTCCCCCTCCCTCTCTCTTACTCTCTCCTTCTCTCGCTCTCTATCGCTCCACTCCTCTCTCTCCTCCTCTTTTTTCTTGCATCTTCAGTCCTCTTTCCCATCTTCTCTTGTCCACCTAACTTTTGAGAACACGGAGCTTGCTTATAGCTCACTCTTCCTCAATCGGTCATCGTTTTCATCACATTATACTATTTTGAACCTTCATTTGTACATTTCAACCATACATTTCTCATTTAATAATAGACTCACATGTGTGTATTTCACTCACTCATGAGTGATTTACAATTGAATAAAGATTGTTTACTTGTATTTTAATGATTCTACTTTGTGTATTTGTTGTCATGTAAATACTTTTGTAATACTATTGGACAATTAAGTCCTCCCACTCCGGGCTGCGATTCATTAAAAAAAAAAAATAAATAATTATAGTACTTTGACTCTCGCTGAAAATCAAATATCCTAGCCTGACCCCATATATACACGTATCATGCCTAACAAGTTGAAATAATTTTTCCTACCTATTTTCATGAAACGATTGTAACATTATGGTTTATTCTTGATAGATAAAGTTCACTTCTTCTTCGAATTGTATTAATTGATCTTACGAGTCTTAGAGATTCATAACTAAAGTTCTGAGAAGATATAAACCTTTTCTGCCAAGAATAAACCATAATGTTCTAATCAGGTCATTAAAAGAAGTAGGGAAATTACAATTCCAACTCTATGGGCGTATGCATGGGTGTGCGCAGGCGCGTACGCAGGATTTTTTCAAGGGGGGGGGGGGTTTAACATTTATAAATCGGGCCGAAAATTTCGTAACGACTCAGCCGACCGCTGAATAAGCGGGGGGGGGGGGGGGGGGGGGGGGGGTTTGGGGTAAGAGGACACTTTTTTTCTTTTTTTTTTTTACCTCGAAATTTGAAAATTTGACATTTTGCTCCATTGGTGGGGGGGGGGGGATGGTCACCTGTTTAGGTCAGTCATGGGGATATATAGATATATAGATAGATATATATTTTTTTTTAATAATTACAAAAATACAAAAATACAAAAATACAAAAAATACAAAGGGGGGGGGGGGTTTATGGGTTTTTTTTTTTTTTGGGGGGGGGGTTTATACACATAAAAATCCCAAAGGGGGGGGGGTTAACCCCCCCCCCCCTGCGTACGCGCCTGGGTGTGCGTGTGTTTGTGTAATTTGTGTTCATCATAAGAATGAAGGGTACGGTACATTCACAATAACTATGCTAATTTTATGTCAATACATTTTCGATGGTAAAATGTCACGGTATTGCACTACTACAGATTGGATGTATTGTGTTACATATGCAGCATATTATAGTATATAGCTGCTTCTAATATGTGTTTATAATGTCTGTCTTTAATTTACATCGCAAACCTTTACGTGTAGGCATACTATTGCAATTGCTAAAAGGGAATCACCCTATTTTTTAAAATAAACCTTATACCATTTGGTATAGCAAAATTTATATTTATTTGATATTGCTCCCTTTGTTATGTATTAATGTGAAGTTCTATAATAAAACTTTTAATATCCTTTTTTTTTTTTATTGATGATTCATATCAAACTGACGATGAATTGTTAAAAGGTCAAGATATCATATTAAAGACTAATTCTTGGAGATTTTCTCAAAATTGATACAATCAGTTAAATATTGCTGATGCCAAACGTATTTATGCCAAATGTATAGAGGAAAATAAATGCGAAATGCAAATTATTCAGTTTCAGTTTCATTTGTATATTTTTAAACTTTACTGTAATAAAAGTTAATAAAGTAATGTATCGTACATTTGCATTAACGTAATTGCAATTAAGGCAAATTGACAATTTTTTTGGGGAGCCTATATGTTTACAACTAAAGTATGACTTATGGTGAAAATGACCTTGTGTTAATATCTGATTACATCATAAATAAATAACTTGGTACAGCACGGGTAATGCCTAGGTCACATATAAACCGGGCCCCGTACGATTTTCCCTACCCGGCGGCTTGCCGTGGATTTTGAGACCGTACGGGAACCGTCCGATTTTCATTTCTACGGCATGTGTGGTCACATATTCTGCGGCGCCCGGGAGGTGCCCGGAGAAAATTGGTCGAGTGAAATGCAAGGCGCCCGTAAGGGTGCCGGCAGGGTGCCGGCCGAGTGCCGGCCAGTAACCTTACGGGCTCCGTCCGATGAGCAGGTGTACCGGCCGGGGTCCTCATGGCGCCCGGCTGGGTGCCGTGCGGTGCACTGAAGTACGGAGTGAGTCAGAAAAAAAATCCCACTTTTAAAAAATTGTATTTTTTGAAGTATGAATATTTAATCATGGGTTTCATGATATATCTTGATAGAGTTATCCTCCCAGTATACATTTAGGTACCATTTTCATTTTGAATCTCTGCATGCATCACTGAATATCAGACAATCTTTAAAAGACTGCCAGATCTCACTTGCGCCAAGTTACTGGGTGAGGAATAAAACAGTGCATTGAACAAAGACAGTCAAACACGCGCGCACATACACACGTACACACACACTCACACACACACACACACACACATACACGCACACGCAGGGGCGGCCGAACGATTTCCAAAGTGGGGGGGGGGGGGGCACCAAGAAAAAGGGGCACTTTCTGGGGAAAAAGGGCACCTACAAAGCACGTACGGCTTAGAAAACTGTCCCGGCGCCCGTAGGAACTTTACGGCAACCGGCCGGACACATATTGCTCCGTTTAGTCTCATTTCACGACGCCCCCTATCGTCAGAGCATGGTCAGCGTCAGCAGCCTAACATGTTAGCCTATGGACGTTTTTTTTTAAAAATCGTTAAAAATTCATTTTTTGTTTAAACGAAAAGCACATCCACCCCGACGTACGTTATCACTAGCTCTTTCATTTGAGCCCTCATGTCTCATTGACTTTTGAAAGTTCACCCACCGTAATTTTTCAAAATAGGTTGCAAACTCGTCATTGCCTATAATACACATGTGAAACAAGTCTAACTTTGGACTCAGTTTACCAAGCGATTTGAAGATTATAGGTCGAGCACACGAAACATAAAACGCATGAATTATCATAGATCACTTCTGCCTATTTCATTATGTCCATTTCATCCAACCCCCAACCGTAATGTTTCCATTTAATAAAAGCAAACATTTTGCCGAGTTTAGCAAAACATGAATATTCATGAACGGTCAGACAATACAGCCTTTTAGTACGTAACGTATAGTGAATGGGAATGTGCGATGATCCGTTCAGGAGGTAGAGGTCAGTGGTTTGTGCTGGCAATGTTCACGCGAGCGAAAATGAGACAATCGGAGCAATATGCCTGCCGAAAATTCCCAAAATGTCTGTTTTTACTCGCCGTACGGGCCCCGGAGTGTATATGTGAAAGCCCCATAAAGCTTCCTCCAATAATACGTTCCTCCGTCTCAGCTACACTACATACTGACAACAAACAGAATTTCTGAGACACGGGCAAAGGTTCACAGTATATACGGTCGCGGTCACATATGCTAGGGTAGACGCACGGCGTACTTTGAAATTGTTGAGACAGAAAACCTGCTGTACGGCCTTTGAAGCGACGATGCACGGTCGCCTTAGGGCGTCCCTGCGGCGGTCGTAGAGATTTGACAAATACCAAGGCGACCGCAAAGCCACCGTACGGGCGCTATATGGCCGCATCAAGGCTGATCTAGGCTAGTCTGCAGGCACAGACCCTAATTTGACACTTTATCAACAAATCATTGTGCCTTGAGAGAAGTCTAGCAGCTTCAGTACATGGCCTATGGTAGTCTTATAGTGCAGACTCACTTTTACGACTGACCAGGGTTTGTGCTTGCAGACTAGATCTAGGCCACCGCAATTTTTTGGGGGTGCGCAAAAGTCAATAGGGACTTTTAGATTTGCGTGGACTGATACGTGTGACGTCCATTCAAGGCAGTGCATTAAAAGGACGTCGATCGTAGCAATCCACGTTGTCGTTGTGCAAATCTAAAAGTCCCTAATTATAATTCATAAGACCCTAGGAAAGCCGCACGGCAAGCACACGGCCACCGTACACCCGACGTATTGTCGTCGTAGAACTGCTCTACGGCATGGCTACGGCGTGTGTAATCGCTACGGCAAACCTAGAAATCAGGGGCGGCGATTTCTGTTGATGACCGGGGGGGACGAAATGCGAATTTTTTTACAAGGATGTTATGCGAGGAAGCGTAGCGACCGAGCGAGATTTTTTTCTCCAATTTTATTAGTCTAAATGCTGCACTCTTGGGCCTTCCGGAGCCTAAAAGTGTGTTGCAGTCATTATTCAGTATATGCTATACAATTTGTTTTGCACTTTTTCAAATTATCAGGGGGGGACGATCCCCCCTAAAAAAATTGAGAGGGGGGCGTGTCCCCACCCCGTCCCCCCGGGATCGCCGCCCCTGCTAGAAATTAAAACAGATATAACTCCGCGTTAGAGTCCCACGCCGACCCATACAGCCTGTACATATAAGGATATGCCGTATAGGGTGACCCTGAGGCCACGCAAGTATCTCTCGATTTCGGTAGCGTACGGCCGTCGTATTCTAGCCGTAGAGCAAATGTGACCTAGGCATTATCGTAATATAAAGAAAATATTTTATGAAGGAATGTCCCCTCCCCCCAAAAAAATAAATAAATAAATAAAAATAGAAACAACAACATGACATCATCAATTCGCTTATTTGCATACAGCTTAATTAAATATTTCTCTGTTTTATGAAATTACGCGAATCTTCAAAATTCCGTTTCTTTCTTATATTTCGTTTAGTTTGTTCAATTTTTTCTTCATTTATTCAATACATCATGACGGTACGTTTTTTAAATATTTTTTGGTTCCAAGAAATGTTATTGAAATTAAAAGAAGACCCTAAAAAAATAAAATCGCCCTTTAATACATTCATCAAAAGTATTTGCGATCATGTTGATTGTAATGACGGAACAAACAAAAACAGATACAGGCCTACAAAAAAAAGAAAAGGGTCAAAGAGGAACACTCGATTTTGCGGGAGGGATACTTTTCTTGGGTTTTAAAACAAATGTGGAGAGGGGGAACCGGGCCCCTGCTCCCCTTCCCGCATTTTGCATGAATTCCTAATCTCTAACCTCTAACACTTCCGCAATGATGGGGGAATTGTCCTAGTGGTGTAATGTATACTGATTCTTAAATGTCATGTTTATCCTACTGAATGGCACATACACATAGTATATATTTCCGCACATGTGAATGTAAAAGTTGAGCTTTACCTTCGCGTGTAGACTATAATTATAATACGTGTGTTATGTTTCTCGATATTTGGATGTAAACTCGTATACAAGACAAGACAAGTAACATGACGATGGCTTATTTTGGAGTGTTTGTTCTGAGCTTGTTTCATGTCATAATATCAGGTAAGTACAATTGCACTACGGCTACAAAAGTAAACACGTACGTATACCGTGCCGTTATACCTATACTGACGGGTGCACTATAATGATCTTATAAAAGAGCATTGGATTATGATGGCCTTATTTGACAGCGTTTGTAAATCATGAGGGGACGGAAGAGAAGGCAGGCTCAAATGTACTCTTCAGAGATCTAATATCATACCAGGGGACACTTTGCCCACTACTTTTCCAGGTACCCCAACAGGGTAAGGAAGGGAGGGAAGGCTAAAGGGGAGCCTGCTATATACACTTCGGAGATGTAATTTGATACCACATTATTCAAATGAGATTATGAGTTGTATACCCGACATTTGAACTACATACTGTCACTCAGTGAAAAATACAAATTATATATACATGTCCAAACAAGAGGAGAGACCCCCATGGACAGAAAGGAATTCAAGAATAGTAAATTTCCTATCACGAACAATAACATCTTCGGTATCTACTAATAATTTCAAAGGTTAAATATTATTGACTCTATGTATACCAGGCATATAACATAATCTATACGAATGATACGACATTGAAGTTATTCCATGGTATTACGATTAAATTCTTATCATCGTCTAGTATAACTTTGACCTGTGTTTTTTTATCCTAGGAATTCTAGGTCAAGTCATCACACCATCATCAGTGGTTGTAGCTGTTGGGGATGATGTTTCATTGAAATGTACCACCACAGCGACACCTGTATTTGCATTCTCATGGATTGACGTATCTACTGGTACAACGATATATGGAGGGGGTATCAAGTTTCCTCCTAATGGTGAATATGACAATTTTGACTTGGATGAAGATACTTCTACAAAGAGGTCTACATTGATCATCAATAATATTCTGATTCAAGATGAAGGACAATATCGTTGTACTGTCAGTGGACAAGCGAGTGTAGCTCCTACTCCTATAACTGTAGAAGGTAAGTTCATAAGGTGTTTTTTACTATCACGTAATTCCATTTGTTTCATTTTGTAATGTACATGTAAAAGAGTGCTGTAACTAATATTAAAGATGCACAGTTTAACTACTACCAGTTCACCTACTATGTACTGAACATAATGTTCAATTTCACGATAGTTATTAGGCTCTCTATTTTCCTGTCATTGGGTTGTATTCTCGAAAGCGGACTAACTTTAGTCCATGGTTTAATCCACCGACTAAGTATGGGAGGCCAAGTGCCCAAATGAATATGTTTTTGAATAATTTAATCTGTCACTAAATTAGAATCAAATATAATAACATAATTAATAAACAACAATATACCTATGATATAAATATGTTATCATGGTAATTTAGGGACATATCAAAATATTCAAAAATATATTCATATAGACACTTGGCATTCCATACTTAGTCGGTGGATTCAACATGGTCTAAAGTTAGTCCACTTTCGATAATACCACCCATAATGTTTTGTACAGTGGGATCAGTTTCACAACCAATCACATTGACTAGCATTGATGCTGATAGTAGCTCCACGTACCAAGCAACATGTGATGCTATAGGCAGTTCACCAGAGGAAACTATCACATGGATCTTAGATGGTGTTACCCAGACTGATGGCATAGTGGAAACAGACCCAGGAACGTCAGACGATTCTCTGTTTGATAAAAGGAGTGTGTTTACATTTCCAGCAACCTCTGAGAATTACGAAGTGGGATTAGAGTGTAACATCACTGGTCATCAAGTAGCCAAGTTGAATAGACAAGAAACAAGACTGGTCAATATTCATAGTAAGTTTACTTTGTTTTCATTTCCAGTTGAATAATGCATCAGATGCACCAGCCACCTCATATCAGAAATGAACCGAAAATTAATATGGAAAAGGATGTACTTGCCAGTAATCATTGTAACATGCTTCCCTCTATTTCTCTCTCTGTCTGTCCATACTGTCTCCCTTATTTCCCCTCTTTATCTTTCTATTAATGAATGTTGACTGTAGTTTTTATTTTATGGTTTGTTGGGGGGGGGGGGAAATGTGGTTAAAGTAGTACGTTTTCATTCCTTAGTCCTTACATTTAATAATGAATAATAATAAAGATGCTGTCTGGTACAAATGCAGCCTTAAAAACATTTCTCCTGTACTCTTATAACAGAACGGCCAGAACCTGAAGATATTATGATTAGTTTTGAAAGCATTGGAACAGATCTCAGAATTACATGTGACGACACCAATAGCGCAGCAGCTCCTGCCATGAATATCTTCTATATCTACATGTATCCTAATGAAACACCCATCAACAAACCTGTCTCAGACAAAGCAGTCATCGTCACAGAGCCTGAACAGGGTACAAAGTTTACATGTGAAGGTAGCAACTATCTAGGAAGTACTACAACTACACGAAATTATGGCAGTAAGTCCTCATTTATTTTATTATTTTTTCATCTTCAAATTGTCATTTCTATCAAACTCATAAGCATATCCAGGGCGCTTTATTCGCCCTTGTTGAGAGCTAATATTTTTAGTTTAAAAGATGGGTGCATATCTACGGACGTCTCTAATCTAAATATACATCTATCGCTGATATTAATTATAATAGTATTGGTTATATTAACAAGACCCCATTCACACTCACTCCATTAGACCGGTCTTAGTTAGAACAATTTGTAATAAGAGTGGTCTAGCGTTAGTGTGAAGATTCAACCGTGTTAGAAGCGTACATCTGGACCAGTCCAGAAGACTAGACATATTTTTAAAAGCTTTTAATGAGATTGATGTAACGTGAGTGTGAAGACTAAACCGTGCCAGTAAGCGTATCTTTGGACCGGTCCAGAAGACCATACATACTTGTTTAAAGGTCCGTGACATGATCAGTATTATATACAATTGAGAATAGCTGTTGCAAGTAAAATACACAAATAACTGAACATAATTTTACCCTCTTAACCACAGGAACAACTACAAGACCTACGGAATCAAACAGTGGTATGGGTTATTTTACTTTACTTTGCTTTTCATATTTTCGTATAATTTCTGATGAGACATAAATTTGCTCAAATGGTGACTAATTGAAAAATTCATGTTGACTTTTGTTGATCTGTAATTATCTTTCGACCTTTGATGTACATTTATGTAATATATTTGTTATCATTTGTTTAATTACTTTTGTTCTACCTGCTATGCTCCACACCAAAACCCCCTCCAAAAGCAAATGACTTTTGTGACATCATCATGCCAGTCATTCTTCAGTCAGCTAGGTAACCAAAAGACATTGGTGTGACCCTTCCCATCAACTAAACACCTATTCATTTAGCATTCATGTTTTTATATAATGCCCATTCAGCAACTGCTATGTCAGAAGTCCCCAAGCAATACCGTGAAAAGAAGGGTTTCAACAGGCTATTGTATGAAAGCATGCAATGCTTTTTGAACATGTGGTCAGTTGATGGGAAGGGAGATACCAATGTCTTTTGTTCATCTAGCTGCCTGATGAATGACTGGCATGATGATGTCAAAAAGATCATTTTTTAGGGGTAGAGCTTAGCAGGTAGAACAAAAGTAATATGATATCAAATATATGACATAAATGTACATCAAACATGCATAAGATATGTGATTTATTCATTATTAAAGATCAACACAAGTCACCATGAATTTTTAATTTAGTCCCCCTTTAAACAGGATAATCATATTAAAGGATGTTACCATTTACACTAAGTGTGTGTAATAAAAAAAAAGAAGAAGAACGAAACAAAAGACAGAAATATCCGGAAAAAACGTACTTTTAGTTGAGTTTTGTTTGATTGTTTGATTGTTTGATTGTTTGTGTTTTGCTGAAAACTTATTTATCATCTTTTTTAATACATTGTCATTAACATCACTTTATATATATATATATTTTGTTTTATATGACCAGAACTATTCACTACTGGCCGTACTACTAAAGAATCGGAAGAAGGTAAGAGATATTTTTAAATTTTTTTTTAATCAATCGCGAGAGATTTGTTTGAACTAATGTCTTGCTTATTCCTGTTTGCTATACAATATCGACCAATAAAGTGATGTAAAAAGACATTTAATTGTTATATGACTTAGACTTTATCTATAGGTAATGAAATACAAATAGGTACGTAATAAAATGTACCCTACATGTAAGAGAAGGCAGTCAAATCTCTTTGTGTTGGATAATCGCAAACAAAAACTAACAATTTCAAAAAAAAAGTATAGAACCCTGGACAATGATAGTTATCATCAATAAACATTGTAAATACAAGTCGATGTAAAGTTTGTATTAAAGGGATCCGGTAACTTTGTCTCAGATTCTAAAACAAAATTCTGGATTTAGCTCATGCTGCAATGATAATTATAAACATTTAGGTCAGTCAGGAACCCCCATGACTTATACAAGCCGACCGCCTGTCTGATTATCAAGATATTTATGATTGAAATTACAAATTTTGAAAACCGTTTGCTAAACAGCTTTCATAACACTTCAGTCTATTGGGGAAAACGAGTATGGTAAAACCTGTCACTCATTTTTTAATACTTTTTTGAGGCACTTCTTGATCATTTTGTAGCGCAATTTTGTTAGGGTTTCAATATTACACCATATCACAGACACTGATAACACGTAGGGCCGTGTATCTTACATTTAACATTGTTAAACGATCCCTTTAAACCTCAATCCACTCTCCATCTTACCATCTTAGATAGAACGTGAATGGAATGAATATAGATATAGGGAGGAGACAAGCTTAAATTCACGTTATTAATGAGCAGTACGACTGGAGAGTAAACTGAGACTATATGTACAATCTTAACAATATAAGTAATTTAAGCCCTTGAACTACCTAAATAACCCCATTGTAATAAAATATGTCAATACAAATTATGATATGCGATATACAAATATCAGAAATATTGATATCAAAGGATATATATTGATCTTAGCAATGTATGTTGTTCCCCTGTTAATTAAGCAAATATTAACCTACAATGTATCTATGAACACAGACCATAATCCAAAGTCCTGTTTATGCCTTTGTAGAAGTAAACTTTCATGGAAGGTGAATAACCCATAGAACTTAAATTTCCTAAATTTCATCAAAAGGTTCCTGTTTTAAGGGGGATGAATTCAATCGGGAATTCCCCTTAATTCTATATATTGATGATTAGTGTAATTCAATATATGATTGATATTCAACTGTAGACAAATTCAGGTTTCCTCTCGCTAGTACGTAAACCGATTCCTTAAAAACTTATTTTTTAAAAATGATAATAACAATAATACACAACATGTATTAGGTGGTTAATACTGGTGTTTCTAAGCGCACCATTGTCTGATAAAAAATACCAACCAAAACTTATAATAAACACACAACTTATAATCTGTTCTTTATTTTTAAAAATCGTGCATATATTATATATACAAATTAAAAATAAATAAAAATAAGATTAAAAATAAGGTCAACATAAGATCAAACAAACAAGGAATAAGATTGTGTGCACCGACCTTTGACCGACTCACAACTGTACCGGTGTAGAATACCTTTGATGAATTAAAAAGTTGCGTTTCTAGCAAGGACTTGAACTGGTCAAAGGAATGAGTATTATAAATATGCGCTGGTAATTTATTCCATAGGATAGCGGCATTTACTGAAAAAGCTCGATCGCCATATTTTGTAGTATTACGCGGTCCAGGGGTTAAATGCAAAGTTGATGATGATCGAAGAGGTCTTAAAGGCCCGGTCACACAGCCTTTCGCGTCTGTATCGCGGGTAGAATTTCGCGATTTTTTTTTGCCCGCGGTTGCCCGTGGTGGAAAATGTGCAAAATTGGCTTACCCGCGGTTTACCCGTGGTATGCCCGCGGAACAGACGCCGGCGACTGTTCCGCGTCCTTATCGCGGTTGAAGCGCGGCGGTACCGCGGCCTACCACGGGTATAATAAAGCAGCCGAACCGGGCTGTAGAAATCATAACCGCTCCGTGCTTACACGCGGTACACACGCTAATGCACGTGTTATGTACAGACGCGGAACAAACGTGCTATGACCGTGCTCCACCCGCGATTACCCGCTAAAATTTCGCGTCCTACCGCGTGTAACCACGTCTTAACCGCGGCCGTAGCACGTCCTAGCACGTTCGTTCCGCGTCTGTACCGCGTCTTTACCGCGTGTGTACCACGTGTACCGCCCGCGATTACCCGCGGTCTAAATTTTTGGGCAGCCCAAAACTTTTTCGCGCGGCCAACCGCGTGTGAATTTCTTACCGCGTGTAACGACGGGTAAAGTACGGCTGTATCGCGTCTTTATCGCGACCTCAAAGCGTCCAACAGCGTCTGCTTCACGGGCAGAAATTTTTGGCCGTGATTCGGCCGCGATACGCCCGTTAAAGGGCTGTGTGACCGGGCCTTTAAGAACTAGAAGAACGTAAGGAAATCAATTCTGAAATATTTTAAAGGGCTTGTCCATGGAGAATTTTGTATGTCAGAAGAAGAACTTTGAATGTTATACGATGGTGTATGGGAAGCCAATGACGAGAACCCAATATTGGGGTTATGTGCTCAAATTTTCTCGAGAGAGTAGCAAGTCTTGTAGCAGTATTCTGAATTCTTTGAAGTTAATGTAGGTATGAATGAGGAAGGCCAGACAAAAATTGAATTACTACTGGGTCGGTCAAGTATTTTCCTTATTTTCCCAATTTTAAAGATTCCAGAAGATGCAGATTTACAGACGTTTTTAATATGCTGCTGTAATGTAAGATTTTTGTCGATTAAAACACCAAGGTCACGTACGTATTCACTACCATTCAGTGAACCATCTCCGGTAACCAAGTCGGGGGAATGAAAATGATACCGATTTGTATTCATTTCAGTTTTTTATTTGTATCACTCAAAAACGTTTGTTATTGTTTGTTGTTTTTACAGTCACTGGGTATACATTTAATTCTTATATTTGTAATATATTTAATACATACATGTTGTATTCCTGTTATGGAAATATTTCATGTGCTATGGCTAAAATTCAAAAGTATTGGGTTCGGTTTACGATTGGGTTTTAATTAAATTGAGGGTAATGGTTAGGGTTAGGTACATACATATTGAGTCTTGTTTTGAAGTAAAGACTTGAAGTAAATGCTTGTATGAAACATTGCTCACCATCCAGATTCCACACCATGCACCTGTGTGCCAACTGGTCTGAGTTCTGGAGCTTCTGCAGGTATTTCTGTCTTAGCCATCCTGTTAGTGGCTTCTGTCATCATAAACATCATTCAATTCATCATGTTGAGGAGACATGAGACCAGACCAGGTGTTTATATTCATCAATTCTAATATAATTTTTGAAAGATGGACTCAGAAAAAGCTATGAGAATGTTTATTTCATGATTTGTTTTACCTGACTGCTAAATAAGTTTGTTTATGCTTGTAAACAAGCAACGGCAGGACTGACAGCTTTAAGTACTCTTCAAAGGACTTTGAAATGAGGAAACATGCCTTATCAAAGGACATGACCAAATTGACTTGGTATCGTTTTAAAGAGTTTGAGGAAACATGATATTAGAAATTGATAACGAAGGTATTTGTTCTTGCATATCATAACATATATCGCTTTCCTGAATGTATTTACCCATACCATGTCAAACCTTAGGATAGAGATCCATTAACTTGAGACTACAGTTTACTTCCTTGTTTGTAAATGTATCATATACCTTTTTTTCTGCACAGACAATTTTCGTCAACATTTCTATATTTGTTTCTTCCTTGTCTTTTCTTTCGATGTGCAGGTTTCGAAGAGTCGCAGAAAGCTGTTTCTAGGTAAGTATTTACCAGTTTGAAATATTGAAAAGAAAATTATTATATATTTTGATCACACAAAAAAATGCGACCACCGCATGCACACACACACACTAACACACACACCCACACACACATGCACACACACGTTCACACAAATACACACACGCACACACGCACACACGTACGCAAACATACACACATACTTTAAAAGATCTTTTCCAGATATTTTTTTAATTAGATTCAATTAATTAAATGTTAATAATTCCATACAAATACAAATTTCATTTTCATAATACAAATAAGTTATTCACAAAACAGTGAGCAAGGAAGGAGAATAATGAAATGAAATCACTAATTTTTGTTTCTAATAATAATAATAACATACTGAACTTAGTTATTACATGTACCATCATTAATAAACAAAATAACATTATACATATTTGTATACAATGCCCCTCCGTTAATATTCCCCGCCAACCCTCCACCCCTTTTACTACTTATTCCCCCGTAAACATTAACATTCATACTCACAAGCTCGCACCTCACAACCATACACAGAATTACACGCGCACAACACTGGACACATGTTACCTGTTCACATTCACATCCTTATTTACTTATAGTTCTCCCCACTTTTGCAGGTGAAAATCCATATACACACACACCCACACCTACACACACCCACACCAATATTTTGATGTAATAAAATGTGAGAAACCACGAAGTAGAGGATATCAGTTACCATGTGTTTACATGTTTACATGTTAAAAGAGTAAAGTGAAACTTGAGTTTGTAATTATATAAATCCCCCTACATTCAAGGGCATTGGAAAGTAGTCAATTCGAACGCAAAATTAATATATATATTTCGTAAAGTGGAAAACAGAAAAAAATTAGCTATGTACAATAACACATAAAACGAGCAAATCTCCTCCAATACGAGTAGTTGGAAATTAGGTAGAGATAAGATGGCTATGAGATGGCGCTGTACAATAAACAGTACACTATCTATATGCCTTATCAAGGGGCAACGATATATTTGTTTTTCACAGAGAAGGAAGAAATGTATCCCATGAGGCTAATGACAACACGGCGTATGAGATGATTCAAAACGGAGATGGAGGTGAGAAAATGTTAAAAAATTATTGAAAAGTGTAAAACGAGGAAAGCGTTCATACTACGAAGTAAAATTCATCCACAATTAACATAAATAATGGAGATATTTTTGGCTTTTTACATAGCCAAACAAACATTAAAAACTCTCAAAATTATACAAAATTAATACTTAATAATGTATACTAAATGATAACTACTTTGCCCCCAAACTGTATAATACATCATAAGTTTCAAGGGCATTACTTGTTTGATTTAATCTTTTTTTGATTTAATTTTCCGAATGAAACATTCTGAGCTAAATCATTCTCCCTGATCAGATTCTTGCTAGGCCTACTTACTTAACGGCTGTTTTTAATCTTATCTTTAATATCAGCCGCTTTTTTAAATCGCAAATTCACCTCCTCTCCTACAAACACACACAAACGAAAGTTTATGGTGAATACTTTTTCACTTTCGTTTCATATGTTCATACAAGTCTAGGATAGCTCATCCAAGAGTAGCCCTAATTATGTTTTAGAGTGTGAACGATTGCTTGAATTTGATATTTCAAGTACGAGAAGCCTCGTGATAATATTTTTTGTTTTTTGGTTTATAGCATACACAGCCCTCAAACTCGGTCCATCCCACTCTCCCATTATTGACCCTGAAAACGTGACGTTCTTCACCAGACTCGGTGCCTTCGGACGGGGTGACTTCGGCGGGGTATGGAAGGGAGAGTTCCGCTCGAATCAAAGTCAAATAGACGTTGCTATCAGGCAGATTCCAGGTGAGGTTTTACGAACATTAATGTAGGCAAAAATAACTTGAACTTTATGGGATGTTATTTTGTTCCATTAAAAAGCTTAGATGCCCTCAGTTTTCTAGAAAGTTAAATTTCAGTATTGCCAACCAGACCTTTAAAATAACACATCGTTTAAAAAGTAAAACATGTATATATACATATTTTTATATATATGTATATCTATTTATATACATTATTCACTTGTCTACAAAGTTTTACCCCGATTTTATTAACTGAATGATAAAGTTGTTCTGCATATGACTTAAACGCGCCACTATCTTCGAAATTGAAAGCAAATGTGCTAGTTGTATATAGGATGTATCTTCTCTTAGATCAAGTGACCAAATCAAAGAACGTTCTTCGAGCTGTCAAGGTCCTTTCTGAGCTATCGGATCAACCAAATATTGTCTCGTGTCTAGGATATTGTCAAGAACAAGGTAAAATACCCCCACCCCGTCAATAACCATTTATTATTGGTCTGCTCAATACTATACATTTAAATGTGAATATGAGTATTTGTTCAAAAAAACTTGCAAGGCATCTGTGTGTGTGTGTTGGGTTTTTACGGACGTGTATCAATCAGATATGATTCTTTACGTCTGGGGACCGACCTTTTAACGTAACAATCCGAAAGACGTGACTCAGTTTCGAACCTGTGACCTCGGCTGAATCAGTTTGTAACTTCCACTGTTAGCTGGATTACAGGCGCACGCCACAACACCTTTGTAAAAGTCACTATAAATATGTAGCTATTATAGCACGCCTGAGGGTTAGTAGCAATTTGAGTAGGCTCCGCGTCCAAAGAACCCGAAACAATTCATTCAGTATTACAAGAGGGTCTTGGAAGAACGGTCCATTGTATTTGATAATTAACTAAGTTTTTCAATACTATTTCATGATGTCTGATGAAACATTATGTTATATATCAGTTTCATACATTTGTTTCCCATTTGAATGATTTGCTTATGATGCAGGTGGCATTCTGTATGAGTTCATCCCTGGGGGTACCCTACTCACCCATCTACAGACCACAGGGGTGCAGTCCCAACCCACATACGGCAATCTCAAACCAAAGACGGTTCGTATCGATGAAGGTGGTCTACTCAACCTGGCTTGGCAAACTGCAAAAGGGATGCAGTTTCTTGCATCAAAGAAGGTAACATTATTTCATGACTTGCAATAAAAGAGAAAGGACAAAAAAGGGGGGAATAGAGGGGGAGACGACAGAGGAGAAAAATAACGATAAAGGTCTGGTGTGAGTATAAAGAAGGAGGTGCATAGACTAAAGCCGTCTACCCAACTTTGCATAGTAAATAGTCAAAGGAATGCCGTTTCTTGCATCAAAGAAGGTAAACTTATTTCATGATATCCATTTGTAAAGGAGAGGGAAGGAAGATACAAAAATATAATAGAAGAGAAGAAAAGTAAGGAAACATCGAGAAGGCCGGAAAGGGATTAATATATGGATGACGCGGACACCGAATAGTATGTTACGACGAATATTTGAATAGCTGCGACGAGGAGACTTTGGGGAGGGGGGGGGGGGTCTGGGTAGAGGATAAGAATATTGAGGCCGGGGAGAAGTGAGAGAAGGATGAAGAAAGTTGAAGAATAGGAGTGGAGGATGATGATGATGATAAGCTAGGATGGGCTTCGCGGATGAATAAATAACATCCAGATTATGTAATTGCGGTCTTTATTAATTAAATAATTTATTATTATTGATATTGCTATGGTTATTCATTATTTTGTACTATTACTAATTTTGTACTATAGATTATCCATGGAACTCTCTGCGCTCACAATGTGTTACTAGCTGATAGAAAGCAATGCAAATTATCAGATTATGGACTATCTTCATCGTTGTTTTGCGACGGAGTTGTGAGTATTATCACTGATGTTTAATGATATAGAATCAGCATAAACATGAGACATCAATATTTACTATAATCTATTTACTGGAAAAAGTATATAGCAAAATAAAGTTAAATCTAGGAAAATGCGACCATGGATATTTTTTTAAATTTTATTAATGACGTATTTTCCCCCCTTAATGTATTGAACCCATAATGGAATACATATATAACTGTATACATATATATTTTCATGTATATTCATACATGTACCCTAATTATCATTAATTTTCAGAAACCAACTAGATGGAGTTCGCCTGAAACCATGGTAACTGGTGACCAATCAACATACGGAGATATCTGGTCTTTTGGTATAGTCTTGTGGGAAATTGTGACATTAGGTTAGAAAAAAAAGACAAAATGTTATTATTACATGTAATTTTGCGTGCCATCTTAAAGACCCTGAACATATATCATAATAATAACAATGATAAGAACAATAACAATCATTTTCATTGCTTACGGAAGCCGTATCAGCTTCTACTCTGTTCTTCCTGACGGCCCTGCCATTATCAGTGGAATATAAATATTATAGCCAGGTGGAGTGGAGTGGGTGGAGAGTGGCAAATATGGATTAATGTCTTAACAAAGAACGTTAGTGCCATGCTGGGATTCGAACCCTCAACCCTTGGATTGAGAGTCAAGAGAATAGGCTCCACTTCATGTGGACCACATATAGTGTAATAAAGTGAAGTAACATCTATCATTGGACTTCAGTAATTAATTTGATAACGATTGCTACTTTTTGATGGAAGTTAGAAATCAAGAATTCAAGCCAGTTATTCTACTCGATAAGACAAACCAACACTATTTGCGATTTTAATTCATTGCGTTGTTCTTATTCAATTACATGTCACATATATAAATAACATTTATCCTAATTTCTATTCGCTAATTTCGCCTGTCCTATCAAATGTTGATAGGAATAGTGAATAGTTGATTGAAACTTCTACATCTGATAAATCTTTTTCTTCTCTCAACATGTAAATGTCACATATTATATACTGGATTAAATGTTTTACTTATTAATATTTCCTTTGATTCCTAAAGGTGCGAGGCCATACCCTAATATGACATTTGACACTGTCCAAACGGAGGTTGCCAACGGTTACCAGATGCCACGCCCTCGTCATTGTGGACAAGAAGTGTAAATAATACTCTTTCAAGTAGTCTTTACTTTGTCCAATACGGATTCCTTTGTTTCGGAATGTTCCGTAAATGGCATAATTGACTCCACTCACTTGATGCTTTCATAAGCTGTTAGATTTCATGACGATGAAGAGTATCAAATGCGGATATATTTTCCCAACAATGAAGTAAACAAATTAAACTTGATACTGCTTTCTTTCCTTTGAAACTTAATCTCAATCTGAAAATGTTACGTCTCTGTCAAAACTCCTGGTACGATTCGAACTGGGTGCGCGCATGATATGATAAAAGAACATTATTGACAATGTTGTTGCATATGAACGTTCAATTTGTCAGAATTTTGTATTTGTATTTGTATTTGTCTTCGTATTAGATTAATTTCACTTCTTTTCTTCAGTATTTCTATTAGATAAGGATCGGCTCTTTCTTATCTTTCAGGTATAAGATCATGTCTGGTTGTTGGGAGAAGGAAGCTATAAATCGGAGTAACTTTGATCAGATCCTCAAGAGTTTGGAACGGATTCTAGAACAGACTCATGTAAGATAGACTCAAATTGCCTTCTTCTTACATGTATAATGCAGAATTTAGTTTCCTTATTACATATATTAACCCTAGTTCAACAGGTATCATGAAATGACGTAATAAATGTGAGCTATTGTTATTATTATTATTAACCCTAACCCATTATAATATTTGCACCTTCTTTTCCTTATGACATGATTTATTACTTCATTTAATTTATTCATTTGCCATATTCTTCACATTAATATCCGTGTGTTTAATATCCATCTTTATTAATGTTCTCTATATATTCATCTATAATAATATTTTTCATATCTTCATTTTCAATAGAATTATGAAAAAACCACAGCGTGCGGAAAATTCTTATATTTCCACATACAAATTACAATGTGAGTGTTAGTGTGGTACTTGATATAAATTCATTCTTGAATGCTTTCAGCACCTTAGGGCAGCTGGGCTAAATCAAGGGTAAATTATACTAATTTGAAGGCCCCTTGAGCGTCCCCTGGTGAGGATATGTGCGCAATATGAATGCAATAATTGTCATTCAAACAAAACAAATATTATCACTATTTCTATTATTATTATTATTACTATTTCTTTTGATTTTCGCAGAATTACCTGTCTCTCAATGACTTGGATGAAGGATTGTATGCGTCTACACTGGACATGTGAAAATAAGAATGTTCAGATATTCAGTGGTACACAATGCATCTACATCTTTTACGCTGTACGATGGTCGGATCCGACCCAATATTCATAGAAATATTATAGGGACATTATAGGGGCTAACTTGAGTGAGATTTAGCCAGGAATGCTGAATCAGGCTATCGCAAATACAATTCTGAACTTTGCATATGTATACCTCTTTTTTCTCCTTTTTCAAGATCGTTTGGTTGAAAAAAAAAGGAAAAAAAAAGAAAAAAAAAATACTCCAAGAAGTAATATTGAAAATGTCAACAGTTGCAGCTATTCAAGAAAACATGACATTTTGTAATATTAAGAGGTCCGGTATAAAGCAACTGATCTCATACATTCAACAGCACGATATCATGATTTGCCAATGTTACTGTCATTTCATAGTATTGTTGTATGTGCATGACCACCACTTTCCTTTCTTCTTTCCTTTCATCACCCCAATCTCTCTCTGTATCTCTCTTTTCACTCTCTTTCCCCTTCTACCTTGCGTCCCCCTTTCTCTGTCAATCCATCTCCCTCTCGCTCTCTCTCTCTCTCTCTCACCAGAACTCTCCCCTCCTATTTCTTGCTTGCACTCTCAGTCTTCTTTCTCACTCTCTCCCCTCCACCTGCTTTTTTAAAACATTGAACTTATTCTTCTTTTTTAAGTCATCATTTTTATCACACTTTACTATATCGAAACTTCTTCTATTAATTCCCAACATTTATTTCTCATTCATCCTACAAGGCAAACTGAAAAATTATATTTAAGAAATCCAAAAACTGCACTGACTCTAAAATCCTTTAGACACACCGGCCAAGACATTTGGAACTCTCTGCCATTATTTTAAGAAGGCGGTTAAAACTATGTTG
The DNA here is from genome assembly GCA_035222895.1 of Strongylocentrotus droebachiensis. Lineage (NCBI taxonomy): Eukaryota > Metazoa > Echinodermata > Echinoidea > Camarodonta > Strongylocentrotidae > Strongylocentrotus > Strongylocentrotus droebachiensis. The sequence continues at coordinate 236,459 of JAVYIG010001563.1, read as the reverse complement.
TTGTCTAAGTATTGATCCCGTCGTGTGTCATTCTATTATATTCATGTTAGTGTGTACCAATGATGTGTAATCGTCCATGACCTAGCATCGTTTTTCCATCCATGAATGAACCTGCATTCAATCAGCAGATGTATTAGTTTTATTGTATTAAAAGAAAACCAACGCTCCTTCTCTCCCCTTTCCTTTTCTTCTCTGCAAGTCACTCTTCTGTTTTTTAATTTGTATTATTGTATCTAAGTTGAGGGCTGCGGGCACGTCAAGCTATTGTAGCCCTCTTGCATCTAATGAATATTAATTATCCATTCAATTTTTTGTTTAATTTCGTATATTTTCTGTAGAAAATTATATACATACGCAATATTGTATCAATCCAATATTAATTATGCATTCAATATATTTGTTTAATTTCGTATATTTTCTGTAAATAAACATATGAAATATTGTTTCAAACCATAGTATTTCAGGACTCCTCAGTCCTCAATCCTCAATCCTCAATCTACCCTCTCTCCCACATGGTGCATCCGCAAGCCTACTGTATGTAAACCATATTATCTTTATGAAAATGTATGATGAAAATAAAAGATGCAGCAACCAATAAATCAAATCTAACAGTTGCCTCACTTGTTTGTATTACACTGATAAGTAATATGCAATTGCATAAAGATTGGTTATTTGTATTATTATGATTCCACTTAGTGTATTTTGTATGATGTAAATACTTTTGTAAAAATATTGTACCATTTAGCCCCCCCCCCCCCCCCCCCCCCCCGTTGCGATGCATTATATGCAAATAGATAAAACATTATTATTATCGTAATTTAACACTAGATGAAACCAAAAATGCCTCACGATGCTATTTCTGCTCGAATGTGCATGTTTCATGCCCCAAAAGGTGGAATAATGTTTTTAAACCTTTTTTCAAGAAAGAATTGTGGCATTATCATTTTTTCTTAATGGATAACATTTACATCTTCTTGTACATTTATTGATTAATCTAAACTCTAAAGAGTCATAGTGATTCATCAATATAGTTCTGAGAAGATATAAACTTTATTCGTCTACAATAAACCATACTGTCACAATCTTTTCATGTACAGACGTAAGGAAACTTATTGCAACGTCTTGGGCAACAGTATATATATGTGTGCTGCGTGATTGTTCGCGTTGATTATATGAAGGATATATAATAATAACTGTGCTAACTTATGTCAATATTGTTTAGAGGATTGAATGACACCGTACGGCTTTACGATGGTTTTGATGTTCTCTATGCAATGCGTCGCCTTATTGTTTAAAAGTCAAATGTGACAGAATCACCTTTGTTTTGCAAATTCTATTTATACAGAGGGAATCTTCTGTGTTACACATGCAGCGCACATAACTCCTCCCCATGTTTGTATGTAAATCTGTTATCTTTTAAAATTTAAGCATACTTTTTTTTAGGTTTGAGCCTATGAACATTTGGTTAACCCTAATAAGGCCGGGCTATTTGAAGTCTTACTATGGCCGGGGGGGGGGGGGGCATTATGGCCCCCCCCCCTAAGATCTCGGCCGTGAAACGGCCGATCTCCGCGAAAATTTGCACGCATGTCAAGTGAAGTGTATAAAACAATATGATAATTTCAATTTTTAGAAAAAAAATCCCTCATTTGCATATTTATGGTAATTTATGCAAATAACGTCATAAAAACACATTTTTACCCATAAATCTTATATTATTCATATTTAAGCATTCTTTTTCACTACATATATTCATAAGAGCATTTAGAACAATAATACGACAACAAAAATTGGAAGAGCCAGCTTATTCCTTATGTTATCTCTTGTTTTGATAATTTCTTATGTATTTCATTGTTTTTTTAACTTATTTATGTTATTGTTTTTTTTTTCTTTTTCATTTCTTCCTTCAATTCAACTTTTTTGACTCCCAAAACAACCACCTAAACTTTAAACAAGACCCAATAACCAATGTTTGATCTATTTTTAGGAAAAATGACATTTCCATATGTTTTGTACACAAATCACAAAAATGAGCGAATTTCGGGCTGACATGCAAAGACAAAAGGTCACGTGACCATGTAACTATAGGTCCGATTTTTTTTTTTTTTTTTTAAAGATGCGCAAGACTCTAAAGAAAAAAGTCAGCGAGCGGCGAGGCGCCATCCATATGCGTTCTCGAACAATCAGAAAAATCGTGGAGGGGGGGGGGGGCCATAATGGCCCCCCCGGCCTTATTAGGGTTAAGTTAATTTATACAATTGTCAATTTATTTTGCTTCTTTTTCATAATGCGTGAATGTTAAGTACTACTACAAAACTCACAATTGTTTGGACACTGAATATTTAAACCCAACTGAAGATGATATGTCAAAAGATCATGATAGGCCAATTGAAAGCCTAATCGTTTGAGAATTTCTTAAAGGTAAATAACATTGCTGTAATCGAAGAAATTTTGCTGATGCCAAACGTAGATATGGCAAATAAAGAGTAAAATAAATTTTATAAATGCAGATGCTTCAGATTTAGTTTCATTTGTCTGTTCTTAAAATAAGCAAGGGTTGTATTTTGATGTCTGTACTTAATGGTTATAAAAGACAAAACATAGTGATTTCAATAATATTTTATAACGTAATAAAAGTTGACAAAGAAATAAGACATCATTACTGTAGCATACATTTGCATAACCTTAGTTGCCTTTGGGGCATATTGAAACATATTTGTGCAAGCCTATATAATAAAAAAACTGACAAAAACACGGGGAAATGTATAAATAATATTAGAAGCAACAAAAATAAAGATGGGAAATAAAGATAAAGGGGACAGAAGAGGAGATAGAGATAAAGGATGGTGGAGGTGGCACATCTATAGTATTTAAAACAAAATTATGTTTGACATTTAACAATAATTTGGTCAGTCAATTTAATATCGAGAGCATTCAAAATTCACGGCAGTCGTGATCACCATGGCAAAAGGTCATTCGAACTAATTTTATTTCCTTAAAATTCGTTATTTATGCAACAAGTTCTTAAAATGAGTAATTTAAATTTAAACAATATAAAGAATTATCATTACACAATTCTCCGTGGTTCGAATTTGTTATCCGTGCAAGACAAAATATTTAAGATGAGTCTTAACATCAAAAGAAATGGGCGTTCATAATCAGATGCCGCTCGACTCGGCTTTTCTTCAATTACTGAACTTCATGAAATGGCAAGCATGTATCGCATAGGCCGTTTGCAACTTAGCGATTTTGATGATGTCATCTTCTCACTTTGCTCTTTCCGTTCTGTATATAATTTTTTTAAAAATATCACTTTTGTGCTCTGGAATGTTAATACATATCTTGACTCCCCATAGAATATGTGCAAAATCAATATTACTGTATCTTATTATGATATCAAGGGATCTTTATATGGAAGCGTGTAAAAAAAACATTTACATTTTATTGACAAAATATATGGAGAATAGTGAGGGTATGATATCATCAAATCTTGAAATGCTAGAGCGCCGCAGTGGCTGCCTTGCTAAAGCTAGGGTAATAATCTGGGCAGCACCAGTAGCGTCACGACGTGACTATGGTATGCTCGACATCTGGACCGAATTTGGTGCTTTTAGAACAATCTGCACCAAACTGCCTGTAAATTGTCCTAACATCCCAGCCTTTTATTGAAATTAAAAGAAGATCTTCAAAAAATTAAATTGCCCTTGATTTTTCAAAAGACTTTGCGATCATGTTAACAGTAATGTCGTAACAAACAAAAACAATCATTTGCTTTGAGTGAACGAGATAAAGAAGGGACAAATTGGAGCGTCTGTCCTTTTGCGGGAGGGATATTTGGAAGGGGCAACCTTTGGTTGATGGAGGGCTACGTTTCTTGCTTATTGTGTGTAAAAGTGGTTGGGGGAGGGTTGGGGGTCACCAGCCCCTTGCCCCCCTCTCCGCCGCATACATTCCAAATGTCTTATCCCTGGCACGTCCACCATGAAGATAACATTTTCATAGTCGCATATACTGATTCATAAATGTCATAATCGTACTGGATGCACACGTACATAGTATTTCCGCACAGGTAAACGCAAAAGTTGAGCTTCATCTTCGAGTGTAGATTATAATTATAATACGTGTGTTATGTTTCTCGATATTTTGATCTAAACAGGTATTGGCGACAAGAAAGGTAACATGACGATGGCTTATTTGGTAGTGTTGGTTCTGAGTTTCTTCCATGTTATAATATCAGGTGAGTACAATTGCACTGCGACTATAAAAGTAAACACGTACAGACCCTGTTATCATGCTGACGAGTGCAATATAATGATTTGTAAAGCCTCTCTAAGCTAATGGGATCCCCCCAAAAAAAATATTGATGGCAAAATTTCACTTAAATTGCATCATAATGTGAAAGGGGATTTCATTTAATACACATTTATGCAAGGATTTTCAAAACAAATGTGTTTGAAGTCGAATATTGATCAGAGAATACACAATTTTCGGTTTTCTGCGTACAGCATTAAACCCTAATTACACACCCAAGTTCTCCTTTACATCTAGATGCAAATTATTTAAAATTTTGCAATCAAATATTTGGCGAATTTGGGGCCTCCAACACTTTAAAGGGGCTTTAAAAATAGCATTGGATTATAATGGCCTTATTTGTCAGCGTCTGTAAATCAAGTGAGGGCAGGCTGGAAGGGGAGACTCGTATATACTCTGTTGATCAGAGGCGACGCTCCCGGTAAGGGCAGAGGGGGGGGGGGGGGGGGGCACTTTGCCCACTACTTTTCCAGGTACCCCAACAGGGTACGAAAGGGAGGGAAGGCTGAAGGGGAGCCTGCTATATACACTTCGGAGATGTAATTTGATACCACATTATTCATGTGAGCTTATGAGTTGTAAACCCGACATTTTGATTACATAGTGTCACTCAATGAAACATACTGAATACATATACATACATTTAAAATAATAAAACCTTCATAGGTAGAGAGGAATTCAAGACTAGTACAGTTCCTATAATGAACAATAACACCCACCGTCTGTTTTTATAATTTCAAAATATTATACATCCATTAGTGTATGTATATGCACGTACACATATATACGAATGGTTCGACATTGATGTTAATTCATGTCTGACAAAGATGAATTTCTTACCATTGTCTAGTTTAACTTTGTTTTATACTTTGTTTTAATCCCAGGAATACAAGGTCAAGTCATCACACCATATTCAGTGGCTGTAGCTGTTGGTGACGATCTTTCTTTGGAATGTACGACTACAGCTTCGAATCCATTTGCATTTGCATGGCTTCATGTATCTACTGAGGTACCAGGCTGTTGGGTACAGTTATATGTAGAGGGTATCAAGTTTCCTCCCTCTGGTGAATATGACAATTTTGACTTGGATGAAGATACCACTGCAAAGAGATCTACATTGGTCATCACTAGTATTCTGAGGCAAGATGCAGGACAATATCGTTGCAGTGTCAGTGGACAAGCTAATGTAGATCCTACTCATGTAACTGTAGAAGGTAAATTATTAAGGTCTTGACCTTTGTTTATTTCTTTGATTTCTTAATGTGCAAAATAATGGACGTGTGATAGAAAAACATATAGTTATACCGTTACACATCTGCTAGCTTCATCTTTTTTTGTTTTGTATGAGTGTGGCTCTGGGCTGATTAACACTTAAATTGTTAAACTTTGTCAGGCAATCACATACAATTTTGCATAATCGAAATCAAGTATAGACTTGGATGTGAATTTAACCGAAAAATGAATAATTTAGTTTAATTTGGTGCTATAACAAACTTGAAATCTCATGTAAAAAGAGGGGAAGAAAATTCACATTAATTGTCATATGATTACATCGGATTGAGGATAACTCACAATTAGTTTAGATAATAATGTAGGAGAAAATCTGTGAACATATTTTTGAAACCAATCATTAGCCATTCAGCGTAATAACTCGATTTATTGTGTATATAGGAAACGTTGGTATCGTAAAGTCTCGTTCAGATACGACGCGGCAAAACCGCAGCGGTTTGTTTAATCTTCTGATGACGTAAAGTGTAATACGCTTCACTTATGTGTAACTTATAACCATGCTTATAACCAATTCGTATTTTAACATGTTCGGATTATTTTAGTCACGGTAGTACTACGAAAAGTTGTTTTCGGTTTATTTCAGGGTGATTTTCCCACTCCCCCATCCTCATTTGTGTTAAGTTGTATTGGTGTTTGCTAGGGGAATGTTCTCCTTGGGATCTTAAAAGAAGTGAACAAATTTCTCTTTCTCTCCCTCTGCCTATCCACGTTCACGGTAGTACTAAATGCCTGGATTTGAAAATATGCATTCATCCATCCACTTACTTCTCTATATAATAGCGTTGATAGATTACGAAAATAACCACAACACTGTTTTTATTGTCATTTTTATTATTATTATTTTCATTGTTTGGAAGGGGGGGGGGGGGGGCTTAAAGCAGAATGATTTCTATCCTTAGTCCGTACAGGGAATAATTGTATACTTAATATGCTGTCTTGTCAATACAGCCAAAATCCATCCTTTGCTATTAAGCGGGAGATAAGTAATAATTAAACCCTCCAAAAGGTTTTTCAGTTTAGATATGATTTTTGAAGCTTATTCCGCCGTTGATAACTATATCCCCTGCACTGTTACTCTTCCAGATCCACCACATTGGTTCTAACAGTGATGGAACAGATCTCACAGTATCATGTAGCACCAATAACGCAATAGCTCCAGTCGATTTTACCCTCCATCTTTTGTGTTGGTGTTGGCTATGGGATAGTTCTCCTTGGGATTGTGGTCATGAGACACTTGTCCTGTTTATATAGTGATAACTAATAAGGCACCAATACTGTACATTTTAAATTTCAATGCTATTTATCAATTATTTCCTGTACGTGCAGTTCAAACAATAAATTAACATGTTAAACATTATCATGTAATCCCTGTCCTATAAAATCCCGTAGAGCCGGATCACCATAACTTAATAAAGGTGATGACACCAAATACATGTATGTACTGAGCATCATGTTCAATTTAACAATAAGGCTCTCCATTTTTCCTTTCAAAATGTTTTGTACAGTGGGATCAGTTTCTGAACCAATAGCATTGAATATCACCGGTGATGGTAGCAGCTACACATACCAAGCAACATATGAGGCTATAGGCAGCTCACCAGAAGAAACTATAACATGGATCTTAGGTGGTGTTACCCAGTCTGATGGCATATTGGAAACAAATCCACAAGTATCAGATGATTCTCTGTTTGATAAAAGGAGCGTGTTTACATTTCCAGCAACCCCTGAGAATTACAATGTGACATTGGTCTGTGACATCAGTGGTCATCAAGTAACCAGGTTTAATAGACAAGAAATAAGACTGGTCGATATTCATAGTAAGTTTTCTTTGTTTTCATTACCAGTTGAATAACGCATCAAATGCATGAACCAGCTCATACCAGAAATTAATATGGAAAATGATGTACTTGCCAGTGATTATGGTAACATGCTTTCCTCTCTTTATCTCTCTGTCTGTCTACACTGTCTCCCTCATTTTCTCTCTTTCTCTCTCTTATAATTGAATGTTGACTGTAGTTTTGATTGTATGGTTTGTTTGGAGGGGGGCAGAGATATGGTTAAAGTAGTATGTTTTAAATCCTTAGTCCTTACATGGAATAATAAATGATAGTATGCTATCTTGTATTTGCAGCCTAACAACCATTTGTACTTCCTGCACATACTCTTATTACAGAGCCGCCACAATCTGAAGTCATAATAATTGGTTTTACCATCAATGGAACAGACCTCACAATATCATGTGATGACACCAATAGCAAAGCCGTTCCTGCCATGAGTACCTTGAACATCTATTATGATGGAGCATTGATCACCAAACCTGACTCAGACAAAGCTGTCACTGTCACAGAGCCTGAACAGCTTACAGAGTTTAGATGTGAAGGGAGTAACTATCTGGGAACTACTACGACTTCACAATTTTATGGCAGTAAGTCATCATTCATTTTATTACTTTTTTCATTGCATGTTGTGTGAGGTTGATGGGGGGGGGGGGGGGGGACTCAATACACAGATGCTTCTCGAAATTGAGTTATCATCTGTAAGTTCCTTTTTGTGATGATGATGTATTTTTGTGTGAATTTGATTGGTGATAATGGAACTTATGGAAATCATAGTTTTCCTGTACGAGTTTGATTGTGGAAGACATTTTGCGTGTGAGGTGCATCAGAATTTTCGAAATTTTCGAAATCATTTTAGATTATGATTGTCAAGTTTTCAATTTTCCATTCATCGTTCATGATTTGGTACTTGTGTTGCACCTTTGATAAATCTTTCTACACATACAATGGACTGTTCAGGGCTATTTAGAGTGTGCAACCTTTTAAATGAATGAAATATTGAAATGAGACTAGATCTTACAAAATATACATGCATGTACTATGCTTCCATTTTAGGGAAGGCAAATTTATTCCACCAAGCGTTTGCCCACGTCCATTAGAGAACGCGAGCGTGAAGAATGCGTTCCCGATGAAAGGGGCAAGAACGGGCGGATTATCTTGCATGTTTTTACATAATTCTTATGAGGCACGGGGGTTTCTATTTATCGCGCTAAGAGGAGCAAGAACTCGATTAATCACCTTGCCAATAAAATTCCTTCATTCCAGCGATCGATTTGAAGGCTTTCCATTTTTAAAGGGCCACTCAAACCAAAACAATTTTTTTTTGGAGATTTTCAGAAAAATCTGACGCTGGAATATAAATAAGTAGAGATGTATTCATGTTTTTAAAGGCTATGTTAGTTGGGTTAGAGTGGCCCTTTAAATGAAATGTACTTGCTCTTGAGAGAGAAAATGTGTGAATCGCAATCAATGCAGAGGTCGGTTGTTTGAGGTTGAGAGAGAGAGAGAGGTAGAGGAATGTAGAAACGCATGTTTTGTTCTTTGAAATATTTTCCCTACGAGACTGTTATGTATTTTTTATGTCATTTATTTTGGACGTTTGGCCTTATGAAAACTGATTTTGAATGTAATTATACTACAGCGCGGCCGCAATCCAGTAAAGGCGGGCTCTAAATTATCCTTCGAAAAATGTATTATTTGTGCGTAAGCGAAACTTATTTTTTACAACTACACATGTAGGTACTAGCCTACATGTAGGTTTGCGTATAAACTATATAAACTGGATACAGTTAAACCTGTCTTAGCGACCACCTGTCCATAACGACGACTAAAAGTCCCCCATGAGATTTCATGCAGTTTTGAACCCATGCGTAACGATCACCTGCCTAACGCGACCAGTGGCCACTCATTTTGTTTCCCCTAGCCACGAAAATATTACAACAACGACCGCCTTTTCTCTCTTTGTCTCTCTGTCTGTCTACACTGTCTCATTTCCCCTCTTTCTCTTTTTATAATTATAATTTAATGTTGACTGTAGTTTTGATTGTATGGTTGGTTGAAGGGGGGGGGGGGGTGCAGGGGATGTGGTTCAAGTTGTACGTTTTCAATCCTTAACCCTTACATGGAATAATGAATGATAGTATACATGTACATGTAGATGCTGTCTTGTATTTGCAGCCTAAAAAAACATCTGTACTCGTGCACATACTCCTATTACAGAGCCGCCACAATCTGGAATCATGATGATTGACTTTACCATCAATGGAACAGAACTCACAATATCATGTGATGACACCAATAGCGCAGCTGTTCCTGCCATAAGTATCTTCAACATCTATTCTAATGGAGCACTGATCACCAAACCTGAATCAAAAAGAAGTGTTACCGTCACAGAGCCTGAACAGCGCACAGAGTTTAGATGTGAAGGTAGCAACTATCTGGGAACTACTACGACCACACAAAATTATCCCGGCAGTCAATTCTCATTTATTTAATCATTTGGTCTTCTGTAAGGGTGAATGGGTGATGGTGGGCTCACTACACAGATGAATGGAGTATAATTTGTATGTGATTCAATTCATGTTTTATTATCTTAAATGTTCTTTTTAGTTAAAAAATACAAGTGTGCCGAAATTTCACCGAATAGATAAAAACTACAGCATGGCTCCCATTTAGCCGAATTGGAGCCTCGACTTGTTGCAAGCTTGAACTCGCGTAAACTCGCGTAAAGTCGCTTGAAATTTACTTATTTGTATGGTACAGAGGCGGATCCAGGGGGTGGGGGCCTGGAAAAACAAAGAAGGAAAACATTTTTTTTTTTTTTTTTTTTTAAAGAAAGCAAAAAAGAAAAAGAAAGAGTGTTCCCCCCTCCCCCCCCCCCCCCCCCCAAGCCACTTAACGAAATATCTGACGACGTAATTTTCCAATTTCCGGGGCCAACAACAAAAAATCACCTAACTAGGGCCCAAAGTCAGGTACCTGGATGCTCATCTGACGGTATTTAAATGCCGATAAACCCCTTGACTTCCGATGTTTCTGCCCCCTGGACCCTACAACATTGATAAATGAAAATGATAATATAATACGGTAAATCAAGATTACCATTGTTAACTTTTGTAATGATTGAAACATACTTACCACATATTTATTACAAGAAAAATCTCAAAATTACCATATTTCATGTCTCTCTTCTGATTGCATACCTACCTATCATTTTACAATATATGTTATCCATAACTCACCAATGAAATGTAAAATGTAATTTATTAATTTTCACAACCAGTATTCTCTCTGTCGAAATTGTACTTTTTACCTTATTTTCGATATGTCTGATATACACTCTCATCCTCACATTATCTTTTATATATATATCTCTCTATCTCTCGCTTTGTCCCTCTTTCTTTCTCCCTCTCTCCCTTTCTCTGTTTCTCTCTCTCTGTCTGTCTCTATCTTACATTTTTCCTGGATATCCTGTGCTGTCTGCACTATTATCCTCCCTACCTCTCTTCTATGTTTCTCTCCAGCCCTATGATGATTGTGGAATAGAATTAAGCAACTGTTGGCTGTTAAGCGAATTTCATGAATTTTATTAAATTGTACATATATTTGTACACTGATTCATTTAGAAAATTCATTCACTGCGTAATATGTCTTAATACGTTTTATGTTTGTGTAAATATTTATGTTTTTACAATGTACAAAGTTCTGCAATTCAACCATCTGGCACCATTTCCATTACCATTACCTAGCGCCCTAAGGCGGACGGCTGGATGCTAATCTGACGGTAATTTAATGCTTAAAACCCCTGAGCTTCTGGGGTCTTGGCCCCCTGGACCCCACACCAATTAGTGACCTACCAGAGGCACAAATAAGGTATCCAAATATGCTCATCTGACCGTAATTAAATGCATAAAACCCCTTGACTTCCGATGTGTCTGCCCCCTGGACCATCCATAGGGCCCTAAGGCGGACGGCTGGATGCTAATCTGTCGGTAATTTAATGCTTAAAACCCCTGAGCTTCTGGGGTGTCGGCCCACGCCGATTAGTATGCTGCCAGTGTCACAAAAAAGGTATTAAAATGTGTTTTTCTGACCGTAATTAAATTCCTAAACCCCCCCCCCCCCTAAGTTTCCGGGGCTCCACCCCCTCGACCCCACCAGGGGCCTTAAGGCATACTTGTCTGACCTTTATAAAATGCCTCAAAAACCTGAGCTTCTGGGGGCTGTTCTTTGTCTACCCCCCCCCCCAAAAAAAAAAAAAAAAAAAAAAAAAAAAGTTTTTACCACTGCCGTACCAATATTACGTACCAATATTTGGCTCGCATAATTTCAAATTGGGGCCCGCCCCCTAAGAAATCCTGGATAGGCGCCTGGTATGGTATTTGTATGAATTATCATACAACGCATTATCGAGTTTCCTACGATGGATGTACAAGTCCCCCCCCCCCCCCCCCCTCCCCACTTCGGGAATGGAGGTACGCACATGCGTGTTCCCAAAATCTCCGGCTCTTAACAAACGAAAAAGTTCTAGCCGTATTGACTTTAAACACCGGACTTATGCTAAAAGGGGGGGGGGGGGGGGGTTGGGGGGGGGGGGTGCTGAAAAGGCTCATATTACAAATTAAAATGCTGGAAACAGGCATATGCGTACCCTAAATAATACAGAGTGGGAGGGGGGGGGGGTACCGAGCGTATTACGAATCACGCGAGCCCGGTATGAGTTGCGATGACTTGTGTGATATGCAATCAGGGGGGGGGGGGGGGGGGAGGATTCATCATTTTGGCCAGGGGTGGCCAAACGACTTCCAAAGTTGGAGGGGGGGGGGGGCACCAAGAAAAAAGGGCACCTTTAAAGGGAAATCTCAAAGCGAAAATATACAATGTTTTAGACATTGGTATATACCCTTAGATTACCTGGGAGGTGTTTCACAAAGATCCTAAGTCGAACTTATCTCTAAGTTGGACTTAAAAGTTATGGAAAGCAATTAGCATCCTTGAAAATATTTTGCAAAAGTTATTTTAAAAGGCATTAAATGTTGATTCAAATCATTCGTATTTTCTATTATCATGGGAGATTTCATGTTCTTGATGTGGAATTTATGGAAAGTCTAAAATACTTGATTTTTCGCTTTTGAATATATTTTATTTTAAGGCTACAAATGGCTCTCCATAACTTTTAAGTTCAACTGAGAGTTAAGTTCGACTTAGAATCTTTGTGAAACACCCCCCAGGGATGATTTCAATATTTCACTTTTTACACAGTACAATATATTGTTTAAGCATCATACTTTGCAGTTGAGTGTGATGGTCCTCAAATTTATATGCTACCCAGCGAATGGAGCGAGGATTTTTTTTTAAAGATTTGTGAGGTCGCAGTGCGAAAAATTACATCTTATAAAGAGCAAAAACCCCAATCCTGATGGGGTTATATGCAAATTATCATAACAGAAGACTGAAAATACCTTCGATAAGTAAATCATCTATAAATCAGCTTTAGAAGAAGTTTGTTTTATTTATTTATTTATTGTGGTATAAAAGAACATTGTACATGGCAGCCTTTCGGCTGAATTGAGTGCAATTTACATGAGTAATAACTCAAGGATACTGCACAAAATACAAAAGTATTAAAAATAGTACATTCATAACAAACACATATAGGTACACCTCAGATCAAAGAATATTGATGGTGGGATAACGGAATGGGGTAATGGATGTGGACAAATAAGTGTTTTATGATATGACTTAAGCAAATTCATAGGAAGAATATAACAGTTGGATAAATTATGATCAGTGCTAAGAAAATAATCTGTTTTGCATGCTTTTAGAGTAGGCCTATTGTCATATGGGTGTAATTAGGTACATGTATATGGAGAACAAAATGGATATATAATTCCCTTAAGACGAAAGGAGAGTGAAATTATAGTTTCACTTCCTATTATTGGGTATTAAATAGAGAATATGATTAGTAATGGAATATTGAAATTAACATAATCCGTATAAACAAAACATGTACCTTCAGTAAACAATATAATTTTTCATTTAAGCACATCTATAAAATAACAATTTGATTTACGTATATGCTTAGCATTTAAGAACTAGAGATCTGTCTCTACATTATTACAGTTTTTAATTGAGTAACCTAATTTTTGCATTTGATTTCTGAATAGTCATTGGCGTTGCGCAGGTTGCGGGAAGTGCGGGAAGCTTGCGTAGGGGGGAGCCAGTGATAGAAGGGGGACATTTCCTTTGTGAGGTTACTCGCAATTTTTTTTGTTAACCTTTCCCTCCTCTTCTCCAGTGTGGGAAGGTCAAGAACAATGAGGGCATCATCATAACACATGTATCTTTGGCCAAGCATGAGGCGACACGCTCGTTTCTGAATTCTCTCCATCAGTTTCTTGTCTGCCCGAGTCAAACCTGAATGCCAAACAGGTGCGCAGTATTCGACTTTCGGGCGCACGTACGAACAATACACAACTTTCAAATCATCAACAGGTAGCCGAAAACCTTTCAAGATACGCATCATGTGTAGCCTCATGCTTGCCGCCCTGACCAGTTCTGTGACATGACATGACCATGTTCTCCTGTACAAACACACCCAAAAGCTTAACTAGTTGTACTTCACTTATTTCCAAGTCACCAATTTTTTTACTTTTGGGACGGTTGACTGGTTAATCATGAACTGACACATTTGCTAGGGTTCAGTTTCATGCTATTGTCTTTGGTCCATTTTTCAAGTTCATTTACCACTTCTTGGATTTTTGGTTGATCCGTTGCCTTCCTACATTCAAGCAGAGAGAGGAAAAGAGTGCACTTATCAGAAAAGAAAAAGGAGCTCGTTTTTAAGTAAAAAGAGTAATTATCAGAGGTGAAAATGGGGCACCTCTTAATCCTTCTAAAAGAGGTACTCACCAGGAATGAAAAAGGCACTTATTAAAATAGGAAATGGGCATTTGTCTACGGAAAAGGGGCCCCAATCTGAATTTGATAGGGGCATTTATAAGAGGTGAAAAGGGGCATTTAGGGGATAGGTCCCATATTACAAAGGAAAAAAGGAACATGTGAAAATATAAGGTGCGTGTATCTGAGAAAAGGGGGTAGTTATAATAATAATAATACATTACATTTATAAAGCGCTTAATACAATGTGTATAAGCGCAAGAGAAAGAAGAACGGATTAGAAAGGAAAATTGAGAAATACTAAATAAACATGTTAAAAACAATTAATTACAAGTAAACGGCAAAGAAGAATGTGACATTACACAAAAAAAGGACTGCATCGAAATTGATTGAAATATATATTAAACCACATATGGACTCATAATTAGAATAAACCATGTGAAATATCAAAATACAACTTAAATACAAATTATTATATACATTCAATATAACAATTATGCATCTTAAATACAACATTATGAAATATAAATTACAATATCATTAAACTACAATATCACTAAACTGTATAATAAGGACTGCGTTAAAATTAAGTAAAATTATATATAAACCAGATATGGAATCAGAATTATCATAAACCATGTGAAATATTCAAATACAACTTAAATACAAGTTATTATATTCAATATAATAATCATGCATCTTAAATACAACATTATGAAATATAAATTACAATATCATTAAACTGCAAGGTAGTTTTAATTACTCTAAAAATAAATAACTTGGGGAGGGGGAGGGTAATCACAATTATGGAAAGAGGTGGGTTTTCAGGAGAGACTTAAATGATTCTAATGTAGGGGCTTCTCGTACATAAATGGGGAGATTATTCCATAACTTGTGGGCAATAAATGTGAATGAGCGGTCTCCGTAGCGTGTCTTGGTGCGAGGTCCAGGTAGCAGTTGAAGGTGGGCAGTAGCATGGGAGCGTAAACGTGGAGATGCAGAGGAAGCTAATGAGGATCGGAGTGAGATGAGGTTTTGTAGGTATGAGGGGGCTTGGTTGTGGATAGCTTTGTAGACAAGGAGGAGGATTTTGAAGACAATGCGTTCCTGTATCGGTAGCCAGTGAAGAGACTGGGTGATTGAGGATATGTGTTCAGATTTCTTGGAACGTGTGACTAGTCTAGCGGCAGTATTAATTCTGGATGCGTTGAAGGGATGCAATGTGGGATTGAGGTAGACCGGCTAGAAGGCTATTACAATAATCGAGGTGAGATGACACGAATGCATGGATGAGTTTTTCCGTAGAAGAATTGTCGAGATACTTTCGGATTCTGCCAATCCTAGCTATTCCCCAAGAAGCTGTCCTGCATTTGTCGCGTATATGGTGAGCAAGGGAGAGGTGCTTGTCGAAAGTTACACCAAGATCTCGTATACACTCCGACTTCTGCACACAAACTCAAGAAAGATCCAGAGGGGGAAAATCATCAGATTGCTGCCTGAACCTAGAAGATATATGCAGCATTTAAGTCTTCACTTCATTAAGTTTCAAGTTGTTGGTTGAGGACCACGTCTTGACATCACGTAAACAATCTGTAAGTCTTCTAATGGCATCTCTTCTGTTGACAATATCAGCTCTCATAACGAGGTAAAGCTGGGTATCATCTGCGTACATGGCGTGCTGGATACCATGGTGCGAACTGATCACATGGTAAAGAGGACCGGTATAGAGGGTAAATAACAGGGGGCCCACTACCGACCCCTGAGGCACTCCTCAACGGAGAGGAAAGGACTGTGACAGTGGCCCCCTCACAGTTATTCTTTGGAAAAGACCACTAAGATAAGACGTTATCCACTCCAGAGCAGATCCCTTTAGCAGGTTTCGAGCCGATCGAAGAGAGTGCCGTGGTCCAGGCAATCAAATGCAGATAAATATTCTAAAAGGACCAGACAGGCGTTAACAGAGGGCACTTCTTAGAAAGTAAAAGGGGCACTTGTCAAAATAAAAGAGGCACATCTCTGGATTTGAATAAGGCAAATTATCAGAGATGAAGGGGGCACTTATCAATTTTTTTTCATTCGTTCTATCATCATTAATTTTATTCATTTATTCTCATTATATACACAAACATTTGTGTGCGTTATCATCAACACAAATGCTTACTGTCAGTTACCAACAAATTATACTAAATTTATAATGAATCAAATTCACATTAAAATTATATTATATAAGTTATTATATAACAATAATAATAGTGGGTTCTTGTATAGCGCTCATGTCAGTCAGATTTGACCCTCCTGGCGCTCCCGATTATTACCCTGGCTTTAGCATGGCTGCCGTACGGCGCTCCTGCATTTCAAGGAACAAATTCCTACCAGGTGCCCATTTACTTTACCTGGGTTGAGTGTGGCAAATGAAGATCGATGTCTTGCCAAAGGACATTCGTGCGGCGGCGGGACTCGAACCGCGGACCTTGTGATCGACAGTCCGGCGACGTATCTACTCGACCACAACTTATGATTGTAGAAAGGACATTCTTCAGGGATAAAATTAATATGCTTTAAGATATCTAAGATGGCTTTCGTTGCTAGTTTTACACCATATGCACTTTTTTACGGGTGCCAAATACATAGCCGGCTTTCATTTTAAGCTTTTTAAACATAAAATCTTTGAATATTTATGTTGTTCTGGACTTTACAAGCTTTAACAATGGGATGTTCCGTTTTCTCTTTGAAACTGACAAGACATACGATTTGTTTATGTATCATCCATATACAGTATGACATTTCTAATGTTTATGTTTATGCTCTAACAGCACCAGAACCAATTACATCGGAAGGAACTACGATAATTTCGTCAGGTGGGGGAAATTCTTGTTCAAGATGTTTGAATTAACTTTCAAAACTGTTATTCACACTTTTATTGATTTGTTTTGTTAATAACTTGAACACGACATCTTTGTGGAACAAATATCTTTGTTTGACATGTAAGAATTTAGCTTGCTTTTTAATGATTCATTTAAATAAATGGCTAACCTATTCTACCCAAGTTTGTTATTTTTTATTTGTTCTCTCTTCAAATTCAAACAATACATTTTAATCAGAGGTGGGGAAGAATTGGATGTATGACTTTCATTATTTATAAATAAATATGTACCATTATGGGAGCATATTTATGACATTTAATTGGCTCTCCATAGCTGACATGCAATATTCTAGTTTTTGTCGTAGCTGACATGCAATATTCTAGCATTTATCTATCTCAGACTCTCATGTTTGTATTAGAACAAGGTAGGCCTACTTATATTTTGTTTGAGGAGAGGTGGAAGGGACGATTACGGGGACTGTGCACCATGACGCATTATGCATTTTGGGTCTTCTCCATGCGTGACGGACCCCAATAGTCTGGAGAAATTTCGAGTAGTATAGCAAGATGGAGTATACAAGAAGGCCACCAGTCTTCGGATATTTAACAAAAACTGAACTTAAAAAAAAAATATGTTTAGAAAAAAAAAACACCATATCATTCTACCTTGATGCAGGGGCACTGGCATGCAAAAGACCGATTTATTAACATATTCAAATCTTAGGCATAATTTTTAAACAATGGTTGCTCTTGACAACCTGGAAGCTTACACGAGACTTGCCCGATATATCAACAAGTCATCAATGCAGATTGGATTCCACATATTGTAGTTCACTCATTAATAACACGTTAATGTAATAACTCGTCACTAGGTCCCCAGGAAAGAACATGGCATAAATTGGAAGATGTTATTATAAGTAAACCGGTATATTTCAAATCAATGTGCATGTTGGGCACATTATGCACATGGATCCATCATGATGACATTAGTAGCATAAATTAGCTAGAGCACTACTCATTTCTCAACTAATTTTCATAGCACATGCACAGGGTATCCATTGTGACATATCGGTTCGATGATAAAACAATCACTTCCTTGTCTGGCGTCCATTTACTTACATTACATCAATACCACATGTTAATTACCTTGATCAGCATTATGAAAGAAGCTTAGCTACCTTGGTACATAGGTCATTACTACAACAACCTAGACTATATTGTTTTGTATTTTACCCACAGCATTTGCATGAGTTACCTGCATACTAAAAACAAAAAAAAAACAATCATTAAAAAAATGCAGTCACATTAGGTATTCATTCGAAAAATAGATGTAGTTTGAAAAGAATAGTCAAAAGTATTTGCAGAAAATTACCCATACATGTTCATTTTATGAGGAAAAAAAAAAAAAAAAAAAAACGTTACGCCTTGTGTCATGCCTCCCCTCTTGAAATGATATGTTCCATTCTCATTAAGATGACCATCGTAATATGTTTTATAGTTGTCAATAGACTTTAAAAAAATCATTTCTATCTAACTCATGAGCATATAAAGGTGCTTTTTTCGCCCGTTTTAGGGGCTGATATTTAGATTTAAAAAATGGTTGCCTGTCTATGGACGTCTCTAATCTAAATATACATCTAGCGCTGCAATAAAGTGTAGGTTTTATTATAATTATGAATAAGACCCCGTTCACACTCACTTCATTACCGGTCTTAGGTAGAACGATGTTTTGATAAGAGTGGTCTAACGTCACTGTGAAGACTGAACCGTGTCAGGAAGCTTACCTCTGGACCGGCCCTGAAGACCATAAATACGTTGTTACGGTTTTAATAAAAAGTGGTCCAACGTGAGTATGAAGACCCAACTATGTCAGAGAAAAGGTACCGCTGGACCGGTCAAGAAGACATTACATGAACAGTATTATAAGAAATTTTATCGAACGTACGGCGATATAAATGGTTTACATTCATCAGTGACATTACGAGTTCGCGGCGGCTTCTCTTCTGTGATGACCCTTAGCGGCATCTTGAGAGAAAACAATAACATGCCGACACCCTTTGAGTCAGCCGCGCGGTTTCTTTCATGTACGCGTATCTATAAACGGAATTTGCGCAAGGTATGTTTCGAATCTATATATGGAATTATTTTAGCCGGGATGTATTGGTTTCCAACGGGGTTGGCGTGAGAATTCTCATTCACCTTGCAGATTTTGTAGAGGATGGACGTAGACATTATTCGGTGGCAAATTAATTTATTGGACTTCATTGAGGAAACATTGTAGTCGACAACTATTATACTTCGATTCCACATCGGATTTACAGAAGGGAACATTTTAATACAACTTGGTTCTTCAGAGTAATTATATACGGCGACGGGATTTTGAATTTTGTACATTTGGAGTTCATAACTGGTTAACTTTACATTAGCTACATAACTTTGTTAATTGTATCATCGCGTCGGGAATTATAATGCCGTAGGCTAAGCAGAAATCCAGGTGGACAACTGTTGACCGAACTGGGTCCTCACGTTCACGGAGAACTGCAACTGCAACAGCTCCGCCTTCCCAGCCCGTATCAGAGCCTCTCGTCCAGGCACCGCAGCCGTTGGTTTGCGCGGGTAATGATACATTAAACTTAAATGGAGGCCCTGAGCAGGCGCAGCAGGGGGGGGGGGGATTATGATCAATGACCCTCCCTTGTTGGCAACTCCTCGGGAGGTGCTGGGGTCAGCTGTTCCTCGCGCATTGCGGGATGGAATCTGGAAGGGCGAGTTTGTTGATTTGGGGGCCTTGCTAAAAAATGTCCCCGTGCCAGACGGCAGCGCACCCACGGTTATTGCCCTGTCGGGGTCGACATTGCA
The DNA here is from genome assembly GCA_035222895.1 of Strongylocentrotus droebachiensis. NCBI lineage: Eukaryota > Metazoa > Echinodermata > Echinoidea > Camarodonta > Strongylocentrotidae > Strongylocentrotus > Strongylocentrotus droebachiensis. The sequence goes on along the minus strand of JAVYIG010001563.1, from coordinate 216,401 downwards.
GGTACAACCGCAGCGAGGGGTGCCGCGAATAACCTCAATATAGAGCAACGGACCAGCGCATTTTTGGTATTTGCATCTTAATACGCCGAGAAGCATATAGTTCGGGCCTTAGAGATGTTTAAGTATATGGACACCGTCCGGACGGCGGCTAGATTTGGCGGCTTCGGCTGGCGCACATACGATGCGCAGTTTAGGCTGAGGCAAGCAAGAGAACCTACTATAGATCATGGGCTGTCATTGATAGTGAATTGTGGCTCATGACTGCCACAGCACCATGAACGCATTCAACCCCAGTCTACTACGGCGATGCAAGTCGTGAAAGCGACCCCTTCGGCCAGACAAATTAATAGTGTTTGTCCTTTTTGGATCTGCCAGTAGCACGATTTACTCACATTCTTTCAGAAAAGGCGCGGCCACATCAGCCGCTATGGCCGGTTTTGACGCAGGGGAAATTGAGAACACGGGGCGCTGGTCCTCGGACGCGCATAAGTGATATGTTCGTATTTATATGCTACCTGTTGCATAATTCATGATGTATCTTACCATATTACTTCTTTAATCATTTGAGTTTAAGGAAGTATGTTAAGAAAAATAATCGGTTATTTGGGTAGACCTATATGTTTAAATAGTATGTATAATTGACTCATGTTTATGCATGAGGCAGTTTTGAGGCAATGAGGCCATTTTGAAACGAATAAATCATAATCATCAACAACAATGAGCTGCCGGAAGTTTTTCTTTCATTCCTGTTGTAGGTTGCCAGTCAAGTACGATCCTGCTTATAGGCGATTCCATGATGCACTGGCTAGCCGCCTTCGCGCATCGTGAGGGAAAACAAGGTTTGGGATCGTCAGCCAAGGTCGTTTGGAGAGGAAGGAGGGGCCTTAAGCTAGGTCAAGTTATTAGACATGTCCAATGGGTGCTGCCTGGTATCCAGGTTTCCTCTCCGTCGCACATCGTTCTGCACGTGGGAACAAACGACGTCGGTCGAGCTAAAAAGCATGAATTGTTCTCTCTCTTGGATAACACGCTCGGACGGCTGCACGATGAAGTCTTCCCCAATGCCCTCATCATTTGGTCGGATATATTGCCGCGTAGGACCTAAAGCGGCTTCGGTAAAGACGAGCAGCCGAAATTGATAGGACGCGGCTAGCACTAAACAAGCACGCCAGGTACATATGCCGCAAGATTGGGGGCAGTGCATTGAATCATTTGGACATCAGGCACGAGCAGCACGAGCTGTTTAGGAGGGATGGCATACATTTATCTGAGACAGGAAATAATATTTTCCTTCATAGCCTTAACCATGGGTTGATGGACATTGAATAGACTTTCGTCGAGTTTCTTGAAGTGGTTTTGATTTATTGAATTGTATTCATGAGCTTGGTCACAGTCGTGTCCATAATGTGTGCTTTTAATTTAATACCGTTTTCGGTTGAAAATTTATTCAAGTCATAATGAAAAGTAGCTATCACGTTTGTTTCGGGTAATTGGTTAATTAATTAGCTCAAGCTTTGAAATTACAAAACTCGTACGTTATAGCAAAAGAGACTTATCAGGCTAGTGGTTTTTATTAAGATGTTAAGTTGATTTATTTAATGTACATATATGTATATATACGGTCAGGGGCGTACGCAGGATTTTTTCAAGGGGGGGGTTTTAAAATATTTTGCTCCCGAAAATTTGAAAATCGCGCCGGCCGAAAAGTCGCTCAGTGGGGGGGGGGGGGGGGGGGGGGGGGGGGGGGGGGGGGGGGGGGGTAAGCGGACACTTTTTTTTTTTATTTTGGAGGTAAAAAAAAAATCGCAACGACTCAGCCAGCCGAAAAGTCGCTCAGTGGGGGGGGGGGGGGGGGGGGGGGGGGTAAGCGGACACTTTTTTTTTTATTTTGGAGGTCAAAAAAAAATCGCAACGACTCAGCCAGCCGAAAAGTCGCTCAGTGGGGGGGGGGGGGGGGGGGGGGGGGGGGGGGGGGGGGGGGGGGGGGGGGGGGGTAAGCGGACACATTTTTTTTTTGTTTTGGTCTCGAAATTTCAAAATTTGACATTTTGGTCGTTGGGGGGGGGGGGTAAGGTCACCTTATTTAGGTTAGCCGTGGGTATAATTTTTTTTTTTTTTTTTTTTTTTTTTTTAATAATAAAAAAAAAAAAAAAAAAAAAAAACCCAAAGGGGGGGGTTTTAGGTTTTTTTTAGGGGGGTTTACATACATAAAAATACCAAAGGGGGGGTTTGAACCCCCAAAACCCCCCCCCCCTGCGTACGCCCCTGTATACGGTATATATTTCCCCATTCTGATGTTTAAAGGTAGTTATTATGTTTCGGGTAATTGGTTTATTTAGCTCGAGCCTTAAAAGCACAAAACTGTTACGTAACGCGAAAGAGACTTATTAGGCTAGTGGTTGCTATTAACATGTTTAGTTTATGTACATATATATATATCCGCATTTTGATGCTGTGTACTTTAGTTAATGGAAAATACAAAGCGTTCTCATGAGCTTGGTCACAGTTGGGACCACGAACGTGTTTTTCATTGAAGACTGCTTTTGGTTCAAAACGAAAGGTAGTTATCATGCTATTTTGGTTAATTGGTTGATTTAGCTCAAGCTTCGAAATCTAAAAACGTGGGTATTGAAAAGATATAATGGTAATTGGTTGAATGCATTATGTTCAAGTTCAAGTTCGTGTACTTTGTACACATATATATATATATAACCGTTTTGTGGCTTTATTTTACTTACCTATTATTGCAGAGTGTTTTCATGAGCTTAGTCACAGTCGTGGCCATAAATGTGCTTCTAACTTATTGTTTTTGGTTGGAAATGAAAGGTAGTTATCACGTTATTTTGGTTAATTGGTTGGATTCAATATGTTCACGTTCAAGTTCGTGTACTTAGTTCATATATATATATATATATATAGAGCCGTTCGTGGCTTTGTTTTTACTATACTTACTGTTATTGCAGAGTGTTTTCATGAGCATAGTCACAGTCGAGGTCATAAAGGTGTTTTTAATTTACTGTTTTTGGTTCAAAACGAAAGTCAGTTATCACGTTATTTTGGTTAGTTGGTTGATTTAGCTCAAGCTTCGAAATCGCACAACGTTGGTATTGAAACGAAATTAAGGTAATCGGTTGAATTCAATATGTTCAAGTTCGTGTTCGCGTTCAAAACGCGTAGTGAAACGAAAGTAACCCATTAGAATTTAGGGTGAAATCAACATGTAAGTTTATATGCGTAAATTACGTGATAAAAATATATACGCTCAGTGGCGGCGGGCGGTGCCCGTGTGGCGGAAATTGGCATTTTTGCCTCTTCTCATATATATGTGTGTATGTGTATATATGTTAATATATACATATAAAGGTTATTATGTGTATTACACACTGCTGCAAAATACCTCATGGGAAGGTTGTGTTTTTGAGAATATGAATTGGATTATTTTAATTGGCCATTGTATCTTGCAGAGCTCAATATTTATTGGTTTCCGGTTGGGGCCCCGATGATAACAGGCATTCCTGTCGTTTATTTATAACATGTACCTGTAAAGTAGGCATCTGTTCGCCTGTTTAATGCAGTGGAACTGTTTGTCTACTTTGTATGCAGAGGGGTGTTATACGTATAGCCCACTTTGTGGTACTCACAGTTAAATTCCAAATGAGAAGGTAAACTCTGTTCGCCCTCTTTAATGAGGAAACAGTGTCGCCTTTTTACGGGCTGTGGGGGGTTGTACACCAGTTCTCGTCTGTTGGTGGCCCTGATGCAGAGAGTACTTTGGATTGGACATGCCGGCTCCATCCAGTTTTTCAGATGCAGATACTTGTATAAATTGATCAAAAGATTCGAAAATTATACCCGGGTCCTTCCCTGGGGCGGATTGGAGCAGTGTAACGTTTAAGTAAAAGTATTTTATATTCAGTTGGGAAAGTTTGTGTCGTAGTTGTTATTATTGTCATGATGTTGATATTCAGGGTAACAAGATTCCATCCTCTATTAAATCTCAAGTACCCGCAAAAACGCATCCCTTTTCATTTTGTTACTGTGAATGTAAGAATTTTTATCGAACGTAGGGCGATATAAATGGTTTACATTCATCAGTGACATTACGAGTTCGCGGCGGCTTCTCTTCTGTGATGACCCTTAGCGGCATCTTGAGAGAAAACAATAACATGCCGACACCCTTTGAGTCAGCCGCGCGGTTTCTTTCATGTACGCGTATCTATAAACGGAATTTGCGCAAGGTATGTTTCGATTCTATATATGGAATTATTTTAGCCGGGATGTATTGGTTTCCCACGGGGTTGGCGTGAGAATTCTCATTCACCTTGCAGATTTTGTAGAGGATGGACGTAGACATTATTCGGTGGCAAATTAATTTACCCTCCACCACCCCCAACTTTATTTTCCTCCTTACGTTTTTCAAGCGTATTCGATAGTACGTTTTACTAAATATTAAGTGGTCAGGAAGTGTGTCAAGGGATTAACATAACGGATTAATAATGATTATTTTTCACCTCAGTCAAGTAATCTTGATGTCGAAGCAATGCTTGGCAGGTTGGGGCTTTCCTGCGATTTTTTTTCTCCCGCTTTACGGTTTTAGCAGGTTTTCACCCAATCCTGGGGTAAGGGTCGGGACCTCCTTCGTCTCCGCACTAACGCCGGGTCGGCTTTTTCGACGCACTTAGGATGGCAAGTTCAAAAGAGGGCGTACGTTTCTTTTTGTTGGCCGAACTTGTCCATGGCGAGCGACGACGGGCCGTCCCGGGCTGGTGCGGGGTCGTTGGTGGTTCCGAGCATGGGGTTTTCATAGATTAACTATGACAACTCTTCGTCCAAGTTCCCCCTTTTTTTTCCCCTATATCTTTCGGAAATTGGCATTTTTGCGTCTTCGCATATATATGTGTGTATGTGTATATATGTTAATATATATACATATAAAGGTTATTATGTGTATTACACACTGCTGCAAAATACCTCATGGGAAGGTTGTGTTTTTGAGAATATGAATTGGATTATTTTAATTGGCCATTGTATCTTGCAGAGCTCAATATTTATTGGTTTCCGGTTGGGGCCCCGATGATAACAGGCATTCCTGTCGTTTATTTATAACATGTACCCGCCTGTAAAGTAGGCATCTGTTCGCATGTTTAATGCAGTGGAACTGTTTGTCTTCTTTGTATGCAGAGGGGTGTTATACGTATAGCCCACTTTGTGGTACTCACAGTTAAATTCCAAATGAGAAGGTAAACTCTGTTCGCCCTCTTTAATGAGGAAACAGTGTCGCCTTTTACGGGCTGTGGGGGGTTGTACACCAGTTCTCGTCTGTTGGTGGCCCTGATGCAGAGAATACTTTGGATTGGACATGCCGGCTCCATCCAGTTTTTCAGATGCAGATACTTGTATAAATTGATCAAAAGATTCGAAAATTATACCCGGGTCCTTCCCTGGGGCGGATTGGAGCAGTGTAACGTTTAAGTAAAAGTATTTTATATTCAGTTGGGAAAGTTTGTGTCGTAGTTGTTATTATTGTCATGATGTTGATATTCAGGGTAACAAGATTCCATCCTCTATTAAATCTCAAGTACCCGCAAAAACGCATCCCTTTTCATTTTGTTACTGTGAATGTAAACATTGAAAATAGCTGTTGCAAGTAAAATGCAAAGATAACTGAACATAGTGTTACCCTCTTAGCCGTAGAAACAACTACAAGACCTCCAGAATCACAAAATGGTAAGGGTCATTGTACTTTACTTCGCCTTGTATTCGTGTTATTTCTGATGAGGCATAACTTTGCCCCCCAAAAAAAGATAATTAAAAGATCTTATTTTTCAAAGCACTGTTTTAGTGATATCATTAAGTGTTTATAATACAATTAAACCTTTAAAGAATGACAAAAACAAACAAACACTAAAATGCTCGAAACTTCTTGTTTCCCCCTTTTTTTGGTTTAGGGATTTTTTTGGCAGAATAGTAACCCATCATCATTCTGTTTGGATACAGTGCCATTAACATATTCATTTATCCCACAATTTGATGCTTAAGATGGATGCGTTTTATGAATGGAGGTAGGGTCGTTCTGCAAACTACAAGGCTCTTTGATATTTAAAATATATATATTACTAACATTTTAATATAAAGGTAATAGTAGGAAATTTCTTTATTCGATTTATCGACTTACTTCTTAAAACAATAGACGAGGTCAAACGGGGTAAATATTTATGATTTCCTTCATGAATAAACACAAAGAAGTAAAATTCGATGTTGAATTTGTATCAAACACCAATCCATTCTCCATATTTCTATCTTAAATAGAACGTGTATGAAAGGAGTATACAAATAGGGAAGAAAAAAATGCTTTAATTCATATCTGATTGGAGTGTTAACTGAAATTTCCTGTACAATCTTTAACGATAATTTTAGCCCTTGAACCTTGTAATACAGTGTGCCAATATAAATTATGATATGTGATAAACAAATATCAGAAAGATTACTATCAATGGATGTGTATTGATCCAAGCAATGTCTATTGTACCCCTGTTTCTTCAGCAAATATTAGCAGGCAATGTATTTGTGAACACAGACCTGAGTCCAAAGTCCTGTTTATGCTTTTGCTGAATTGAATCATCATAGTAGCTGAAAACGCATACAATAAAATTGTTCCTCAATTTCATGAGAAGGTTCCTGTTTTTATCGGAATAAATTCAATTGGGAATTCCACTGATAATTTATTTGATTTGTATCTGAAAAATAAACTGCCATAGAAAAAAAAATCAGGGTTGCTGTCTAAAGAATGTGAACTGATTTTTTTAATCTTAAATTTTATATTTAGAATGATACTGATTATTAATCTTCAGTATTTTTGTTTTGTATGGCTTAAACACGTTTGTTATTGTTTGTTATTTTTTACAGTTACTGAGTAGTAATTTGATTCTTATAGTTGTTGTATAAGTTATAATACTGGTATGGTGATTTTACATTTGCTCCGGCAAAATTTTCCCCTGGTATTTTTTCGTCAAAGGTACAGGGTCAGGGTTGCAGTTGGGTTTTAGGTGAGATTTAGAGGGAGGGTAAGGGTGTGGGTTGCCATTAGGTTTTAAGTTAGGTTTTGGAAAAGGATAAGGGTCATTGTTACGATGGGGTTTTAGTTTAAGTTTTAAGTAAGGGTGACGGTTGCGAACAGGTTGTTAGGTTAGGTTTAGGATAAATGTTAGGATTAAGTATAGTATTTAGTCTAGGGTAGAAGCAAAGAATTTGGTTAGTGTATGAACTGGATCTGGATCAATCGTCCTGTTAGCATGTGTCATACAACAGATAAGTATTTGTAGAAAACCAATCATAAGTTTGGTGATTTCATCTAGAAGCTTGTGTCTTTAGATCTTGTATGAAACATTGATCATCATCCAGATCCCACACCATGTACATGTGTGCCAACAGGTCTGAGTTATGGGGCTTCTGCAGGTATAGCTGTCTTAGCAATCCTGTTAGTGGCTTCTGTCATCATCAACATCAGTCAATTCATCATGTTAGGGAGACATGAGACCAAACCAGGTGACTATATTCATCAATGCCACTAGAATAGTTGAAAGATGGACTCAGAACAAAGAAAAGTTATGTAAATGTTTGTTTCATGATTTTTTACCTGACTGTTTCGAAAGTATGTGTACGCTTGTAAATAATCAACCGCAAGGCTGACGGCTGAAAGTCCTCTCTATTAGTTTTAGTCTTTGCAATGAGGATAAATGCCTTAACTAAGGGCATGAGCATATTGACTTGGTATTGATTAAAGAGATTAAGGAAACATAATACTGGAAGTTGATAGCGAAAGTATTTTTTTTTTGCACATCATAACATATATCGCTTTCCTGAATGTATTTACCCATACCATATCAATACCTTTGGATAGAGATCCATTTACTTGAGACTAAATTTTACTTCCTTGTTGATAAATGTGGCATATACCTCTTTTGTGCACAGAAAATTATATCAAAATTTCTATATTTGCTTCTTCCTCTTCTTTTTTTTTTTTACAGGTTTTGAAGAGTCGCAGAAACCTGTTTCTAGGTTAGTATTTAGCAGTTTGAAATATTCAACAGCATATATATGTATCGATCGATAAATATTCATACAAACACCCTTCCCCTCACACACACACCAATATTCGAATGTAGTGAAATACGAGAAACCTCTAAAGTTAAGCATGATATCATTATTCATGTGTTTACGGGTAAAATATGTTAAAAAAGTAAAGTGAAACTTGAGTTTCTATTCTTATGAAACTCTCCACATTCAAGGGGATTGAAAGTAGAATGAACACATATTTCGTAATGTAGAAAACGAAAATGTTACCTATGCACTATAACCAAAAAACTGCAAAACGGCTATAATACGAGTAATTGGAAATCAGTTTGATGAGATGGCTCTGAGATGGCGCTGTACAATAGGCTAGGGCAGTGCCATTGATTAGCAGAGTTTGGCCAACTTGGTTTCACTGGGTCACAGCATGGCATATATTCTTTTGTGTTGTGCTTGCCCAACAAAGCAGTAGTCGCCATGTTGTGGCCAACTCGAACCGGATTGGCACAACTTTGTATATAAATTGTTATGGGCCAGGGCAGAAAGTTTATTTGTTCAGTATCGCTTTTTTCTCAGAGAAGAAAGACACGTTTCTCATGAGGCAAACGACAACATGGCGTACGAGATGATTCAGAACGGAGATAGAGGTGAGGAAATGTGTAAAGTCATCACAATGTTTATAATGAAGAATGCTACAAAGTTAAATCATGAAGTAAAATTATCAACAATTAACAACAATAAGTAAAGATACTTATGGCTTTGTACGTGGGAAAAACAAACATAGAAAAAGCTCTCATAATCATACAAACGCACGTTTTTATCCAGGGGATGTCCAAGACGCCTACAAAGTACTAGTATTAGTCTGGCTGTAGCCCAGCTCTCCGAGTGTGCAAAGAGTATTCAGGGAAATATTATACGTTTTCAATCATTCAAGTATTAGAAGCCTCGTTATAATATATATTTATGTTTTATAGCATACACAGCCCTCAAACTTGGTCTATCCCACTCTCCCATCATCGCTCCTGAAAACGTGACATTTTTCACCAGACTCGGTTCGATTGGACGGGTTGACTTCGGCGGGGTATGGAAGGGAGAACTCCGCTCGAATCAAAGTCAAGTAGACGTCGCTATCAGGCAAATTCCAGGTGATGATTTTGCCAGCCACTGCCTAGTTAGTAATGAGTTAAATAGACCGGAAGGCAAATCAATTTAATGAATATTAGATGTTGTGTTATCATTGATTAAAAGAAATGCCCTCAGCTTTCTAGAAATTTCAATTTTAGTAGGAGGAAAAAAAACGTACAAAATAATTTGTTTCTTCATCACTGTTTAGCAACAAAGGTGTAAGTATCATCGCTGATATTTTGTGATATATTATCAGCATAAATAAAAGGAGACATGCCAGAAAGAAATGAAACTAGGAAAACGTGGCCATGGAATTATGATTTATCATTTATGACGTTCGTTGTGTTTGTATAAATTTGACATTTGCAACATTGTTTTTAATGTATTTTTAAGTCTGTTTTTTAAATCGTAAACTATTAAGCCATTGGCCGCTAATCAAGATTTGTTTTAAACCATGAATAAATTTTAAAATTATAAGATTATAAACTTGAACTTTTAATTTAAAACGATTTTTAACATTATTTGTATTTTCGAACCTCTCAGAAACCAACGAGATGGAGTTCGCCTGAAACCATGGTAATTGGTGACCAATCACCATAAGGAGATAGCTGGTCCTTTGGTATCGTCTTGTGGGAAATTGTGACATTAGGTAAAAACAAAAAGACCCCAAAAATTAATATCACATGTAATACTGTGTGCCATCTTAAAGACCTTGAAGCTATCATATGATAATAATAATAATAATGATGATGATAACTAATACTAATAACTATAATAATTGTGTTGATGTATGAAGCCTTATCAGCTTTACTGCTGTTCTACCTAAGGTCCCTATCATTATTATAACCCTATCAATATTATTGCCAGGTGGACTGGAGTGTGTGGAGAATTGCAAATATGGATGAATGTCTTACCAAAGGACGTCAGTGCCAGTAAAGATAATGAGACACTTCACCACTAAACCTCCACTTTACGTTGATCATATGGTGCTATGAAGTAAAGTAACAGATTTCATTGCGATCAAGTAATAGAATAGATAATTATTGATACTTGTATGGGGTATGTTAAGAATAAAGAATTCAAGCCACTTATTCTACTCTATAAGACCCATCGATACTATTTGCGATATTTAATTTATTGCATCGTTCCTATTCAATTACATGTCACAGATATGAATAACATTTAATCCAACATTTTCTCACATTTTCTGCCTGTACCCTCAAATATTGACGGAAATTTCTACATCTGATGAATCTAATTCCTCTCCATACCAATGGCACATATTCAAAAATTGGATTAAATGTTTTACTTGTTATTTTTCTTTGATTCTTAAAGGTGCGAGGCCATAACCTAATATGACCTTTGACACTGTACGGGCAGAGGTTGCCAAAGGTTACCAGATGCCACGCCCTCGTCATTGTGGACAAGAAATGTAAATGATAATCTTTTAAGCTGTCTTTACTTTGTCTCATACGGACTGTTCGTTAAATGTCAGAATTAACTTGACTCACTTGATGCTATATTTAGTTGTATGGTTTTATGATGATGTTAAGTATCAAATGCGGATATCTTTCCAAACAATGAGGTACATGATTAAACTTAATTCATCGTTCTGTCCATTGATTCTAATTTTGAATCTGAAAAAATACGTCTCGACACCCCTGGCGGGGTAATAACGAATAAGAATAGGTGTAGGCATGAAATGATAAAATAATATTATTAATGCTGTTACCTATGAACATTGAATACGTCAGGATCAATTAAAGTTTTTGTCTTCAGTATTTCTTTTAGATAACGATAGAATCTTTTGTATCTTTTAGATATACGGTCATGTCTGGTTGTTGGGAGAAGGAAGCTACAAATCGGAATGACTTTGATCAGATCCTCAAGAATTTGGAAAGGATTCTTGAAAAGACTCATGTAATATGGACTCAAGTTATCTTCTTCTCATCATTTCTAATGCAGAATTTAATTTCTTCATCACATATAGGCCTATATCAATTTGTATGGTTCTGTTACTTTATCAACCTCAGTTCAACAGGTATCAAACAAAATAATGATCTAACGAAATAATGATCTTTCAAGATTCTGTTCCTCAATTCATGATTTATTACGTTTTGTTATTTATTCAATTCCCATATCATTCACAGTCATATTCGTAAGTTTCATTTTTTAGATATATTTTGTTGTTGTATATAGGCCTACATCTCATACATAACTATTTTTCATATTTTCCATTTTATAATAGGCCTAGGCCTATATATAATATAATATTCATGTTTTTCAACATAACAAAATCCAATGTGAGAGTCAGTGTGGTACCTGGTAGAAATTTGATCATTTAATGCTGTCAGCGCCTTAAAACAGCTTGCCTAAAGCCAGGGTTATAATAATTTGACTTTGAAGGCCCATTGTGAATCCATCGGGGTTGATAATGAGCGATACAAATGCATAACAAATGCACTATTATAATTATTTATCATAATTACTATCATTAATATTATTATTATTATCATTATGATTATCATCATTATGATTATTATCATTATGATTATTATTATCATTTTCATTATTACTATTCATAGTATCATTATGGTCATTTTCATTGTTATTAATGCTTTCTTAATTACTTTTGATTTTCACAGAATTACCTGTCTCTCAATGACTTGGATGAAACATTGTATGCGTCTACACTGGACATGTGAAAATAAGCCGTGTTCTTTTATACGAAGAAATACAGCGTAATACATTTCACTTTTTTGTATCTTATCTTACGCGGTTGCCATTCTTTTACACGTTTAAATATCGGGTGGTTTATTGCGGCATACATAATCTTATAATCGAATAATAAAGTTAATCTAAAGGGTCAAGGAGAATTATTAATGCAGTTGTGGGAAGATGTATCCTCCATCTGTCAAGAAATAATTATATTGTCACAATCTTTTCATATAAAGGTGTGAGGAATTAATGATGTCAACAGTGTATATAATATTGTGCGTGCATGATGTGTTGTTTATAATCATGAAGGGTATATTTTAATGTCTAGTTCACAATAACTGTTACGTTAATATTTTTTAGAACGTAACATTTCAAGGCTTGGCCCGAATATGTTTTCGATACTCTCTATGCAATGCGTCTCTTAAGGCCCGGTCACACAGGAAGGACGCATGGGGAACGCACGGCCAGCGCATGGAAAATTTGCAATTTTGGCCAGTGCGTTGTCGTGCGCCCAACTTTTGTCGAAGATACAGCTAGCTGACACCAAATGTATAGCGTGTTGCTAGCGCGCTGGACGCATACAGGGCGCACACAGGGCGCACACAGGGCGCACACAGAGCGCACATGATAACAACTTCCACGAATGCACAGCGTGTTGCTAGCGCGCTGGACGAATGGTCCACGCATGCACCGCGTTCTACGACGCACGGCCAGCGCATTGGAAATCGGAAAAGGCCGTGTGCCTAACTTTTGTCATAATTTTGGAAAAGCTACCGAGCTGACACAAAATGGACAGCGTGTAGCTAGCGCGCTGTGCGTATACAGGGCGTGTGCTCCGCGCATGTCTGGCGCTGGTCTAGCGCGCTCCACGCATGTCTGGCGTGCCTTTGGCGTGTACATTCATGCGTCGAGCTCGGCGCACGTTTTTGAGCATGCTCAAAAAATCCCGACGCACACAGCGTATGACGACGAATGCATAGCGTGGGTCCAGCGCGCTCGACGAACGAGTAACGAGTGATGACGCACGCCTAGCGAACGACAACGCACTGGCCAAAATTGCAAATTTTCCATGCGCTGGCCGTGCGTTCCCCATGCGTCCTCCCTGTGTGACCGGGCCTTAAAAGGTACTATGTCCCATTTGCAGGCCAAACAAATTAAAAGGTAAAATTCCATCGGCATTTGAAAAATATTACTAATTTAGAACTTCCCGCAAAACGAAAGGACTTGAAAATGTTTTTTTGGTGGGAAAAATAATGATCATTAGTTGTCGAATCGACCTAAGTGATTGCAATCACCTAAGTAAAAGTCTGATTTTCAGACCCTTATACTGAATGGTCGTAAGTCTTGTGCTGCGTTTAACTGTGTTTAATTTTGGCCATTACAAGAAGTGGGTTATTGATCTAGACAAATGCCCATATATCCTTTTTAGCTCATATTTTGTATGTTATTACCAAGGAAAAATAATAGGAGTTAGTCAGTCACTCAATAGTGTCTGACAGTAAAGTCTAGAAAGTAAGTAGTAACGGGTTTCCTTGCATAATTTGAATATCAGGACACTGCGAACGTTGAAATTTCACAGATAGGACATACATGACATATTCATAATTTCTACAAAGTTCCACAGAATTTGATGTTAGCTGCAAATGGGACATAGTACCTTCAATTGTCAAAAAAGTTCCATGTGAAGGAATCACATATGATTTTTGTTTGTTTTTGTTTTGCACATTCTCATTTTACAGAATGGATATAGTGTGTTAAATATGTAATAGGTTATATATATATGTTATCACTCAATAAAAATAGAAAGTAATTGCCAGTCTAATTTATTTCTGACCATAACATTCTGGAGTGTACATTAAGTTATTTAACAACGCAACAAAACTGGAATAGATGAAAAAGATTCTGTATTAAGATATGCGTTTGACAGAGAAATTCAGAAAAAGGCATAGGAATACAATGTAGCAGAAAAAAAAGTATACGAACTAACCGAAAAGATTTGAAAATTTGACTTATAGTGATATATGTATGTTAAATTGGATGTTGTAGTTACCTCTTGTGTTATTTGTGTATGATTAATATTTGATGATTTATTTGTACGATTTGGATGTGATATAATACCCCTTTCAAACTGGCCTGATTTTCATCGGATGCACCCGGACGCATCCGATGAAACGGCCACTATGAATGCTACAAAGGAGAAAAAGCCGATAGAATAGCCGATGAAAAGAAGAGAAATAGGCGATTAAAATCTCCTGCTCAAGAGCAGGATAAATTTTCTTTCTATCGATGTGACACCGATGAAACTGCCACTGTGAATGGGTTCGGGAGAAAACAGCAAATAAAACACCGATGAAAATGGTCAAAGGTCGCAGTGTACGTGCGCTTTTTCGTAACCAGCTGTGTTTGTTGATATTGTTTTGAACATGCTGCATGCTATAGCTAGATGAGGCGCGGGATTAAATTGATTTGTTTTATTTGTATTTTACATTAATGATAAGCTTTGTAAAAATAAAACAAATAATATATATCGTTACGATAATATATTTATTCAAAATTATATATTTAATAGACCAAATGGTGAACAGAACAGTATTTAAAACTGATTACTGGCAAATATAATGAAATTACAATGGATATTTGTTTATCGCATCGCGTACACATTGTTTCTTTTTCACTGAATTTCCCTTGCGATTGCGCAATAATTCTTCACTTCCGGCAAGGGCTCGCCACAGCGAATGAATTTCACCGGCAGTATGAAAGGGACAGCAGGGAAAGCGGCGGTTTCACCTTTGTTTACATATGGAAAATTCAATCGGTAATTTCATTGGTGTGACTCCGATAGAAGCCAGTTTGAAAGGGTATAAGTCCTATAACGAGGTGATTTTTTTCTTCAATGCATATGTTATCCTCTTACACATTCTATTTATACAAAGTGGATCTACTGTCTTATATACAAGGTAATATAATTTCTTTTAGTATTTTGTTTGCATAATATCTATCTTTTGTTTACATCACGAACCATTACTTGTATGTATAATGTCGCAACGGCTACAAGGGAATCATCATTTTGATTTTGTATAAGCCTATAAACATTTGTTAAAAAATAATTTGTTTGGTCGTGAATTTATTTCATATTGCTTCTTTTTGCATAATGTATTAATGTGAAGTACTAGTATTAAACTTTTAATTTACTTTTTACACTAATGATTTCGTTCAAACTGATGGTGATTTTGTCAAAAGATTATGATATCATAATAATTATTGATACAAAGGATGAAATATTGTTGTTGCTAAACGTAGATATGGCAAAGAGAGGGAGAGAGAGTGAGAGAGACATAGAGAGGTACGCGATTATTGAAGGAAATTTCTATTAGGTGATTTTGTTTTTAAAGTTGTGAAATGAGTCATACATAATTTATGGCACATACATAAATCTTGCAACCGATTTGCAAAATAAAAAGAAAGCGAACGTTTCTTCTGTGTGAAATCAAGGCAGTATGATCATTTACCAGTTGTCGAAATTTAGTCGTTCATGCACACTCAAATCATATTCAGGGCAGCGTTGTACGAAAGGGACTGCCTCGACAGAACCTTATGGCTTTATTTGCTGTTTCCCCAATTCATTTCTATTGCTGATTAACTGTGTAAAATTCCGGTATATTTGTAGACATGTTTCCATTTTGTGCGTGTTCGGTGTTTTCTATATTGTATATCCTCTGTATCTTATATGTTTTTATGGATTTTAATTGAAATAAAACATTTCTATTGCTGATTAACTGTGTAAAATTCCGGTATATTTGTAGACATGTTTCAGTTTAGTGCGTGTTCGTTGTTTTCCATATTGTATATAATCTGTATCTTATATGTTTTTATGGATTTGAATTGAAATAAAACTTGAAACTTGAAACTTGAAAAAGGCATTCTTTATATATACAAGTACACCGGTATCCCATCGAAAAGCCTGTATTAAAATTTGCACGCTTTTCAATGGGGTGTCGGTGAACTGGTATAGTGATGGCGGTTTCGTGAAAAGATGCCAAGGTCGACCCCTGAAAATTAGGCATACTTAGCTTGAAGTAATAAATAATCATAATATCATATAAATTATAATGATACAATTTTTTTGTTGAAATAATGATCAAATGATAAAGGTACTAATAAAATTAATGATAATAATCAACACTAGTGAAAAATAATCAACATTAATAATAATCATAAAAAATCCCCCCCCCCCAAAAAAAAAATAATAATAATAATAATGAATGCCCTTTAAAACATGTTGCCTGTTGTACAAAAACCTGAAAAATGTCTCGTAAAGTTAACTATCGGGGAAAACTTTTACATGGTAGGGCTTAAAGGGATAGTTGAGTTCTGTTGCAGAGGGCTCTACAATTTTTATTATTTTGTGAGATAATGAAAAACTGAGTGTCAAATTTGAAAGAACATAATATTTAAATGACAAAATCATCTTTGTTTGATCAAAATCGGTTCAGAGACGGCTGAAATATTATAACGATTTCTAATACTTGTGTACCACCACAAAATTATTAGATATTTTGAAAAAATTGAAAAAACCGTTGAAAAAAACGAAATAACGCCTTTTACGTCGTATTTCAGCCAATGCCGATGTTGGGTTTTTTGTTGGCATTTTCGTGTTGCTTATATTACTAAAACCAGCCGGCCCATGTATTGTTATTTTTAATTAAATAATTAATTAACGGTCACCGTGTTTTTTTTAAAAGTGGAGCTGAATTGGTATGCTCGTTTCACACATTTTGGGGTCTAAAATTACCTTCATAGCAATTTTAGGTTCTAAAAGTGCACTAGAAATGTCATAGATTAGAATAAGAGCAGTAACCATGCACTTTGAAGGCATTTGCGGTCTGAAAACAGAACTCAACTATCCCTTTAAGTTCAATTTTACTGACCGTTGAGGGCTGTAATACTGTTATCATATTTTACCATTGAAGGTAGAAGATCGTGGCCTTCCGTTCTTGCATTCGATCCACTGGAAATGATTTCATGTCACACAAAGCCAAAGTATAACAAGATGTCAACGATTTACTACTCTGTGTTGTATGTGATCTGCCTATTTTTCATCGGACCAGGTGAGTAAATTACAGCTGTAACAAGATTGAGGAACTTGTCCGCGAGTTGCGTTTTCCATTTAACCCTTGGCCGGCTTATCACCAGACCTAAACCAAGATCATTTATGATTCCCTAGGCTTTGCTATTAAGAGGTCCAATAGCAAACAATCACATAAAACACCAACACCACCAACAACATTATCAATACACGAGAAACCGTATGGCACATCGTTTTTAATGCACAGATTTTGTTATTGTTGCTGTTGCTATATTTCTCTTTTGCGTGGTGGGCAGGGCGGATATATACCCCATCTGCCTCCAGTTCAATATATTTGGGTAGAATACATTAGGTAAAGGCTTTCTTGCGATGACCCCCAAAAATGATAAAAATGATGTGTATAATTATACTATAGTTGAAATGACTACAATGCGAAAGGAAATGAAAGAATAATCGTTGCGTGGTTCGAATCAAAGTTCCCTTTCGGCAAAGGTTGGAATAATGTCTCCGTACTGATTCGAACCCGGGTCCCTAGATTAGAACGCCGCAATGTCTAACCACTAAGCCGAAACCATTGGCCCGACTCCATGTTTCAGTGGTAGCGTGGTTTCAGCCATTGAGGGGGTACTAATGTCATATGACCATATGACCAATATGACTAATATAGAATTGTATAGGGACATTACACCGATCTCAGCCAGACTGAGAGACCGCCGCCTCCGTTTCAGTGGGCACTGCTGGAGGGGCAAGAGTGAAATCATTTCACAAATGCTCTTCTGGGAGCCCTCAAGGGCGCCCAGCAATGACTTACATTGACCAGTTAGAAAAGGACACCTGTCTACCAAGGCAGGAGCTCCCGAAGATCATGGAGAATAGAACTGAATGGATAAAGCTTGTCAAATCAGTGCGAGTACGCCCGACCTAGTAGTAGTAGTGGTGATAGTAATGTCATATGGTAAGGTGGAGGGGGGGGGGGGGTACTTAAAGTTTACTCGGGGAATTGAATTATAAAGAACAAGGCTATCGAGTGGGAACATCTTCCTCAGCGTTGATTGCCGCCCCCTCTCCCTATATATTTCTTGTTTTTTTGTAATCTCTAACCGTCTCTCATTTTTCAATTTTACCACCTCCCAACATACTAACTAAGAGGACACTTTTTTTTTTGGTCTCGAAATTTGAAGATTTGACATTTTGCTCCATTGGGGGGGGGGGGGGGGGGGTAAGGTCACCTTCTTTGGTCAACTATGGGAGATTTTTTTTTTTTTTTAATAATAATTAAAAAAAAAAAAAAAAAAATCCAAAAATCCAAAGGGGGGGGGGGGGGGGGGGGGTTTAGGGGGGTTTGGGGGGGTTTACACACAACAAAATACCAAAGGGGGGGGGGGGGGGGTTAACCCCCCAAACCCCCTCTGCGTACGCGCCTGCCTATGTGTGATGTTAAACACCGAGAGGGGGTGGAGTTAACTTAATACAACCGACGGTCCTTAGACAGTTAGGGAAGGCATAATCGAAATTTCAAATCTTATCGATTTCTTTAAAAACACTCAACATAATTATGCAGAATATCATAATTCGAATCCATAGTACATTGTTTGTAGGTGGGGAATGGAGGAAAACATCATAATTCAGTATAATAGTCTCAATACAAAGAATAAGAAATAAAAGAGAAGAATTAGCCTAAAAAAAGTTACTTATTTAGTGGAGATGGAAAAAAGATTTGTGAATTACATGTAAATAAACTATTAATATATGAATAAATTATGCAGGAATCTATGGCCAAGTGAATGTACCACCATCTACTGCAGTGGCTCGTGGAGAGGATGTATCATTAGTGTGTACATCTACAGAAGCCAACCCTACCTTCACATGGACTTATGTAACAGCAGGGCAGTCATTATACGCAGGAACTACCAGAGCTACATCTATACCAAGATATGATAACATAGTGTTACAGGGATGTACTGATGTACAGACGTCTATACTGGATATCAATGCTATTGAGCTTGAAGATGAAGGAGAGTATCTCTGTAGTACTATTGCAACAACGAATCCACCTCCTTATACAGTAGTGACCGTAGAAGGTAAGACAATAATTTTATACTGGATGATATACTTAAATATATTTGTTCGTGGTTTTAAACAATGATCGAGGTTCATTATATTTAAAAACATTGGCATGGTTCTTTATTCAAGGTTTTTTTTTATACAACATTTCTTTCAAAAACAAATTTGCTCAAGAAATTTCTATGAAGTCTGAGTATTAGAGGCTCGTTATGTGACATTAAAATGTAACATGTGGAATGTTGAATATTTGCAGGCCATGAATTCACCACAGTACATTAATAATGCATAATGTGGTTAATCTAAATTATATTTCTAGGGATATTATCCATAACTCATGTATCCATCTGATTCATGTGTCTATTTAACAGAATTAACCAGAAAAAAGAGGTTCATAGAATGGTATACACTGTATCGAAAATGTATGCAAGGTAGACATGTGGACATTTACTATTAAAACTACCATCGATGAACGAAGGCTAACCCTTTTGCAGGAATTTAGTATAATTCCAAACCCTTACAAAGGATTAACGATGTATCGCAAGCGTTAACTCTAGGGCCTACCCTTAAATTGTATATAAAACATACAGTTAACTACTAAGTAACTCAAATCCTTACCAAGTTTGACAAAAAATTGAAGTATGTGAACAAATTGATTTGTCCCGGTTATTGCTTCTTGAGAATGTGACATTTTAAAGCTTACATACATCAACAAAGGCCCTAATTGAACAAGTCCACCTTTCATTTTTACCTTACAAAAAGTAGCAAAACATATGTAAATATTCAGTTATTAACTGTACATTCTTTGTTCAATTTCTTTCATTCACTTTTTGAGAAAAGTTGGCTCGGCTTCAAAGGAAATCGATCTGATCGATATTGATGTCTTTGCCAACTACCAAGCTACATGTAATGCTTTAGGAAGTAAACCAGAAGAAACTATTACATGGGTCTTAGATGGCGTTACGCAGACTGATGGCATAGTGGAAACAGACCCAGATACTTCAGCTGATCTTCTGTTCGAAAAGAGGAGTGTGTTCACATTCCCATCATCACTAGATAACTATGATCTGACATTGGTCTGTGAGATCAGCGGTCATCAGGTTTCCAGCCTTAATAGACAAGAATCAAGACGTGTAAACGTTCAAAGTAAGTACAATTCACATTATCTCCTAGGTTGTATGCATGAAGGTCAAAAGCATCAGAGAGCAAATATGCCATTTGTATGAGTGATGAATATAATTATATTCATACTTACAGTCAGTCACTAGTATTGAAGACTACACACAACTTTAACTTGAGAGTTGATAGAACTTGTTTGTATTTAAGACTCAGGTTGGACTCTTTTTTTTTCTTCATGAAGACTATAGCCCAATAGACTTACAGCTAGCCCATAAGACTGAAGAACCACGAGACCGACAGCCCAATAGACCGACATCCTAGGAAACCAACAGCCTAATAGACTGACAACCCACCAGACCAGCTTGATATCATCGGCGTGCGTACTGACAAGTTATCGGACTGTTCATCAGACTGACATTGTCTGTCTTGTGTGATGTCCTGGCCCATGAGTGAGCACAAACACACGTCATTTAATGACAGTCTTGATACATGGAAATATTTTTACTCTTTGATAACATGCCTGTAAAAATCTTTTACTAGCAACTTTTCATGAAGAGATGTTGTCAAATATGCAGGCAAAATAGAATTGATACAGTCTTTAGTACATTATCATTTTCACTGTTACTCTTCCAGATCCACCACATTCTGAAGGGATTGTGATTGGTTTTAACAGCGATGGAACAGATCTCACAGTGTCATGTAACACCAATGATGCAGTAGCAGCAGCTATTCCACCCATGGATTCGTTCTACATCTATTCTAACGGAACACTGGTCACCAAACAAGTATCAGACAACACTGTCATCATCACAGAGCCTGAACAGGACACAGAGTTTACCTGTGTCGGTGGAAACTATCTTGGAAATACTACAACGACAACAAATTTTAACCCAGGAAGTAAGTCAATTGTTCAACGAATTCCCGCACAATATGAAAAATTGTATTATTTGTCATGATCGGGAGAAGAAAACAAATGCTGTCACATTAGGCACACACGCTGAAATCATGATTAAATGAATAAAACCCCATTCACGCTCACCCCGTTAGACAGACATTAGTTGGACCGTTTATAATAAGAGTGGAATACATGATCCGTATTATAAACAACTGAAAGTAACTGTTGCAAGTAAAACGCAAAAATATAACTAAACTATTATTCTACCCTTTTAACCGCAGAAACAACTACAACCCCCCCCCCCCCCCAAAAAAAAAAAAAAACACAAAAAAAAACAAGAAGTGGTTTGGGCTACTGTACTTTATTTTGCTTTTCATATTTCGTATAATTCCTGATAATCAGATACATATTATGATTATGGCGATCATGGCGATCAAGGTAATAATTTAAAGATCGAAGGATGAATAACATTAGGAAAAACTAAAATGTTGGAATACTCTTTTAATATCAGAACTGTTGACTACAAGCCGTACACTAACTTCTACAGAATCAGAAATAGGTAAGATTAAAATAAACAACTGAAAGTAACTGTTGCAAGTAAAACGCAAAGATAACTAAACTATTATTCTACCCTTTTAACCGCATAAACAACTACAACCCCCCCCCCCCAAAAAAAAAAAAGAAGAAAGAAGTGGCTTGGCCTACTGTACTTTATTTTGCTTTTCATATTTCGTATAATTCCTGATAATCAGATACATATTATGATTATGGCGATCATGGCGATCAAGGTAATAATTTAAAGATCGAAGGATGAATAACATTAGGAAAAACTAAAATGTTGGAATACTCATTTATATATATATTTTTTTTCTCTGATTGTTTGTTTGTTTTCTGCTGACGACTAACTTATCATCTATTCTAATACACTGCCATTAAAAATATTCATTTTATTCCCCATTTAATGAGAAGTACATTATTTGTTTTAATATCAGATCTGTTGACTACAAGCCGTACACTAACTGCTACAAAATCAGAAATAGTTTTTTTTTGAAGTATTGTCTTATGTATTCTCCTTTGTTATGCAAATTCCATAGGTTAGTTATATTATTACGTTGGACATGGTAAGATACGGAACTTAAGACATCAAATGTTGGTTGGGTGAGTAAAATCAATAATTAAAGCAAGTAGTCTCATGAACCCTGCGTTTCTGTATAGAATAAATAAATAAGTGCTAGCATCTGTTGAATAAGTGAACAAAGTTACGAGGTGAAAGAACTATAGAGCCCTGGCTAACTAACCTTTCGACTCTTTAGGTTTAAGGTAAATAAGTGTACACACACACACATATATATATATATATATATGACTTTCGACAGTTAGTATATGGCATGTGCAAACACATCATAACAAATATTGAGTATTTGTTAAAGTGTAGAAATCTTAACCCAACAACTAAGTCATGTTATTACTGTAACTTCCTGGTAGAAACTTACTAATACCTGAATACATGGTATCTGGTTATCTTTACCTCAGTGACTTTTATAATTGATTTGATTTTTATTTTGACTAGATTTATCTATTTTTGCAATACAAACATATGTAAACATGCACAAAGAACATATACATTCAATAATGATATAAAACAAAGCAATATGATTGTAAAAGTGACAAAAAATGAAATATGAAGTAATTAAAATGATAAAGGAATATTGTTGACCTGAATGTTCAGAATGAAACGGAAGGGCATGCCAAATATTAAAGCAGTGTTTTTCTGACGCAAGCCCCTACTAAATGATTAATAGATCCTAAATATATATCATCGGTTATTACAGGTTTCACAAAATATGTTATATGAATGGAGAGGGTCGATTTGCAAAATACAAGATATGAGTTGAATATTGCTTTTTTAATTCATGCACGTATTTTTGCATATTATTGACATCTTAAAATAATAGACAAGGTCATACAAGGTAAATATGTATTTTTCAATAGGCGTAGAGAAGTACATTTGATGTTGAACTTATATCAAACACCAATTCACTCTCCTTATTACCATCTTCAATAGAACGTGATTGGAAGAAGGATACGTAAAGCGAAGAAAAAAGCTTCAATTCACATTAAAATTAAGCAATACGATTGGAGAGTAAACTGAAACTTTCTTTACAATTTTAACAATATTAGTTATTTTAGACCTTGAACCGCTTGAATAAACCAATTGTGATAAAGTGTGCCAATATAAATCATGTGATATACAAATATAAAAAAGATCGATATAAAAGGATGTGCCTTGATCCAAGCAATGTTTATTGTTCCCCTGTTACTTCAGCAAATATTAGCCTACAATGTATTTGTGAAAACAGACCAGGACCAGATTCCAAAGTCCTGTTTATCCTATTGTTGAAATGAAGCATCATAGTAGGTTAAAACGCATCAAATAAAAATTTCCTCAATTTCATCAGAAGGTTTCTGTTTTGATGGGGATGAATTCTGGAATTCCCTTCATGATTAATGTGATTCAGTGTCTGATTAATATACTAATGTAGAAAAAAAAAAAATCAGATTTGCGTTTGCGATAATGTGAACTGACTTTATGTAGATTAAAAGAATAGTCAAAAGTATTCGCAGAACATTTTCCCAACATGCTCATTTTATGACGTAAAAAACAAAACGAAACATAATAGCCCGTCATGTCTTCCCTTTTGAAATTATATTTTCCATACAAGTAATGTGTTCAGAGTTGTCAGTATATATAAAAATAGCTTTTCTATCAAACTCAGGAGCATATATGGGCGCTCTTTCGTCAGTAGTTGAGGCTGCGCGATATTTATATTTTAAAATTGGCTGCACATCTACGGACGTAACTACTCTAAATAAACATCTAGCGCTGACATGATGTGTATTAGTATTGAGTATATGAATAAGACCACATTCACATTCACCCGTTTAGAACGGTGTGAGTTTAAACCAGTTTTAAAAAGAGTGGTCTAACGTGAATGTGAAGACTCAACCGTGTCAGGATTTGAACCTCTGGACCGGTCCAGGAGACCATGAATACGTTTCTTGGGTCCGTGACATGTTAAGCATTATATATAAATGATAATCGCCGTTGCAAGTGAAATGGAAAGATAACTGAATATGATGTTATCCTTTTAACCGCAGGAACAACTACAAGACCTACAGAATCGATCACTGGTATGTGTTATTGCACTTTATTTTGCCTTTCATATATCGAATTATTCCTGATAAGACATAACTTTGCTTTAAAAGGATAATCAGATGAAAGAATCTCATCAATCACTGTTCTGTCTTAGTGAAATCACCAAATTTGAAGAAAAATATATTGTACTCCATCCTATATTATAGATATATCGACTGCTATGAGAGGCCGAGCTGTTTTGTATAGGCTCAAGGGGACGTTGTATCCTGCCATTACCCCGAGGCGTGCGGCGGTGTTCCAAAAAGCGAGTATAGAAACAGCTAGGCCTCGTATATTAAAACAGTCGATATATCTTTTAAATACCGAATTCACAAATAAATCTACCAATAATTCTTACCTTATCCTTTTCTCCAGTAAAGATTGGTTAAAACATCACTAAAAATCGGAGACACTGTCTGCTAATTTTCGCTGGAAAGTTGACTGAATGTTACGATCATTTGGGAATCGCACACACACACACACACACACACACACACTGTTGTTGTGTTTTGAGTTATTGGCGATTAGTCAGTAATTTGACTATTGTCGCCAAAATACTTTACGGCACGTGTTATATCTCTCAATTTTGTATTTTTAAAAAATATATTTATTTCGTTTTATATTTATCTTTCTTTTAAGATAGCATCGAAAAATAATATCGTAAGCAAAACATTCATGGGCTTTGTTAGTGTTTCTTAACAATACGTGCAGATTATTTGTTATATCACATACACACCATACACAAGCCTCTATATTCAATAATCTTATCATACCTTTTATCATTGTTGTTACTTTTTCTTACTTTATTTTCTTAATACATTATGTTATTATATTTTTTAATGTACTGAGTGTAATTTAGCATATTTATAATATTGTATTATGTTTTACTGTTCTTATTTTATTTTCTTATTACATTATTATGTTATTATATTTTTAATGTACTGAGTGTAATTTAGCATATTATAATATTGTATAATGTTTTACTGTTCTTATTTTATTTTCTTATTACATTATGTTATTATATTTTTAATGTACGTCTACTGAGTGTAATTTAGCATATTTATAATATTGTATAATGTTTTACTGTTCTTATTTTATTTTCTTATTACATTATGTTATTATATTTTTAATGTACTGAGTGTAATTTAGCATATTATAATATTGTATAATGTTTTACTGTTCTTATTTTATTTTCTTATTACATTATGTTATTATATTTTTAATGTACTGAGTGTAATCTGTGCATTCCATTGTAGTATGGAAAACAGTATCATCAATGTTTTAAGTATCGTTATCAACATTGTTAGCACTACTTATTTGCTGCAGCGATCTTTTCGCTGCGACCAGAACTAAATTATTTATTTCTTTGAGAGTTTTGCCCTCTGTGAGTGAGAGGATCAATTGACATATAAAGTCAATTATCTGATCATCATTTGCTGTAGCTATAAAGTTCAGGGGTACAGAAGGATTTTCTTTCTTTTCATTGTCTTTTTTTGAAGTGATTGTTGTGGAGTTTGTTGATGTGAAGGATTTTGTGGGATTTTTCGAGGGATTTTCGAAGGATGTTTTGAGGTTGTTCGAGGTGGTAAGACATTTTGAGTTGGTGGGGTGCTGGTGGTTGCGGGAGGTACGTTTTGTGTGGTTGCAGCGTTGGCATATGAGCCAGGTATCGCATCTCTTGGTTTAATTTGTGTGTTTTCTTGTTCCTCTTTCCTCATTTGGGAGGCTTGTGTGACAATGTTAGTTTGAGGGGGATTTTGTTTATTTGTCCATATTTGTGATGCTTGTGCATATGTGATTTTTTTCTGTGATTTTTATGTGTTGTACTTGTTTAGCTTTTTTTGCTTGTGTGCAACCATTATAAGCAGCAGAATGCTCGCCTCCGCAGTTTACACATTTCGGGGTGTCTTTTTTGGCGCACTCCTCAAACTTGTGGCTTTCGCCACATCTAACGCATCTCATGTTAGACCGGCACGTTGCTGCCCCATGCCCAAATCTTTGGCACTTGAAGCACCTGACTACTTTGGGAATGTATAATTTTACCAACTTTATTTGGTAGCACATCCTTATCGATGTTGGTAGAGTGGATGTACTAAAGGTCAGGATGACGCTTGTTAGAGGAATCTGCTTTGATTCGTTTGTTTCCATTTGATCTTTATCTTCTCCATTCTTCACCCTTTTTGTCATTCTTTTAACCGCTGTTACCTGTTGCGTTCTTAATTCAGACAAAATTTCTTCCTCGGTCATTTCTGTTGGAATGGCGTAAATTACCCCTTTGGCGCCTCTTGCACCCTCGGTCACTTTGACGGGAATATTCCCTATATTATCCAACTGTAGGATTGCTCGAACTTGTTTTGTGTTCTTACACTTATCTAGTAATCCAGAGCTAACAGGTTTTATGAATTCCACGGGACTGACACACACATCTTTAATCGCTCGTGCGATTTTTATGGGACTCATATTTTTTAAAGATTTATTTTTGTCTATTGGGGTAATGAACAGTTTAAAATCTGTTTGCTTTGTATCTTTGCCAGGAGAAGGGGTTTGATAAACCGTGTTGTTTGAGTCTGATTCTGATGTTTTAGTGTTTAAGTTTTCTACCGCTACACTTTCTTCTCGTCTTCTTTTTTGATTAGGTTCTCCTTTCCTAGGTCGATTATGAGTAACAACTCTGAACACGTCATCACTTTCACTTCTCACAGACAGTTCCGGCTCAGAGATAGCCGAAGCCGTCGCCATGATTGGCCTCCCAGAAAAGGCGGGAAATTTGAATGCCGTCGTATAGGCACGTGCTATATTAGGTTAGAAGGTGCAGGATTGTGTTAGAAAGTCCACAAAATAATTGCTTACCTACATAAATAATCCAGATTCATAAATCTTTCCAAATGCTACCATTTGAATTCCAAAGTACATTTCAAAGATAATTCCAAATATTTCGGTATATTCCGAGAGAGAACCAAAGACACGTCCGTCACACGTGGCAAGCCGTGTAGCTTCATCCATGGATGGTACCCGCGCTCGCACAAAGAATTTTTTTACACGTAAACCAATGGGGATCTCAGCAAAATTTAACTATTCCGCCTATTGGGCATCTTTCTCATGAACTAGTGACCGTGAGGTGGGCATAGCTAGAATCATGACTCCAATTTTGACCAATCAGATTACTAGATTACTAAATTGAGGTATATTAAAGTTATAATTAACCGTATCAGACATCTGAGCATGGCGATTTCCAAATGTTATTGCCCTCGAAGTTTAATTGATAAGCTAACAAAACTACTGGTGAAACAAATATTGACCGCATATCAAAGTCAATGGGATTTTGTGGGTAATTTGCCCGTCAATAATAATAATAATATACACAGTTAACCAATAAACAAATATTATTAACCGTATCAGACATCTGGGCAGGGCAATTTTCAAATGTTATTGCCCTCGAAGTTTAATTGATAAGCCAACAAAACTGCGGGTAAAAAAAATATTGACTGCTCAGCAAAGTTATTGGGATTTGTGTGTAATTTGCCGTCAATTATAATACATAATTAACCAATGAACAAATATTATTGCCCGATCAGAAAAGTCATTGGCGAAATGCGTGTTAAACTACACTGTAAAAAATAATTTGTTCATTGGTAATTTTTACGTATTTTTTCCATGTAGAATTTACTTGTAAACATTAGTTTTGCCACTTACGCACTAAATTTAAGTCTTGCTAACTCAAACTTTCAATTTAGTAGAACATACGTGGATTATTTAAGTAAAATCAAATACATAAGAACTTTAAGTAATTTCAGCTTGTATTAATTTAGTAATTTTAACTCAAAATCTGAAATTATACGTATTACTCAAACAATTTATGTTGATTATTCTTATCTTTTTAAAGTAAGGACCGATGCAGTGCGTAATAGAAATATTTACATAATTTATGAATATTCATTAAGACCAAATTAAACTCTTTTTTAAATAAAACAATTCTTTTTTGTGGTTGAATGAAAATTTAAGGACTTTAAAACATTTACTAATTCATTTAACATGGCTAAGCAAAGACAAGACAATTTTTAATTGTTATCCAGTTCAAAACAAATAAAAACTTGATATTTCAGGAAATTGTCAACCAATTTTCCTTTTAAGATGCTACGATCAAGTATATATAAAATTTGGAGCCTTTCAATATGTGTCGAATTGAAGCGTATGTAATAGTTTGTGATGGTGGTAGATATATATATACGGTTAAATCTTAAATAGAAGTAGTGTTAGTGATTAGTGATTAATCTTAAATAGAAGTAGTGAATGATTAGTGGATGTTACTTGTTAGATTAGATGGGTACCAAATCGTGCAATATGTAATCCTATCATAGTTTTTTTTTAATTATCTAAAATGATTACAATACTTAAATTATTTACGTTAATGTAACTCGATTTAACTGAGTAAAAATTTATTCAGCAAAATAAGTAAATTCTACTTAAGATGCCGTAGGTAATATTTACTTAATAAAAATAAGGCAATTATTTTCCTCAATTTTATTGAGTTATTTCGACTATTATTTTTTTACAGTGTAGCTGCCAATAATGTAGAGCAAACATTCGGGTATTTTCTAATTTTATTGCGCATTTATCCCGCGTAAGAACCTGCGCACTTTGCGTGCACTCTATGGTGACGTAATATTCACACCCCAGGCACACTGTTTGCAGAGTATCGAAGATTTCGTGAAGAACTGGATGCACAGTGCTGGTTTTACGATGTGTTTTGCAATTTCTCATGCTAGGAAACCATGTGCAGTATAGGCAATATTTTACATAACTTAAAGGTACTATGTCCCTTTTGCAGGCCAAAAAAGTGAAAAGGTTAAATTCCAATGGCATTTGAAAGATAATACTAATTTCGAACTCCCTTAAAAGAATGGGGCTTCAAAATGTCTTTAAGTTGGAAAATAACGACTATTAGTTGTTAAATCGACTTAGGAGCTATAGAGCCAATAAGTAATAGTCTTGATTTTCAGACCATGGTACCGCATGGTCGTACGTTTTATGCTGCGCAAAGATTCAATCAGTTTAATTTTGGCCATTAAGAGAAGTGGGTTATTGTAGTAGACAAATCCTTTACAGATCATTTTATGTATGTTATTACCAAAGAAGAAGAAAAAGCCAGTCAGTCACTCAATACTGACAATAGTGTCTGACAGTGAAGTCTTGCAAGTAAACAGGTTTTCTTGCATAATTTATATATAAGGACACTGCTAACATTTAAATTTCACAGATAGGATATACACGACATATTCATAATCCCTGCAAAGTTCTACAGAATTTGAGGTTGGCTGCAAAAGGGACATAGTACCTTTAAGAGTATAAAATATCAAAAGTTTCTTGTTTGCTCTTGATGTCTGATGTGGTTAATGATACTAATATTGACTGCCTAATTCGACTAAGGCGCCTTGGATTAATTCTCATGTGCGAGAAGCTGCGTGTTTTTAACCTGAGAGCGCATGCATGAAAGCCGTATTGAGTTAATCCCGGATGCACGATTTGCCCACGAGAAGACGCATTGTGTGTGTCCGAACACCGTAACGTCCTTTTCAAGCCAGAAAATGTTCAACCCATTGAAAGATTCGTCATACTTGTTTAGCTCCCTCTGCGGCTAAACTAAGTTATTTAGCTTAGCTTGAGTTCGTGTCTAATTAACACTGTACTCTGTATGTTTGGCATGGATCATTATGCACAATAAAAACACCGTTTAAAAGGGTTGTTTACAAGTAATAAGACCTGTTAAAAAAATTCAACAAGCTGTTGTATTGTAATGAACTGTTAGCATTTTAAACAATTGCGTTTTATCTGTGTATATATAACCGAATTAATTTTTAAAAAGTAGATTTTTTTCGGGGAGGTAACTTGGAGGTGTCAATCTAGACACACGGGTTATGGGCGCCCCATTCAAATTTAATTCTCCAACAATTAATGGAAATAAAGACTAGTGGTTTTTTTTCTATCTCGCCGTTAAAAACAATTACGTGCTGGCCATAAAGCCAATGTGTTGATTCATGAATTCTTGTTTGGAGACTATGCTATTCCATTGTCATTTAACCCGTTCAGCTCGGAATTATTCAGCCTGATAGCCACCTCACAAACGAGATTAAAAATCGAACATGCCGTACCTTGAGACCGCTCAGCGCGAGGCACAATGCGTGTGCGTTCAAGCGGCCGGCTAGGCTTCGACTAACGGGAACCTAGCGCATGCGCAGATCATTTGGCAATCTGGCTTTGTCTCGTCGAGAGCACGTTGCCCTGCTGTGCTCCAAGCCTCTCAGTTCTTTCAGCTCTTTCGTAGGGTTTTCTTCTTCGTTATCTTTTCTTCTTCTTCTTCGCCTCCTTCTTATTTTGTTTCTCTTCTTTCTCTTCCGCATCTTTTCTTTTTCCTTCTCACTCCTATCCCCCCTTCTTCTTCTTCTTCTTCTTCTTCTCCTTCTTCTTCTTCCTCTTCATCTCTTTTTATTTAGATACTCAATTTTATGAGAAAAATACACAATTTATAAAAAGTAAAAGATTTTGTATGTAAATCTCTGTTGCATCAAATTAATATGAAATAGTTTATCAGCCTAAAATGACGGTTATAATATACTTATGTCGGACATTATACTTTAGCGAAAAGATATAGACATGATAAAATGAAGCTAAAGAAGAATACAGAATGGGGGGGGGGGGTGAAAGGAGAGACAAACTAGCATAATAATAAATAAATACAGTAAAGACTATAATTTATACCGATGTGCCCAACTTTCTCTCTCTCTCTCTCTCTCTCTCTCACTCTTTTTCTCTGTCTGTCTGTCTGTCTTTCTCTCTCTCTCTCTCTCGTTTATATTGTTCATGGCTTCTTTCTCCGGAGAATCTTGTCTTTCTTCTTCTCACTCTTAATCCCCCTTCTTCTTCTTCTTCTTCTTCTCCTTCTTCTTCTTCTTCTCCCTCTTATTCTTCTTCTTCTCTTTTTATTTAGATACTTAATTTTATGAGAAAAATACATAATTTATACAAAGTAAAAGATTTGTATGTAAATCTCTGTTGCATCAAATTAATATGAAATAGTTTATCAGCCTAAAATGACGGTTATAATATAATTGTGTCGGACATTATATTTTAGCGAAAAGATATAGACATGATACAATGAAACTAAAGAAGAATCCAGAATGGGGGGGGTGAAAGGAGAGACAAAATAGCATAATAATAAATAAATACAGTAAAGACTATAATTTATACCGATGTGCCCAACTTTCTCTCTCTCTCCTCTCTTTCACTCTTTTTCTCTGTCTGTCTGTCTTTCTCTCTCTCTCTCTTTTATATTGTTCATGGCTTCTTTCTCCGGAGAATCTTGTCTTTCTTCTTCTCACTCTTAATCCCCCTTCTTCTTCTTCTTCTTCTTCTTCTTCTCCCTCTTTTTCTTCTTCTTCTCTTTTTATTTAGATACTCAATTTTATGAGAAAAATACATAATTTATACAAAGTAAAAGATTTGTATGTAAATCTCTGTTGCATCAAATTAATATGAAATAGTTTATCAGCCTAAATTGACGGTTACAATATATGTCGGACATTATACTTTAGCGAAAAGATATAAACATGATAAAATGAAACTAAAGAAGAATCCAGAACGGGGGGGGGGGGGGTGAAAGGAGAGACAACATAGCATAATGATAAATAAATACAGTACAGACTATAACGATGCACCCATTTTTCTCTCTCTTTCTCTCTATATATATTATGTATCTCTGTCTATCTGTCTGTCTTTCTCTCTCTTTCTCTCTCTCTCTCGCTCTCTAAAAAGATTATAGGGAAAATAGTGAATAGTGTGTAAGTATTTGGAGAGCAAAATAATTAGTTTGTTTTATTTACTAATGTAAAGCGCTTTGAGCATGTTTATGCTATATAAATATCAATATGTATGACTATATTGCAAAATTTTGACAATTGTAGTTTGTAAGTATATGTATTGACAAAGTACATACAAATAAAACCGACACAGAAATGTCGGCAAGTATTTGGGTCCTATATAGAATGTGCGAAAAGAGCTATGTCTTTGTCTTTGGCCCATGCATGTTCCCACGGCTGAGTTACGTAAGAGGAACAATGAACGTTGCGGAGGGTACCGGTCGTTGTCATGGCTATAAACTTCAAAGAGCGGAAGTAAGGTAAGGGTATAATTGGATGACAATGAACTGACTTTGTATACAGTCATGTATAACCCTGGTTTATGTTGTTTTTGGGGAGGGAAGGGTCTTGTTGTTTTTGCAGTTGTCGTTGCTGTTTTTAATTTGTTTAAATGGGATCACGTTCCGACATTCTCATAAATAAAAATCATATAACGTAAAGCCAGACTTTACCCTATCTGAAACAATCATTCAAAGACAAAAATCATGCACGATAAAGGAATGGACAAGAATATGTGATAAGATAAAATGTCACAGACAAATAGATGATTATAAGAAATAATTTATCTCTCTTTTTCTCTCTGTTTATGTCTCTCTCTCTCTCCCTCTATCTCTCACTCGGTCGCTTTCTCTGTCTGTCTGTCTCTCTGTCTATCTGCCAATTTTGTTCCGCCGTTTGCTTGTATGCCGGCACCATTCCTTTTTTGAGATAAATTATTATAAAATAATGATGATGTACACAATGTATTATACCTTATATTTATTATAGGGAGCGAAGTAAAAAACTAGCGGTTGATAATGTCGAAATGCGAAGAATATTACTGTACAATAATTATATTTCCAAAGTAAAACTTTTGAATGAAAATCTCTGTTGCATCAAATTGATATAAACAATGTTTATTATGCTATATTGACAATACTGTTATACGTCGGACATTATACTTCAGCGAAAAGATATCTATATGATAAAAAAAAAGGACAGACTAAAGGGGGGAAAAAATCGGAGCTGGGGGGGGGGGGGGATGATCGGAGAGACAAATATTATATAAATAAATACAGTACGGACTACGTCCAACTTTCTATCTCTCCCGCCCCATTTCCCCTCCCCTTTCCCTCTCTCTCGATCTCTCTCTCTCTCTCTCTTTCTCTCTCTCTCTCTCTCTATGTCTGTCTCTCTGTCTATCTGGCAATGTCGTTTTCCATCTTCATCTTTTTTTATAATGTTTTCTATTCCTCCATTTGCTTGTACGCCGGCAGCATCTCTTCCTTGAGATTAATTATTATAACGTAATTATCTCTGATGATGTACACATTATATCTTATATTTATTATAGGAAACGAAATAGAGAACGATAAAAAAAAGAAGTTTATTATGCTATATTGACGGTACTATTATACGTCGGATATTATACTTTAGCCCAAAGATATAAACAAAACAAAACAGGGGGGGGGGGGGGGGGGAGTCGGTGAGAAAAATATCATAATAATAAATACAGTACAGACTACGTCCAACCTTCTATCTTCCCCCCCCCTCTCTCTCTCTCTCCCTGTCCGTCTGTCTCTCTATGTCGTTTTCCATCTTCATCTTTCATAATATTGTCTATTCCGCCATTTGCTTGTATGCCGACATCATCTCTTCCTTGAGATTAATTATTATAACGTAATTATCCCTGATGATGTACACATTATACCTTTTATTTATTATAGGAAACGAAATAGAGAACGAGCGGCTGATAATGTCGAAATGCGAAGAATATTACTGTACAATAATTATATTTCCAAAGTAAAACTTTTGAATGAAAATTTCTGTTGCATCAAATTGATATTAAAAAATGCTTATAATGCTATATTTACAATACTATATACGTCGGACATTATACTTCAGCGAAAAGATATCTATATGATGAAGAAAAAAAGGGCAGACTAAAGGGTAAACAAAAATTGGAGCTGGGGGGGGGGGGGGGTGATCGGAGAGACAAATATATAAATAAATACAGTACGGACTACGTCCAACTTTCTATCTCTCCCCCCCCCCCCCCCCCCCTTCCCCCTCCCCTTTCTCTCTCTCTCTCTCTCTCTCCCTCGTTCTCTCTCTCTCTCTCTCTCTCTTTCCCCCTTTCTCTCTCTCCCCCTCTCTCTGTCCGTCTCTTTGTCAATGTCGTTTTTATCATATTCATTTTCTGAGTCCGAGTCAAGGATCGCTTCTCGAGCATCTTCAACGCTAAAAAGAGCCTTTCTCCGATGACGAGACATTTTGAGAAACTACAGTGTGAGTCAAAAAAAACTTTACACCTAGGAAATTACTAATAATTTAAAAAATAACTTATGAACAGTAAAGTATTATACATCATATGAAAGAGTGTTTTATCCTGAATCGTTTGGTACCATTTTTGGGTGGTATGTGTTCACGCTTGGATGAACAGGAGGTATTGTTTGCGAGAGTGCAAAAATCGAATTGCGCCAGAGTATTAAAGTGAGAGAATGAATTGAATGTATGCATTGCAGATGCTTTTTTCAGTAGCAAAGTCACACACACACACACGCACACGCACATATGAAACACACACACTAACACACCCACCCACACAAACGCGCACACACACACACATATGATAATGGTGTTCATTTGGAGTAAAATACGCATGTACATTACGAAATGAACATTTTCCAATTGATATCAAAATGGAATTAAAATTCAATCATAATGCCATTAAATGAAAGTTTGGTGCATTTAACATCATATTGAATTGTTTCTCCCAAAGGAATCAGTCAGTCTGCATCTAAATTTGCTATGCGAGTGTGTGTGTGTGTGTGTGTGTGTGTATGTGCGAGTGTGTGCGTGTGTTTGTGTGACTTATTGAGTGTGACTCTGTGTGTGTTTTGATATGTGTGACATGATTAATTTTGGTAGGGATGTTATTTGGATCTGCAAAGACCGAATTAATACCGAAATCCCAATTGTTTTATTCAAACATCACATAAGCATTATTTTGGCGCAAGTCGATTTTTGCACTCTCGCAAACAATGCCTCCTATTTATCCAAGCGTGAACACATACCACCCAAAATCGTACCAAACGATTTGGGATGAAACACTCTTTCATATGGTGTATAATAATTTACTTTTCATAAATGATTCTTAAAATTATTAGCATTTTTCTAGGTGTAAAGTTTTTTTTGACTCACACTGTATCTTACATAGATAAAGAGCAGTGTTATAAGCAAAGAATTGAGAACTAATTTGTGCAAACAACTATCATGAAATCAAGAAGCTGTACTAAATAGTAAAACTCCGACACTTTATAGCACGATAAGTAAATAATGAAAATGAAAATGATATTAATAATGATAGTACTGTAGTACAATTATAATGAAGCGTCTAACTTTCTCTCACTCTCTCTCTCTCTTTCACTCTCTCTCTCTCATCTCTCTCTTTCTCTCTTTCTCTCTCTCTCTCTCTCATCTCTCTCTCTCTTTCTCTTTCTCTCTCATCTCTCTCTCTCTTTCTCTCTCTCTCTCTCCCTCTCTCTCTGTCTGTCTGTCTCTCTTTGTCTATATCTGCCAATGTCGTTTCCATCTTCATCTTTCATATTGTTTTCTATTCCGCCATTTGCTTGCAATATAAAAATACACATTCAATTCATTCTGTCCGTATCGTGGACATAATCATAATCTATTTTAAGCAAAGCGTGACCAAGGAATGTAATATATAATTATATATCTTAAAAACAGATATTATTTATATATTATTCATAATATACACGCATATTATGTGAGTGCATATACGTAAATTAGAATTTAAAACAAAATTGTTCATATTATTCGGCAATAATGGTCATAAACTGACTGAATTGCCTAAATAAAACAACAACAACAACGACAGTCCATTCACCGGCCTGTTTGCGTGAGAAGATGGAGCTGGTGGATTATTCCAATGATAGAAAACAATAGCCGGATTATCTGAACTACGGTCTGCCCATTTTCATTCGCTTTGTTATGATCTGCAGTGAAAAAGCAGGAAGTCTATTCATGTTATTGATTTTCGAACCCATCAGTTGCAATGTTTTGTTTGCATCCACTAAATACTAGCTTCTGGTGTTGATGTTTCATCAAGAGATTAAGAAATATAACGTAAACATTCAGAAGAAGCTAAAATGAACGGAGAGAAGAATATAACAGTACAATAATAATTATCAGAAGTAAACTTTTAAATATAAATCTCTGTTGCATCAAACTGATATGGCAAAAAATGTTTATTATGCTATATTGAAGGTGTTAATATACGTCGGACATTATACTTAGGCGAAAATACATAAACAAACAGAACAGAAAGACAAAAAAAAAGAGCCCAGGGGAGGGGGGGGGGGTGATTAGAGAGACAAATATCATAATGGTGAATACAGTACAGACTTCGTCCAACTTTTTGTCTCTCCAACCCCTCTCACTCATATTGTTTATTTCTGAACTCTAAATATGAAAGCCATCTTCCTTCGCTTGCTTTTATGTCAACCTCAACTGGCAATATGATTTTGTGTGTCTTGTTTCCCTGTTTAATACTTTTTTCCCATCTAATTACCATTCTTTCGCTCAAAATCTATCACAATCACTAACATAATGGCGCATAAAATGTTAACGCAACGTATTACCATAGCATGAAAGGCGAGTTTGATAGAGAGGGGAGAGGGGAAGGGGGGGGGGGGGTGGGGACTGGGGAGGGTGTCTAATCAATAAACTACTGTTTGCGCGGAGTTGGGCAAAGGCAACGTTGAATGTCCGAGATAAAATCATTAGGAGCCAGAGCAAATAACACTGAGTTCCCATAGGAAATATATTTATTCAGATGGTCATATCTCAGCCAATACTGTTATAAATATTAGGACATTATTTTTTATGCTCTTTCGGAAAATTAAGAAAAATTGAGAAATTCAAAACATAGATTATTGATGACGTCACACTTCACCACTTATTTTAAATTTGTTTATTACCTGTGTAACTGTGTTAGATTCTTTTCATTTCATATACCTGGGGACAAACCTTTGATTTTTCCTTCCTCTCGATCACTCCTATTGTTTCATTTCATATTGTTTATTTCTGAACTCTAAATATAATATCCATCTTTCTTCGTTGATAAAATGTTACTTTAAAACGATTGCTAGTGTGAGTCGTTGGTAAGATTTTTTTTAGGCATGATTGTGCAATCAAAGAAAATAATACTAAGCTGGTAGAATTGTTGTGTATACTTTAATTTTGTATGTCATGTTTCACTCGTTTCACTCAATCATTGAGTAATTAATGTACATATGTATTGAAATTATGGAAATAAAAACCTCGCTTAAGGATAAAAGAAAAAATGAAGTCTGCTGCTGTTGTTGTTGTTACTTATTTTTTTACGGCGCTTTCATTTAAAAAGCTCATATTTTGCGCCATTCATTTATAGATATTAAACAATCTTTTCATGATTAGTCAAGCGTATTGCCCATAAGTTTATAAATGTTCCAGAAGTCAAATATTGTTTAAGATAACCCAACACAGATTAATGAAGTTTAGAAACGAAAACGAGACAAATGAAGCTACAACAAAGCGAAACATATCAAAGGAAGAAAAAGCATTAATGTATGACTTGCGGACGATTGTGGCTTTAACGCAAACTAGGCCGCGTTGCATAAAGCCGCGTGTTTACTGCCACTCGAATTAATCCAAGGCGCCTAATACGACTTGTCATATTCGTATTGCCCTGAAGGCAGTCAATTAATTAGCCATTATGATTATGGCAATGAAGGCAATATGAAGAAGACAATTCAAACTTGTATATACTTTTTTATTTGTTTGCTTAAGACTTGATTATCATCTTTTAAATACATTGACATTCAAATTATTCATTTTATTCCACAATGCATGAGTACTATATACATATCCTTTAATTTCAGGACTATTGACTTCTAGACGTACTACTACAGAATCAGAAGGAGGTAAGAGATTATTTTCTTTTAAATAATTTCAAATCAATTGATTTGTTAATTTTGTAAAGAGATATCCTTAAACAATTTTCTTATGCATTCTCCTTTGTTATACAATTTTTCATAGATCATTAATACAATAGCCGTAAACATGACAAGGGGGGGGGGGGAATTATTAAAGTCATCAAATTTGGGTTTGGTGAATAAAATCAATAATTAAAAGGTCGCCCTTTTCGTTGATGGTTGAGGCTGATATTTATATTTTAAAATAGGCTGCATATCTAAGAACGTCTCTACTCTAAATACACATCTAGCGCTGAAATAATGTGTAGTAATATTGAATATATGAATAAGACGACATTCGCACTCACCCGTTTAGAACAGTCTTTGTTAGAACAGTTTGAAAAAGAGTGGTCTAACTTGAATGTGAAGACTCAACCGTGTCAGGATCTGAACCTCTGGACCGGTCCAGGAGACCATGAATACGTTTCTTAGGTCCGTGACATGTTAAGTATTATATAGAACTCATAATCGCCGTTGCAAGTAAAATTGAAAGATAACTGAATATAATGTTCTCCTTTCAACCGCAGGAACAACTACAATACCTACGGAATCGAACACTGGTATGTGTTGTTGTACTTTATTTTACTTTTCATATATCGCATTATTCCTGATAAGACATATCTTTGCTTAAAAAGGATAATCAGCTGAAAGGATCTCATCAATCATATTTCTGCCTTTGTCAAATCACCAAGTTTGAAGAAAAATATATTGTACACCATTCTATATAAGTTAAATTATGATTATGGCGATGAAGGCAATATGAAGAAGATCATTTGAACATTTATATCTTTTTGTTTGTTGTTGCTGAGGATTAATAACTATCATCCATTTTAATATACTGCCTTTCAAATTATTTATTGTATTCCACAATTTCCACTGAAAGCTCTGCTTTTACCAGGATCTCCTCGTCTTTCTTTAATTAACTTTGTTTTTTATCATTGCCATAATTTGTTATTTTGCATTGTAAATGTGTAATGATCTAATTTTATGATCTATGTGTCATTTGAAAGGAAGACGAATACATATCTTATTTTATCTTATCTTTATGCATTTCTTTTAATATCAGGACTACTGAATACTATCCGTTCTTCTACAGAATCAGAAGGAAGTAAGAGATTGTTTTTTATAATTTCAAATCAATTTATTTGTTAATATTGTTAAAAGGTTTTATTGAACCATTGACTTATGCATTCTCCTTTGTTATGCAATTTAAATAAGTGAGTAATAGTTGGGTGGGGTGGGCCTGTCAGGTATCCTCTGCGTGTCGTAAAAGGCGACTAAAAGGGGACTATTCAGCATCAGGGGGCTGGTGGTGCCACTGGGTGGCACCAGTAGGACCAATAAAAACTTACATTTCCCCTCAGACGTTGAATTGGGAAGGCGAGTTTAGGCCGCCTTTAAATAAGCCTAGCTTGCTCTGCATTGGGCAGCAGCGATGCAGTAGGAATGTTTCGGCGGAAGATCCTTTTAGGACAACGGTGAATCTCTGATAATGACTGGCGTGCTGGATAATCCCCGATACGGCTACATACTGCGGTGAAGAAGGCAACGGAAAACCACTTCACTATTATTCCAAGAACAATCATGATGAACCACACATAAAGCAAAAGACAAAGGCGTAAAGGGGGCTCGTCTACCTCAAGGGACAAGCACCTCGCCCGGTAGGGTGTGCCATGGGCGACAGGTGGGCCCCCACTGTCAGCCAGCTACTGTTCGCAATAGGAATACCATCATAGTTGGAACATGGAATGTGAGAATACTGTTTCAGAGCGGCAAGCTGGAAAATGTTAAACAAGAGATGATGAGGCTAAATGTCAACATATTGGGACTAAATGAAACAAGTTTGTGATAGATGAGTACGGATTGATTTATGTAGGAGGTGAAAAGCATGAAAGAGGTGTGGGGTTACTGCTGGATCCAGATATCTCAAAGAGTGTGTTGGGACACTGGTGTACAAGTGATAGGGTGCTCCTAGTGAAATTACAGGGACACCCTTTTAACATCTCAATCATAGTGGTTTATGCACCAACGGCAGATAGTGCTGACGAAGTTATTGACACCTTTTGCGATTCCTTAGATAAAGCTAAATCTCAGTGCAAATCGAATGCGTTGTCATCGTCCTGGGAGACCTGAACGCTAAAGTCGGTCATGGTACAGAGGGGAAAGCAGTAGGTCCGCATGGAATGGGTGAAATGAATGAACGAGGGGACAGATGGGTTCAGTGATGTGAGGGGGATAACATGGTCATCACTAATACTTGGTTCAAAGAACACCCTAGACGAGTATACACTTGGAAGAGTCCTGGCGATATCGTCAGAAACCAGATAGACTATCTTGCCATAAATAGAAGATTTCAATGAGCAGTGGAGCAGTGAAACAATCAAAAACGTATCCAGGGGCTGACTGCGGGAGTGATCATGTGCCGGTGATATTTACACTTCAGTGCAAATTAAAGAAACTCAAGAGACCAAAAGTTGTGAAAATATTGGATTTCAAACAGTTGAGTAAACCGGACATACATCAACAATTTACTGTACAAGTAAAGAATAGGTTTGAGTTGCTCATAGATGAAGGTGAAGAAAACACGTGGGAGACGATGAGAAATATTCTGGTAAAAACAGCGTAAGAGTATGTGCCGACAAAAGAGAGAAAAAGAAGGAACAAATGGATGACAGAGGAGATTCTTTTAATGATGAATAATAGATAGGAAATTGGAAATATACAATGCAAGACATATAGGGACCTAGACAAACAAATTAGGCAAAAGTGTAACGAGGCAAAAGAAAGCTGGCTAAACGAACAATGTGCAGAAATTGAAAATCAATTCGATAAGAATAGTAATGTTTACCAAAGAATAAATGACATTTCAGGTAAACATTTTGGTTGTTTAAACCCTGGTTGTATCAAAGGAAAAGATGGGTCAATCCTGTTTGAAGTCGTTATATTTCAGCTGTCTCTGAACCGATTTTGATCAACCAAAGATGATTTTTTTTTCATTCAAATAATAATAATATTAATAATAATAATAATTATGATAATAATATTATTATTAATAATAATTATGATAATAATATTAATAATAATAATAATTATGATAATAGTATTAATAATAATAATAATTATGATAATAATATTAATGATAATAATAATTATGATAATAATATTAATAATAATATTAATACTGCGCTTTGATTGGTCAATTGGATTTAGCTTCATTTGAAATGAAACCGATTTTGATTTAGCTCCTTTTGGAATGAAACATGATATTGTATCTAACAAAATTCATACTTCCTGGTGAAATTTTAAAATGTGATAAAGTGCATTTTGTTCCCATGTAGGAAATGATTATTTCATGACAAAAAACTCAATTTGGTTAAATTATGGATTTAGCTCCTTTTAGTGTCAAGCTCATAATTTGTAGAAAAGCTTGTGTCTTTAGATCTTGTATGAAACATTGCTCACCATCCAGATCCCACACCATGTACCTGTTGTGTGCCAACTGGTCTGAGTTCTGGAGCCTCTGCAGGTATTTCTGTCTTAGCCATCCTGTTAGTGGCTTCTGTCATCATCAACATCATTCAATTCATCATGCTGAGGAGACATGAGACCAGACAAGGTGACTATATTCATCAATTCTGATAGAATAGTTGAAAGATGGAATAAAAATGTAAATGTAAATTGTATGTAAATGAAGCTTTCAAGATTGTTTTACCTGACTTCAAAGAAATCAAGTGTATGCTTGTATTGAGTAATGCTAGGAGTCCACTGGGCCAGCGCCAGTTGGTGCCAGTTTGCGCCAATGCAATTTACTGTGGCGCCTAGTGTCGCCAATAAGGTGCCTAGTGGCGTGTAGTGGCTCAAACTGCCTCCCAACTGGCTCGTGGTGGCCCGTAACGGCACCAAATTTGAATGTGGCGGCAAGAAAATTTCAAAATGTTTGACTTGCATCGAGCAATCAGCACCAAGTGTCCGCCCAGTGGCACCAAATGGCGCGAACATATCGCCCTTTGGCGCAAACAATCCACCTATTGGAATCCACTGGAATGTAATGGCGCGTGCCAAGTTGCGCCAATGAGATTTCGCGCCACATGGCGCCAAAATGCAGTGGCGCGAGCCAAACGGCACCCGATTGGTGACTACTTCGCGCCAAATGCCACCTGGTTGCTCGCCATTCGGCGCCACTTGCCGCCTATCAAAATTGTAAATATTTAGTAGAGATGTTTTTCATACAGCAGCTGAGAATGGTCTGAACCAGGGAGCCGATGGCCGGTATTTATATAATCGGCAAGTAGCGCCAAGCGGCGGCAAGTTCAAACCAATTTGGCGACCTTTGGCACAACTAATCACCAAGTGGCGCAAAGTAGCCGTCTTTTGGCGCGAATGGCGCCAACAGGGTGAATTTTGGAATCAAATGGCCGTGTAATGGCGCGAACTGGCGCAAACTGGCGCAACATTTTGGAGCAAGCCGGGTGGCATTTGGCGCACGCCATATGGCATCCAGTTTTTTCCACTTGGCGACACATGCCGAGCGGACATTAATTCGGCGCCACAGCGAGCCACTACGCGCCAATCACATAATCTTTGGCGCGAACTGGCACCAACTGGCGCTGGCCCAGTGGACTCCTAGCATCAGCAACCACAGGATTAGCGGCTTTAAGTTTTCTCCGTGGCACTTGGTAATGAGAATTAATTCCTTACCAAAGGACACCAGCACATTGACTTTGTTTCGAACCCGGCACTTACCCAGGCCCGTAGCCAGAGTTTGATGTTTTGTTTTTCATTTGGAGGGGGGGGGGGGGGGGGGGCACATACATGTAATTGATAGACGCCCTGAGGAGGGGTCTGAAAAAGTTCAACCGATTTTGGGAATGTTTTGGGGGCACGTGCCCCTCCCCGTGCCCCCCCCCCCTCCGTGGCTACGTGCCTGCACCTACAGGTTATAAGACCACTGCCCTACTGCTAAGTCAGCTCACCTCCTGCATTGTGTGTTGATGATGAAAGATGTCACCAAGTTGACAGATCTTTTGTAGTTAAAGAGGCTCAGTGGGCGTCTAAGAAATCTCGAAACCAAATCAGGGGGTGCATTTATAAAACTGTAATATAGTTGTCGGAAGATAGAATCAAAAGGAAAAACAGCTTATTTATAATCATAGATTTCATCAAGTCGACATTATTATCCTATACTATGAAGACATTTTAAATTAAAGAAGATTGATTTTGGTTTTCGCGTCCTAAGTTTACCTTTTCCTACAGCCATCGAATTACTTTACCGCAACTATCCCTATAATAAAAAACCCATAAAAATGTAAATTAATGGAAAGGTTACTTTCCCAGGAACATTGGCAGAATTTGACACCTTTAATTTACAATTAAAATAGGTTATGGAAACAAAACAAAAACAACCAAAACATAACTTGCAGTGACTCTTATAA
Source organism: Strongylocentrotus droebachiensis (assembly GCA_035222895.1). NCBI lineage: Eukaryota > Metazoa > Echinodermata > Echinoidea > Camarodonta > Strongylocentrotidae > Strongylocentrotus > Strongylocentrotus droebachiensis. Next base: position 172,769 of record JAVYIG010001563.1, on the reverse strand, counting down.
AGAGCCAGCTGAGAATAATCTACTGTATACAACATGATAACATTTTATGGGATTTCATGATGAGCTTATTCCTTGTTGATAAATGTGCGGCAGAAAACTTATCACTATTTCGATATTTGCTTCTTCCTCTTCTTTTTTTTCCTTTTACAGGTTTTGAAGAGTCACAGAAAAAAGTTTCTAGGTTAGTATTTATCAGTTCGAAATATTGAACAGAAAATGGATGTATATTATAGTGATCACATAAATACGTGCACCCGCCCATACGCACGCAAACATGTACACGCTTCTGGTTTTATCGAGGACTTGTATGCGCACATCAGTACAAACACTGTTGGTCATAATGGTGTAATAATTATTTTTACCCCAATTTATGGAATGATTTTGACAATGATGTATTCCTAATAGATCTACATCTAGTTAATGGTATACATTCTCAGATTTTATTGAATAACAATTTGTGAGTATTTGTTTTGCGTGACTGCTAAAGCATGTGTATGCTACTATGCTAATCAACTAGGGGACCTACCTCCTTAATTTATAACTGACAGTATGAGGATTAATGCCTCATAAAAAGCACATCGACACGGTTTTGATCTTGGGTGCTCACAGTAACGAGGCCATTGCTTAGCTACTGAATCATGACTGTACGTAGCGTGGGCTAGGGTACGTCGCCGCCCCCACAAATACAAACAAACGAAGAAAATGCAATAAATTATCAATAATTTATTGCATTTTCCCCCGATCCCCGACAGGAAAAATATCCCTGTAGGGCCATGCATTATGGTTTAAGACATGCCCACATAGAGAATTTTTTTTTTGTTGGGGTCGGGGCAAAATGCAATGAATTATTTATATTTTATTGCATTTTATTCGTTTTTGTTTGGTATTGGTGGGGCCTTATTAAGGTAAAACAACGTTTTTTTTCTTTTCACAGAGAAGGAAGAAATGTATCCCATGAGGCAAACGACAACATGGCGTTTGAGAACGGAGAAAAAGGTGAGAAAATGTGTAAAATCAGTCGTATGTTTATAACGATGAAGACTACGAACAACAAACATGAAGTACAATTCTTCGACACTTTACATAAAAAGTGAAGATACTTTGGCTTTGAACTTATATAGGCAAACAAACATAGAAATAACTCTCATAATCGTACAAAATACTATTTTACTAGATGATAAACATTTTTCCCAAAACTGTACAACACATCGTAAATACCAAATGAATTACTGTGTAGTAGTTGTAGAAGTGTATTTTTCATAGGAAACATTATAATCTTAAAGGGATAGTCAATTTTTTGTTGGCAGACGCAAATGCCTTCAAAGTGTATGGTTATTGCTCTTATTCTTATCTATGACATTTCTAGTGCCCTTTTAGAACCTGGGTATAGAGTCGTCTTTTTGGGGTCTTTTTTATATTTTTTACACACACAAAAAAAAGGGAGGTTTTTCTTTCCAAACCATACCAACAAAAAGTTCAGGGGGGGGGGTTAACCCCCCCCCCCCCCTGCGTACGCACCTGCATACACGTATCATTAACCCTGTTTTAAAGTATGACAGATTCCTTGCATTTGACCTTTAAAATAATAGAAGACTTGTGATAATATTTTTTTTTCTTCAATAACACAGCATCCCCTGGGGTCGGTATGGCGCGTATGGCTCGATGTTTAAGGATTAGTAGAAGTAATAGTAGTAGAAGTATACCATTTCCATTATTATTATTACATTTATTATCAATACTTTTTATTAACAGTATTATTATATACTTTTTATTTTTACAGAATTATCTGTCTTTCGATGACTTGGATGAAAGATTGTATGCATCTTCTCTGGACACGTGAATTAAAGTCTTGTTCAGATAAATCACGGCGGTATTTTCATGATGACATAAACAGGTCATATTACATGTATGTAGAAACACTCTATATAAAAAAAAAAAAAAGAGCGTTTAATACCCAGAATATAAAGCATACACAAAATTTAAATATTCAAAAGATCCCATTTCTTGTTACAAGAGTCAAGTCTATCCCGACCAAGTGCAATTTGTTTTTCGATAGCACAACTTAGTTTTAATTTACAAATAAATTGATACATGGTAGGCAATATCTTGTTGCATCGACGGCAATACAGATAATACTTGGCATGAATAATTACAAAATTAAATTTGTCAAAAGCATGATCCGTGATACCAAAACAACCCATCTCTGTTGGTAATAGTAAAACTGATGTGCAGTTCTTTGTGCAGTATTTCCTGCACTTCTAACCAAAAAGAATGAGCAATTCTACAGTCTCAAAAAAGATGTTGCAATGTCTCATCATCAATTTTACACAAGGAACAAAGTTTTGAATCAATGAATCTAATATCAAAAAGAAATTTATTCAGAGGGAGATATCGATGAAGAAATTGAAATAGAAAATATCTTAATTTAGTGGACAAAGTTGCCTTTAATGCTCGCGTCACACTGTCCCGAAGTTGACATAAGATGGACACACGATGAAGGAAATTTGAACTTCGCACGAAGATGGCCTCGAACTTGGTCAACAGCCGACCGACAGCGGAAGCCAGTACGATGCCTACAGAATGTCACACGATGGCACCCGAACCACTCACGAAGGCAACGAAGATGTGAATTTGTAATAAGAAGTGTACCCGCAGGCCACCCGAAGGCCACACAATGGCTACATGACGTCGTATTAAGAGTACGAAGCGTTCCAACTAGGTCACGAAGGCGTCACGTGACCTAGTTGGTATACAACCTTCGACCGACGCTGGGAAATTCAATTGCTGATCGGAAATTAATGATGCTCAGAGCAGGAGCGTCGGAGCGACTTCCAAATTGGGGGGCGGGACCAACAAAAAAGGCCACTTTCTGGAAAAAGAAGGGTACCTACAAAGGGAAATCTCAAATCGAAAATACACAATTTGTTAGACATTGGTATATACCCCTACATTGTTGTTACATTAACAGGGATGGTTTCAATATTTATTTCTCTTTGTACATCATACAAGATACTGTTTAAGCATCATACTTTGCAGTTGGGTGTGCCCTGTTAGAAAAATATGAAACAAGTTGTTTAAAATTTTAAACAACCACAAGTTAACCCGTGAATCACTCAACTGTTGTTTAAAAATTAAACAACTTAAGGTTGTTTACGTTTTGAACACTTAGTTGTTTAAAAATTAGAAAAACTTTTAAACAACAGTTGTTTAGTAATAAAATTGCACAGCTCGGTTGTTTAAAGCAAGTTGTGTTAATGTTAAACAATAATGTTTAAATTACTAAGCAACTGTTGTTTATTCAATATTACTGCACAACCGGGTTGTTTATAAGGAGTTGCTTAAATGCTAAACAGAACTGTTTAATGGTTAATACCTGGTTGTTTAAATTTGTGAAATGACCTACTGGAACCACTCCTGCAATAATCACAAAGATTACAAAGTCACTGTAACATGTAGAGCTTGCAGTTGCCAATTTACTTCAATATTTGTTCATCATATTCATTTAACAGTGACAGACAACATTATTATTTGTCTCTATAACTTCACCTAAACCCCGTCGGCGAAGCCGAGAAGAACCAAGTCGTCGCCTTGCCCTTGTTCCGCCATTTTCATCTGCACTGCACTGCACTAGCACTTGCACTGCATGCTTGCAAGCATGTACTATGTACGTACTTTGTGCATATCGCATGTGTGCCCGCAAATTGCAATCGCGTATCGAGAAAATGTCAGCGACGCGGAATCATGATTGGTTAAATCTGTGACGTGATTTTTCCCCCGGGACTTTTTAAACAACTCTGTTTAATTAAATCTTTTTGTCTTTTAATAAATAGTTGTTTAAGCCAATCGAGCACTGATTTTTCGATTTTAAACAACGTTGTTTACGTTTTTAAACAACATTATTTTAAACAGTGATATTTTAAACACCGTTCTAACTCTGTGATTCATATGCGAGCGAGGAAAAATGTTAAGATTTGTGAGCTCGCAGTGCAACAAAATTACATCTTATAAAGAGAATTAAATCGGAAGACTGAAAAGACCTTTGATAAGTAACATAATTATATCATCTATGAAATCAATGCGAGAGAGTGTAGCGAGCGAGCTTTGGAAGAAACCGCCCTAATATTCACTTTAAATTAGGGGCACGTTTAAAAAGAGAAGAAAAGGGACAGTTATCGAATAGGATAAGACACTTATTAAAAAGGCACTTATGATAATGGTAAATGGGAATTTGTCGACGGAATTGGGGCATCCATCATATTTTGATAGAGGCATTCATAAGAGTTGAAAATGGGAATTAATGAAAAGCGATAGGTCCCTTATTAGAAAGGAAAAGGGACACGTTTCATTGTTAAGAAGGAAATTATTAAAGGTGTAAAGGGGCATTTATCGCTCCTGAAAAGAGGCACTGACTATATGAAAAGGGGTTCTTTTGAGAATGAAAAGGGACACTTTTAATACGTGAAAAGGGGGAATTTATGAAAAGGGGAAGGAGCTCTTTTGTTCTAATGGGAAAACTTATCATACGGAAAAGGGGGGCACTTATTAGATTGGAACAGGGGCACACGTGGAAATAAAAGGTGTGCTTATGGGAGTTAAAGTGGGTAGTTATTAAAAGGGGGAAGAGGCACTTCCTACAAAGGAAAAGAGGCACTGGTCAAAGTAAAAGCGGCACCTCTCAAATTTGAATAGGGTAATTACCAGAGGTGAAGGGGGCACTAAAGGTAAAATGGGCCCTTTTGCTCTGTAAAAATGGCACTTCTTACGAAGTTATAATGGCACTATTTCTACGTAAGAAAGGGCACTTTTAAGGTACTTGGAAAAGCCTCTGGCTATGAGGGTGGCTTTTTATATTCATTTATTCAATCATTACAAATGGTTTATTTCAAATAAAACTTTCATCGCGGCATTTAGCCGAATTACAAAAGTTTACAAACAAAATTAAAAAACATAATATAATATAAAACATTGCATAACATGATATATGAATCTGAAAAACAAATCAGTATAGATACGAGAAATATAGCTTATTGCAACATATGTACACGTTACCATGACACATGGGAAACGATTTCGCTACTTAAATTCGGCTGTCTTCGCCGACACCGTGGACCCATCTGGATGTCATCGTACTATAATACGATGGCTACACGATGGATACACGATGGCATTGCGAGGGTTTCACGTAGTCGTGTTGCCTTCCGAAGACATTCGGGCAGCTTCTTGTTTCCTTCGTATTGTCTTCGTGAGGTGATAAATGCCCGATGGCACCGATGATCACACGAAGTAATTACGAAGATGACACGATTTGACAAGATGCCCTGACGATGGCCTTACGAAGGGCAAAATGGACACACGAATACAACACGAAAATGAACCATCGCAAGGTCTTCGGGCAATTTTTTGGCACGCCAAAGATTTTGCCACCGCTCACGAAGTTGCTGCCGGAGCCTGAAAAATCCACCGGCGGCCACACGATTGCTTCAGATGCCCTCACGAATGGCCCGATATGACCCGATGTGTTTACGATCACAGCCGAATTTGGAATTTTCCTTCATCGTGTGTCCATCTTATGTCATCTTCGGGACAGTGTGACGCGGGCAAAAAGAAAGATGGTAAATAGTAGTCCAATCCAGGTTTGCCTCATTCATGTGGATGGCCCATTTCCTTTCTGAATTTGGAGTATTGAAAATACTATTAACACAAAGTTTTTGAATGAATCTGCAAACTTTACTAGCTTTACACTGTTAGAACAAGTATTACAATTTTTAATCAAGTTGGTTAAAATTTTAATCAACCACGGATTACCAGGTGAATCACACAATCGTTGGTTAAACTTTAACCAACAGCCTGTTGATTAAAATTTAACCTGTGGTTGATTACAAAATTTAATCAATTATTGGTTAAAAAAATTTGCTCAATGTTGGTTAAAATGGTGTTGATTAAACTTTAACCATTTGTTGATTAAAATTTTAATCTTTTGTTGGTTATTTATGCTTTGTTCGGGGCTGATTCACATGTTGTTGGTTAAACTTACATGGGCCGTTGGTTAAAATTGTAACCATTGTAGGTTAATTATTTTTTGATTCACACGGTGTTGGTTAAACTTTAGTGGGTTGTTGGTTACAGTTATAACCACTGTTGGTTAAACTTACGGGGGTTTGGAGGTCTTATCCTCGTGATTGCAGGTAAGAAATGGTTTAATATGATTATCATCAATGCTAAGATTGGAAGGAAGAAGTGAAATAAGGTTCTTGCTCAAATTAAAAACGCTTTGTGTCCCGGCCCGTAGGTTGTAGCTCAGCCAGTAAGTGCATGTAACGGATGACCTACCCAAATTGCATGCAAAGACGTTTCACTTTATGATGACATCTTATTTTATATTTAATTGTTTTAAACAATTAGATACAATTAGATTTAAAAAATAAGATTATTATTCATGCATGCAATTTTGGTAGGTGATCCGTAATAGGCCTACACTTCTCCTTCTTTAATTGGGTCTGCCTCCTTCACGGTTGAAGATTCTTGCAGACTGATGAGTGTGTGTGTGCGCTTACGTTAGCCAGGTAGTGCACGGTGCAATCAAAATGTTACTTATTGGCCCGGCTTATTGGTTGAGCTACGTACAGCCTAGGGGACACAAATCGTTTTTGATTTGAGCAAGAACCTTATTTCACTTCTTCCTTACAATCTTAGAATTGATGATGATAATATTAAAATAATTTCTGACCTGAAAACACGGAGATAAGACTGTCCAAACCCCCATTTCTCAGGTCCTCGCGACAACCTCCATTGTTAATTTTGTCGCACGCGTAAACTGCATGTACTTTGCATGTACTTAATTTATTTGTATGTCGAGCGATCGCTAGCTACGCGCTTCGATATCGTTCCGTTGGGTCACGTGACCAGTACTTTAATCAACATTGATTAAACTTTAACCGGAAGGGGGCTTTCATTACTGTCGGAATTTTGTTTTTAATCCATGCTGGGTTACAATTTTTCCCAACGACTTAGACTTAACCAACATAGGTTAAAAGGAATAATTTTGATCAACACTGTTTTTAACCAACGCAAGATTAAAAGTACATTTTTAACCAACGTTGAGCGTTTTTTAATCAACAATTTTTTAACCCGCAGTTTTTTAATACTTGTTTTAACAGTGTACACATATCACCAATTAACTCATTCTGCCAACTGTTGTGGTTCGCTCTATCAACAGCGATTTTAGATTTTTTTCCAAATAGAGGGAATTGCATGGACCAAAGAAAAATAATCCATTAAATTACCCTAGGGTAATTTACAGTGAACCGATTAAAAGTGAGTGTGTTACCATTATCCTGAAGTGATTTCTTATAGTATTTAATACCATTGTTATACCAATTGTGGTTATATTGGGTATTGTTGTTTATTCGGATAAAGGAGTTATTCCAAACAACCTGGTCATGTAAGTTATTGATAGTTCTTCTATAAGCAATTGAACACCATGAGCTGACAGTATTCCTAACAAATATATTATTGATTTGCCAATACCTTTTTCAGATAATTTTGTTATAATTTTCTTATAATTTTGATGATTCCAGAACCTTGCAGTACATCTATGCTAGATGATCAACCTTTTTCGATCGATTTCACAACGTTTCTTTCACTATGCAATTGCATGACCATAACTGATCTTTAGCTTTAACTTCTGAAACTTTGGGATAAAATTCAAATCAAAAAGATTACTGAGGTCCGCATTGAAGAAAAAAACGCCCAAGTAGCGCACCGGTCCATTAGAAAACTTCATTTTAAGGGCACTGATATCAGGAGGATCATCTTTGAGGCACCCTAGTGGCATAATATCAGATTTTTCCAGATTAATTTTCAGCCCAGAAAAGATGTTAAACTTTATAGAACAGCAATAGCATGGTGGACAGAGGCAACATCCATAAGGTACAAAGTTGTATCATCAGCATAGGAGTTGATAGTTACAGTAGATCCCAAAATCTCAATACCCTTTATATTGATATCATTTCTGACGGCAATACTTAAGACCTCCCCACAGATTATATAAAGATATGGGCTAAGGGGACAGCCCTGGCGAACACCGCAGAACAGATTAAAAGAGGGAGATGCATTACCATTATTAATTACACATGAGGAAATATCATTATAAAATATTCACCCACTTAATAACATCTTTGCCCCCCCCAAAAAAAAAAATCATTGTTTTAAAAATGAAAGGCCACTCTACACCGGGTCATATCATAACGAGCTTTCACTTTAAGGAGCTTCAATATCCAATCTTAAATTAATAAATGTAATACCGCGTTTAAATCAGGAGATATTAACTAGCTGTTAATTTTTTTTGAAGAAATCGCAAATTTGTTTGCATTGAGTTACGTTTATTAACAATTTTTTTCTTCTTCAAGATCATTTGGTAGAAATCTTTGAAAAATAAAGAGATTATATTGGAAATGTCTGGAGGTGCAGCTATTCTAGAAAACATGATATTTGTTGATATTAAAAGGTCCCGTGTGTAGCAACTAATCACATACATTTAACAGCACATTCTCATGATTTTCTTCCGGTTATATTGTGTATATTATGTGTGAAACTTACTTCTTATTTACCTTGCAACGTTTGTCAATGTTTGTGTTATTTCATAGTATTGTTAAATGTGAATGAACACCTGCTCCCTTTCTTCTTTCTTTTTTGACCCCCCCTCTTCTCTCTAACTCTCTCTCACTCCCTCACTTATGTATTGTCCATTGTTATGCACATTCCATAGGTTAGTAATATATTTACCTTAAACATGGTAAGGTAAGGAAATTAAGACATTGTGGCCCAAATTCACAAAGGAGGTTTGTCGACAAACCTCTTTTTGTTTCGCCAAACCTCCTTTTATTCTTTACAAACCAAGTTTGTAAAAAAACGCGTAAAAACGCGTCATATGGCGTTTGAAAACCAAGGTTTGTCGACAAACCTCCTTTGTAAATCCGGGCAATTTCACATAATCACTCAAAATGGGCAAATTATACATGTCCGGATAGCGTAGACCAATATGAAGACACACATTCTGCTCTAAATTCTTGTAAATATAAATGAAACGCGGTAAGAAGCTTTTTCCAAGAACCTTCTCAGAACTACAATTCCTGGCTTGAACATTTTGTTCGTGCAGTAGGCCGATTATGACGTCCCTGGTTGGGCACGATCGCAATTCTAGGCCTCAAGCTTGCCTCTCGCACGTACAGCTCGCGTGCGGTATTTTGCATAGCTATACGTATACATTATCCAGACTTTGCATGCTTCATATCCTGACCAGAAAGTGGAATAACAATCTCTAGAAATCATGTAATTACATATACTATTAAGCAAATTTATGTAAGATAATACGAGGGGTGAATCGTGCAATTCGATTTGTCCAAATACCCTTTCGTTCTGTGTAATTTGCTGAGATGTTTTGTATTTGTTCGGTCATCATGCCTTGGCGTGAGATTGCTGTCGATTATATACGGAGACCATGATGAGTGACTCGCGAGCGTCGTTTTGCATTTGTATGATGTCCTGCAGCTGCAGTTCTATTTCTGAATGGTGCATATTTGTTATTAATTATTGCCAAATATAATTTCGCATCTAATCATCTCATCATCAGCGGCAACACATTGATTAAAAAAAAACTGTCCTGGCAAACTATTGAGCAGCGCCGTGATTATTTTCTGGCTATGCTTATGTATAAATGTATAAGGGGCATTGCTCCACCTCGTTTATCAAATGAAATAGAAATGTATTTCGACCGCCATGGCCTAAACACAAGAAATGCAAACTCCCTTAATGTAGTATTGCCAAAACCCAACGTAACCTTATTCAAACAATCTTTTGAGTATGCTGGAGCGGTTAATTGGAATAAGCTTCCCAATGATATCCAAAATGCCAATTCAGTAGAGAGTTTCAAATATCAATATAATTTTTTTTCCTTTAATGGTTAAATTTGTTCACTGCCGTTTCTCCTCACTACTACAACATTATATGCAATAACTATAATGATTGCTAACCCAATTACCTAGAAATTTCAAATACCTACATTGCGTCGTAAATTTGATATTTATGTTTTATAATTATGCAATATAAACCATATTCACAATTCATTGGGCTTAATCTCGACATAAAATGTTTATTAACTTCATTGTTATATATAATTATAATGTAAAATGTCATAATGTAAATGTCATATTGCATTATTGCGTAGTAAATTTGATATTTATATTTTATAATTATGCAATATAAACCATATTCACAATTCATTGGCTTAATCTTGACATAAAATGTTCATTAATAACTTCATTGTTATATATAATTTTAATGTAAAATGTCATAATGTAAATGTCATATTGCATTATTTTTCATCTTTTTTCTTCTCTTTTTGTTTTCCCTAATCTTAATTTTCCTATTTGTGTTGTTTTCGTTTTTTACCATATACATGTATAAAACTGCTATTTTGTTTGTTATTACTCTTATTGTCAGTTTGTACTTGTATTTTCCATCCTTATGCAGGACCATTATGTAAAACAGCCTGCGAGCTGATAAATGTTATCCTGTTAAAAGATGTTTTAATAAATAAATTAATAAATAAATTATCCGTGAAATTTGCCAAAAAGCCCCACGCATCCCGAAAAATTAGAAAATGTCTCGCTCAGTCATGACAGATCGATCGCCAGTTGAGCGGGGCCGGGGGAGCTGAGCGGCAGCTGGCAGCTCAGCTGACCTGCACCAGCATCGACGCCGTCTTTTCCGAATTGTTCTCTTTCTTCCATCTCTCGTACATCCCCATCATCATCATCATCATCACTATCACTACCAGTACCATGTTGTGGAGCTGTGCTCATCAACTCGAATTCTAAATTGAGTAAAACCTCTTCTTCGAGCTCGGACATTTTGATCAGATATTTAGCGTTCAAGTGGCGTTTGTATACGTATAATGCATGCAGGCGAGAGTTGTGTGAGTGCTTGAGGATCGCACTCTCGCTCATGTGCCCAACCTCCTACGTCACAAATCGTACGTCACAATAGCGGGCCGATCAAGGGCGGAATAATCGGGTAGTAATTTCACTACTTTTAAAAGCAGATAAGTCAAATCTGTAAAAAAAATTGAAAACTAAATATGAACCATTAGAAAGATTGTAACATTAACTTTGCAATGATACCAACATTATTAAGGTTAAAAGCCTTTTGAAACCTTCGCTCAGCTTCTTTATTATGAACAAAATCAATAATTAAAGCAAGTAGTCTCATGAACCCTGCGTTTTTGTATAGTATAGATAAATAATCTTACATCGAAAGGGTGCGTTACGGTGCGCTGCGGTGTGGTGAGTTCAACGCACCCATTCGATAAAAGCCCCACCGCTTTTCTCGAAAGGGTGCGTTGAGAACGGAGTACTGTCTTAACACACCCTTTCGGGATATTAAGCAGGGGGGGGGGGGGGGGGTTACACGAAAGGGTGCGTCGACTAGTCTTTCACATCAGTCGTTAAAATGTTACGTGTAAGCACACTGTCGTAACGGCTATAACAAGAGAACCATCCTTCTGTTTGTTATCCGCCCATGAAGATTTGTGACTTATTACTATTACACTTTGAGACTACTTTTAACACTAATGATTTCAATCAAACTGATGATGATATGTTAAAAGATCATGATATCATATTAATGACTAGGCATATCAAAAGTCTAGTTTTGGGGTGTACGCAGAAACCTAAATGTTGTATTCTTTCATCAATATTCGACTTCAAACACATTTGTTTTGAAAATCCCTTAAAAATGTTTCTTAAATGACATTCCTTTTCACATTATGATACAATTTAAGTGAAATTATGCCATCAAATTTTCGGAGCTCCCAACACTTTAGAGAGACTTTAATATTGATACAATCGATGAATTATTGCCGTTGCTAAACGTAGATATGGCGGTTCTAAGACAATTATCGCCTGAGCAACCACCCCTCCCGGCCAATAACCAGGGGGAAAAATACCCCCCCCCCCTCACAAGGACAATTACCCCCTGGAAAATCACCCCGAGGACTATTACCCCTGAAAGATTTGTATGCTCTTATTGAAAACACCTTATTAGTAGGGTGGACTTCCCCTTTAATTTCAGGGGGTGGGGGGGGGGGGTAGTTACAGGGGGGGGGGGGTGGGGGTTGTCCTCGCGTGTCCTGAGAGGCATATTTGTCCTAGGGGGTAATTTTAAGAGGGTAATTGTCCTAGTTGGGTAATAGTCCACGGGTGGAGGGGGTAATTGGCCCAGGGGGTGATTTTCCGGGGTTAGTTTTCCGGGGTAGTTTTCCAGGGGATTATTGACCTGCTACGAGATATGGCGAATATAGAGAGAGATAAATGTGAGAAATGCATATGATTCATTGGTCTATTTTCAAATATCAAGTTTCACTGTTTTTACATGCATGTCTATTTTATGATTAGCGTTACACATTTTGCACACCAATTAATACAAGTAAAAAAAGAAATAATACAATTTATTTTGTGGCGTACATTTGTATAACCGTAATAATATTGAGGGCATATTTAAATTCCGTAGGAGCTGAATTAAAGAAAAGCTTGTAAATCAAAAGACCCTGCCCCAATTGCACTACAAAGTATAACATTTGAGACACTGCTATAGGCATACAGTTTGAATTGAGTCGAATTGTTGAATTGACAAGATTTGTTGATAACAAATCTAAGTCACCGCCCAAGCTGGTGCATCTTGAATTTACAAATATAAATGCAACATATAAAATATATGCAAATAGTTTGATCTACATATGTAAATATACATTTCAGACATTCAGTAGAGAAATTGATAAAAGGCGTAGAAAGAAGAAGAATAAGAAATAAAAGAAGAGAAAATAAATGAAAAAAAAAATGAAGGAGAGAAAAAAAGAGGGAAACTTGCTTGACAGTAAATAAGAGTTTACAATTAATATGTTTATAAGAGCAGTGTTGAAATTTATAATAGAAGTAAAAATTCAGTAATGAAAACCGTTTCTGACCAGTGTACTATAATATGATAACTTTTTGATTAATAAAATAGGCTTGTCGATTAAGCTTTGAAATGATTTATATTTACAAAGTATCTAGAGACAGGATGCTGCATTTATGACATATACAAAATATTGGAAAGAACAACATAAAGAAGAGAAAATTTTGTAAACGAAGTAAGAGAGAGAGAGGGGGAGAGAGAGAGAAAGAGAGGTAGAGAGAGAGAGAGATAGGGAGATAGGTACGGAGAAAGAGAGAGATGGAGAGAGAGAGGGGTAGAGAGAAAGAGAGAGATAGAGACAAAGAGAGTGGTAGAGACAAATAGAGAGAGAGAGAGGTAGAGAGAAAGGGAGAGTGAAAGAGAGAAAGAGAGAGAAGGAGATTGACAGAGAAAAACATAGAGAGAGAGAAAGAAAGAGAGAGAGAGAGAAAAAAAAAGAGAGGGTGAGAGAGGTAAAAAGAAAGGCGATGAGGAGTGTAGCAAAATTTGGTGTTAACTTATTCTAATTCAGTTTCAATTTCAAATATTTTGTTTAATTTGGTTTAATTTTGTTGTTGTTAAGGTACTCATCATACACATGTTATGGCACATACATACAAATTGCAACCCGATTTGCAAAATGAAAATAAAATAAACGTATTTCTTGTCTGTCCCATCGCTTGTTGAGATCATTCACCAGTTGTCGAAATTTAATCGTTCATGCACACTCAAATTATAAATTCAGGGGAGCGTTGTACGAAAATGTTATCGTTTATATATACAATTACACCGGTATCCTATTGAAACGCGTGTATTATATCTCACAGAGTAACATTAGTAATGCTTAATGGAGCCTATCGAGGGGAACTTTTATGAGGTAGGGCTAAAGTTCAATTTTAATCACCGTTGAGGGCAGTAATACTGTTATCATGATTAAACATTGGAGGAAGCAGATCGTTGCCTTCCATTCTATCCACTGGAATTGATTTCGTGTCACAAAAAGCCAACGTGTAGCAAGATGTCAACGATTTACAAATATATGTTAACCGTGATCTGCCTATTTTTCATTGGACAAGGTGAGTAAATTAAAGCTCTTTCAAGTTTCAGGAACTTGTGCGAGTTGCGTTTTTTTTCAATTTACCTATTGCATCCCTATGCTGTTATCTAGGCTAACAACATTATCCATGCACGAGTAACCTCATGACACATCGTTTTTAATGCACCAATGTTGCTGTTGTTGCTGTTATAATTTTGTTTGCTAGGTAAGCGGGAGAGATATATACCCATCTGCCTCCAGATTGATATACTTGGGTGGAATGCATTGGGGAAAGGTCTCCTTGCGATGACAACAAAATGATAAAAATTATGTGTATATACTATCGTTGAAATAACTACAATGCGAAAGGAAATGAAAGATTGGAATAATCTCTACTTAATGATTTTAACCCGGGTCCCTAGTTTAGAACACCGCAATGCCTAACCACTTAGCCGAAACCACTGGCCCGACTCCATGTCACAGTGGTAGCGTGGTTTCAGCCATTGAGGGGTACTAGTGTAAAATGGTAAGGAAGGGGAAGGGAGGGGTTACTTATAGTAAACTCGGGGAATGAAATTCTAAAGAACAAGGTCATCGAGTGAGTAAATCTTCCTCAGCGTTGGTTGCCGCCCCTTTACCTTTATATATATTTTTTTTTTTTAATCTCTCTCCTTCTCTCATTTTCATTTATACCAGCTCTTAACATCCTAAACGTGACAATTAATCTGCTCTTTATTTAATAAGTATGCGCAGGCGAAATTCGTTTGCATTTCCCTGATGGTGACATACTTACTATTTCGCCTAGTAAACCTAGCCACTGTGTGTTATTAAACACCGAGAATGGGTGGAATTCACTTAATGCGACCGACAAACCTCAGACCGTAATGAAAAGCATCATCGAAATCCCCAAATGTTTAATACCGATGTCTTTAAGAACCCTACAAAATGCAGAATATCATGATTCGGATCTATAGCACATTATTAGTAGGTAAAGAATGGACGAAAATTCACCATTCAGTAAAATAATCTCAATACAAAAAATAAAAATAATCAACAAAGAACTAATCTGAAATATTTACTCATTTTGTGGAGAAGGAAAAATATATTTGTGAATAACTCGATATAAACTAATAATACATGAATAAATTCGTTTACAGGCATCTATGGTCAAGTGACTGGACCACCATCTACTGCAGTGGCTCGTGGAGAGGATGTATCGTTAGTGTGTACATCTACAGAAGCTAACCCGACCTTCACATGGACTTATGTAACAAATGGGCAGCCATTATACATAGGGACTACCAGAGGTACAGCTTTACCAAGATATGATAACATAGTGTTACAGGAAGGTACTGATGCACAGACGTCTATACTGGATATCAATGCTATTGAGCTTGAAGATGAAGGAGAGTATCTTTGTAGTACTACTGGTACAACGAGTCCACCTCCTAGTACAGTGGTGACTGTAGAAGGTAAGAACTACTGCATAAACTATCTTTGAAGAAAAAAACAATACATGGTGTGTGCCTTTAAACACATGCAGAATATCATGATCCGAATCTATAGCACATTGTTTGTAGGTAGGGAATGGAGGAAAATTCATAATTCAGTAAAATATTCTCAATACAAAAAAAAAAGACAAAAAAGAAGAAAGAAAAGAACTTGTCTGAAATAGTTACTTATTTAGTGGAGATGGAAAAAAAGATTTGTGAATAACCTGTTAAAATAAACTAATAATACATGAATCAATTCTGTTGCAGGTATCTATGCTCAAGTTACTGTACCACCATCTACTGCAGTGGCTCGTGGAGAGGATGTATCATTAGTGTGTACATCTACAGAAACCAACCCGACCTTCACATGGACTTATGTAACAGAAGGGGTCTCATTATACGTAGGGACTACCAGAACTACATCTGTACCAAGATATGATAACATAGTGTTACAGGAAGGTACTGATGCACAGACGTCTATACTGGATATCAATGCTATTGAGCTTGAAGATGAAGGAGAGTATCTTTGTAGTACTACTGGTACAACGAGTCCACCTCCTAGTACAGAGGTGACTGTAGAAGGTAAGAACTACTGCATAAACTATCTTAGCAGAAAAGAACAAAGAATACATGGAATGTGCCTTTACAATACTATTGCTTTTGAAAATGTGCACAGCAGTAAAATGCATGTATATCATTATCAGACAAAGAGATGAAAACATGGTGAAATATAGTCAAGTTCATGTAGCTTTCTTGTTGTCATGTATGCATTTATATTGTGAGATAAAATATTTCATTAAATATCAGTCGGTATTTGCCCTGTGGTATCCATTTTCATGTCACAATATCGATGGTCTATGAACATGATGGTAGTGTAAAAAAAAAAAAAAAAAATTAACTGCAGTTTTTTGGTATTATCCATAAAGTTAATTATATTTAATATTTAATATTTTTTTCTGTTTTTTCCATACTTTGTTGTAAATCCTATTTTGTGAATTCCCTTCATCTAGCAAAGCTACTTTACAGAAGGAAACTTTTGATACCTCATAATTTGAAAAAAGAAAGAAAGAAGAAACTCACTATTAATTGTTAATTCACTCATTCTGTGGCATTAAACCCTGGACTACTTTCTTTATAGTACACGTAGGGTTTAACGAAGTTATATACCTCCTTATTTTCTACATTTTTTGTCTGGGAAAAAAGTGGCCTCGGCTTCAAAGGAAATTGATCTGATCAATATTGATAACTTTGCCAACTACCAAGCTACATGTGATGCTATAGGAAGTAAACCCGAAGAAACTATTACATGGGTCTTAGATGGTGTTACGCAGACTGATGGCATAGTGGAAACAGACCCAGATACCTCGGCTGATCCTCTTTTCGATAAGAGGAGTGTGTTCACATTCACAGCATCACTAGATAACTACGATGTGACGTTATTCTGTGAGATCAGTGGCCATCAGGATCCAGTATACAGCCTTAATAGACAAGAATCAAGACGTGTAAATATTCACAGTGAGTAAAATCTGCATTAACAATATTGTTTACCCAGTAGATATATACCAGAGACCACATCATTTGTTTCCCTAGAAAATTAGCTCCAACTGAAATCTGTACTGTAGCAACCTGTCTATAAAGACTAGTTGGCTGTAAAAACTGCTTTTCTTGTCTCCCTTGACTGTCTTTAAAGAGAGGTTGCTCTGAACATCTTTTTTTTTCTCTCTTTCTTCTTCATATCTTTAATGATGTGTCAAAGTCTAAAGCACCAAACTGCAGCAGAGTCTAATCAAGAAATGACATAATGGTTGCAGGACTGTAGGTACACCACTACACTCCTGTACCTACTTGTAGGTACATGTAATTAGTAGACATCCGTGTAGTGACTAGTACTGGAAGGTACTATTATCCCATGCAGATTGTTTGTATTTTTCCACATTCCATGTTCATGTCAGATCTGCAGTTTATGTAAAAGCTCAGGCATCATTGAACTGAATTTTTTTTAAAGTGCAAGTAACATAAAGAAATGCTATATGATAAACTTTACTTTAACACTTTGGTCTTTATATTACTAATTTAGGTAAACCTGACCTTGATTCTAAGGTCACAAAGGAATTTTTATCCTCATAGTTCATAAATTAATTCCTTCGATCCAATTTGGAACAAAAGCTTAAGCCCAGCATTAGGGTTTTTTTTTTTTTTTTAGAATACGGCCTTATGTAACGTGTCTTTTTGCATTTTATAATGATTTTCTATTTTACACGAAGACATTTCGGTTTTTAGTGTGCCTGCAATTCACAACTGGAAAATCTTATGGATGGGCGGCATAGTCCTATAAAGATGACATGTAGAAGAGGATAAACGTTCCAAATTCTTACAGCCTTTTACAATATCCACTTCACCATTCCTCTTTCAGATCTACCAGAACCTCAAGGCATTATGATTGATTTTAACAGCGATGGAACAGATCTCAGAGTGTCATGTAACACCAGGGATGGTGTAGCAGCAGCTATCCCACCCATGGATTCTTTCTTCATCTATTCTAACGGGACACTGGTCCTCAAACCTTTATCAGACAAAACTGTCACCGTCACACAACCTGAATATGATACAGAGTTTACATGTGTAGGTGGCAACTATCTGGGAAATACAACAACTCAAACACTTTTTGAGCCAGGCAGTAAGTACTCATTATTATTTTTTTCATTGGATGTTGTGTGAGGGTGATGGCGGGCTCCTAGGAATTAAGTTATCATCGGTTAGTTTGTCTTTGAGATGATGTAATTTATTGTATGAATTTGATTGTTGATACTGGAAGTCATAGCTTTTCGTAAAAGTTTGATTGTGGAAGACATTAAATGATACTGTACATGTGAGATCAACATAATTTCAAAAATCATTTAAGACTATGATTGACAATGTTATGATTTTCCTTTCATCATTCATGATTTTGAACTTGTGGTGTACCTTTGATAAATCTATCTTCACATGCATGTAACGGATACATGGGTAAATGTGCCTTTACATACACATTCACTTGTTTAGCATAGTCAGGATTACAATAGATCATGCAAATTTTATAGGATTGACAAATTGAAATCAAATGAGACTTGATCTTACGAAAGATACTATACTTTCATTTTAGGGGAACTGTTGCATTCTCGTAGGCCTACATGTAAATGAACATCCATGTCATGACAAAGTATTAGTAACAAACAATGAATGGAATACATACATGCAAGTGATTGAACATCAAAATGATCAAGGAAGGGAGAGGGTGCAAATAGTCCTTACATTTTAAAGCAGTTTTAGGTGAGATATCAAACATGTACATGTATTCCCATGGGGTCGTCTTTAGACATATATACATGTACATGTAGTTGTAGTATATCTAACATTTGTATTGAAACAAAGACTTACACTAAAAGTCGGATGTGTAGGGAAGTCACGTTTGCAATAGAGGACCGAAGTGTAACCTTATACTGGCCAAGTTGTCAAGGTTGCAGGTTCCAAACATTTTTGCAGTGATCACACCAGCTCCAAACACTGAATTTGCCCTGCTCCAGCCCGTTGCTTGAAACATTTCAAGGTGAACCTCATGCAAAGGCTATGTTGTTTTGAAACAGTTACTTAAACGACGACCGAATTGACGTTAGCACTTTCGTACTCGGTGTGTCACTATACTATTCATCTATTATGATAAAAGACTTCGAACAAATACAGAACCAGATTACGATGTACACGTATGTTATTGTAGATTTCGAATTTTGTGCATAGCACTACAGATTCATGTCCAATAAGAACGAAACGTGTTAAAGTAATTTTGGCAAACAAGAGGGCAAGCATTTTTGCGGTACATGCTACTAAAAAACTCAACTGTTTATGGCTTTAATAGCTACATGTAACAATTTACTAAATTGATATATATTCCGCAACTAAATTATTCATACCCTTACCAAGTCTCACCAAGTAATTTTGTTAAGTATGTGAAAAATATGTTTGTCCTGAGTAATGTTTCTTGAGAACGTGACATATGAAAGTTAACATCTCAAAGTATTCAACAAAGGCCCTAGTTCAACCATTCCACCTTTCATTTTTCAGTTATGAAACACACACACACACACACACACACAAAAAAAAAATTATAAAAATTTAGACTTCGATTTTGGGAGCTTATGTGTTACGGGAGCCTGTTACTGTTGAGCTCTACTATAGGGGTGTTCATTTCAATGAGATTTAAAGAAATTGTGAACACATACTTTACATTGTACTTGTACTGTGCTTCATGTAAACATACATTCACTTCATTTGGGGGGGGGGGGGATGGGGTGGATAAACTTAAAATTGAATGTGTACACGTACGTGTACATGTCTTCTCCATTTCAAAATCTTGAAATATAAAGGCTTACCTTGTATTAAATGTCTGGGCATTAAATGTTATTCACAAACCATATTTGAATTGCTATCTTATCATTATTTTGCTGATTAAATTGTTCTTTAGTCTCTTAATGATTAAAATTGATGTAAAACAGCCCTCTTTTGAAGGCCTTTCTCATGAATCTGTATGTATTGTTTCATTGTTTTGTGCTTGTGTACATGAAACAGTTAGTACTTGTATCTCATGGAACTTTAGACTTTTTTTTCCTCTTTCTGTAGGAGCTGTGTCTCTATCTACACCATGTTAATATTGAGAATCAAACATGACGAAGTATATACATGTACATAATTTACCAATAAAAAATATAAGCTCTGAAAAGCTCCAAAATAGTTCTTTGAAAAAAGAGGAAAAATTTAGTTTTTTTCTTTTTTACAAAAATAAAATAAAATCATGATTTTGTAGCAGCATCTTTACTGCATTGCAAATTCGTAAACAGGTTTTGTATAAAATAGTATTTACTGTACTCTTGCAGTAACATTATATTTCTAAGCCTTTAAAATGGACTTGAGATTAATTATGTTCAGTTCAAAATTGTCATGTACATGCATCTCTGTACAATGTAGTTAATGACTAATTTACATTATATCCTGCATCAAAAATTTGTTGGCTTTTGATTGGTTGAGAGCTCGTCATATGACCAGAAATATTTGAAATATTTTAGAAAGTACTATATGAGAGTACTATTTTGGTTTACTATTTGGGAGTTGAACAAAAATATGATTTAAAAAAAAAAAAAAATCTTAATTTAATGAAAACAAAATATTTTAAATCTTTTTAAATTGTTTTTCTTCCCAAAAATGTTTTTTTCTTCTTTTTTCTTCATATCTTATTTTAATAATTTGTTTTTTATTTTAATTCTTTTTTTAAGGTTTTTAAACATACATATTTGATCCAGGATATAAAACAAATATACCATGCCTCTATTTGAGGTACTGGTTAAAAATAGGGGCCTCGATGACTCCAAAAGTACCATTTGCTTTGGGGCTGCGCCCCTCAGCAAGTAGTACTATTGGAGTCACCTCTTGCGCATAGTTTTAACCAAATCATCTCAAGACAGTGTATATTTGTATACTAGACACTCACATGCAAAATTAAAAGTACATGTATATACTAACTAGCATTGAATAATCAATAGATTCTTGTAATTAAACATTTTAATAAATATCTTATTTTTAATGTAACTTGTAGCTTCATATTGAATACATTTCCTATCATTGGTTTATCTGTCCTCTTTTATGTCAGCAATTTTAATTTTCTTAATTTCTTTTGTCATCGTTTTGACGTATAATGTATAGTTAAACTATTCACCTTCTTTTTCATGTGCAAGAACCTCATGTCAGTATTCCTTCTAATATTTATCCATCGCTTTTGATATGAC
Source organism: Strongylocentrotus droebachiensis (assembly GCA_035222895.1). NCBI lineage: Eukaryota > Metazoa > Echinodermata > Echinoidea > Camarodonta > Strongylocentrotidae > Strongylocentrotus > Strongylocentrotus droebachiensis. The sequence continues at coordinate 151,437 of JAVYIG010001563.1, read as the reverse complement.
CTCACAATTATGCATGTCCTTTTAAACATGTCCTCCTACTATTCGTAACCGTCGCCACTAACCTTAATTGAGAGGTAGTTTAGCTTGTAGTATTGAGAGTAACTGTCCTGAAGTTCTATTCAATATTTTTATGAGGATTCCAGAAACACTATTGCACATGTGTGAATATGAGACATATATTCTCACTTTTCCACAAACATTGACTTTCACTTTAGACTACAAAACCCAAAACAGTTCCACATGTTGCATTTAATGTGCTTGTGAATTGTATACATAAAGATTTAAATACCTTTTCAAATTCATTTTCCTTGTCCTGTATTTTCAAATTAATGATTTTTAATTGTTACTTACCAGTGTTAACAAAAAAGGGGGGGGGGGGGGAGGGGCTCTTGTTTTTTTAAAATACATTTATTGTTATTGTTCTAGAAATGAACTATGCATAGCCGGTAGCTCTGTAGAGAGTGAAAAAGGCCTAAATTAGTAGACTAACCTCATACCACACTCCTTTCTTCACTTTACTTTTTTTTGTCATGTGTCGAATTGACTATGGTCAAGTGTGTAGATGCACTCTTTATACATGTATATTAAAACCATTTGCAACATACATGTAAATTATTTTTTTAAACTTAACGTTGGAACTAAAATGACTGTGGTAATTCAATTTGAAATTATGTATCTCGTAATGAATAATATTATATTCTTATGGTCACATATGATGGTTGTAGAAAGAGGTAAATTTAACTTGCTTTCAGATATTTAAGATGACTTTCTTTGCTAGTAGTGCAGCTCTATATGCACTATAACCACAGGTGCCAAATATATAGACTTTTATCATTTTATCATTTTAGACATATACTCTTTGAATATTTTACGTTATTCTGGACTATGCAAGCCAATATGATGCTCCGTTTTCTCTTTGAAACTGACAAGAAATATAATTTGTTTATACATATATCATCCATACAGTGTATGACATTGTTAACGTTTATGTTTAAGCTCTAACATCACCATATCCAATTACAACAGAAGGAACAACGACAAGCTTGACAGGTGAGGGGAAACGTTTGTTCAAGATGTTTGAATTAACTTTCAAAAGTTTTATTCTCATTTGTATTAATCTACAAGACTTTATTAGCTTACTTTATTAACGATTGATTTCAACAAATGACACAATTATTATTCCTAAAAGTGTTATTTCCCCTTTTCTACTCTCCAAATTTAAACAATAATGAATAGGTGAACAACACATTTTAATCAGAAGATGGAAAGAATTGAATGTGTGACTTTCATGTTTTTTAAAATTATGAAATAAGACACCTTTTGAAAATATGCCCAGGAAAGAAATTGCGTAGTTAAGATAAAATAATAGGACTTGTCCAAAATAGATTTAAAGATGTGTCTCGAATCAAAAAAAATATTTCAAAACAAAATGCTAATTTTAGATTTTTTGTTAAATGATTTAAAAGTAGGGGAGGAAAAAAACCTGGTTTATCTTAAAACTTTAATTTCTTCTGCTGAATTGGATAAATGTACATGTAGGTCCCGATGTTGAGCCACAATGCATTGCTAACAAAGAACCCTGCTGGAAAGAACACACTCATTCACACTCATTCACAGTGTGAATCACACTGTGAATCACAGTGTGCTCCACAATGTTAAATTGGGCGCGTTTTTATATTGTGGTTCACAGTGTGGATAACCGGAAAAGGAAGAACACACTCATTCACACTCATTCACAGTGTGAATCACACTGCGTTTCACACTGTGAATCACAGTGTGCTCCACAATGTTAAATTGGGCGCGTTTTAACATTGTGGTTCACAGTGTGGATAACCGGAAAAGGAAAGAACACACTCATTCACACTCATTCACAGTGTGAACTGTCATTTCACAATGTGATTCACATTGTGAATGAGTGTGAATGAGTGTGTTCTTTCCAGCAGGGAATGAACTCATCAATAACATTGTATAAACATTCGATGAATTGACAACCATTTTAGTTTACATTTTAACATCTTTAACTTGTTAATAGTCTTAACTTAGGTATTACATAGAAATTGATATTGTCATTGCACTAATTAACTACTTGCATGCTTTTGAATGGCTAATGGAGATTTAAGTGTCTTAGAGCATGTGAGCACACAGTCCGCTTGATGCTATTGATAACATCTTCGGATATTTTGCAAAAATTGTAATTAAAACAAAAGTTTTAAAGGACAAACAAACCTCATAGTTTTTTCATGTTGATGGTGGGGCAGTGGCATACAAACGATCGGTTTACTAACAATAACATATTCAAATCGTATGCATAACTTTTAAACAAAGGTTGTTAATGACAACCTGGAAGATTGTGCGAAACTTGCCCGACATAGCAACAAGTAATGAATGCATAGTGGGTTACAAATATTGTATTTCATTTATTAATAACAAGTCAATGGAATAACTCGTCACTTTGTTTTCAGGAAAGAAACATAATAAGTTGGAATATGTTATTGATAGTAAACTGGTCTATTTCATATGAATGTGCAAATTGTGCACATGATATGCATTGGATCTATAATGATGACATTAGCATCATAACTTAGTACGATGACTACTAAATTCTCAACTAATCCCTATAGACTCAATACATGTAGGGACCATCTGGCCTCTAGCTAGGCAATGGGTTCAGACATACATTGTGCACCATAGAGAATGAGACTCATACTGATTCTTGTTTCTACAGTGTACAACGACACATGTACATGTAAACATAGGGTATCCATTGTAACATGTAGGTTTGATGAATATAAAATCACTTTCCGGTTTGGCCTCCCTTCACTTGCTTCAATACAACAGGTTTACAACCTTGATCAGCATAACAAAAGTAGCTTACCTACCTTGCTACAAAGGTCATTACCACAACAAACTAGACGTTATTGATTTGTATTTCACTGATTTATAATAATAATACGAACAATCTATATAGCGCTTGTGACATAAAAAGTTTCATTAATTTATTAATTTCTGTTTCAATATAAACATATTGAAATATGTACATAGATAAATAAATAATGACATAAAATATTGTAATAAGATTGTACACGAAAGGAAAATATTGAAATGAAAAAGGAAAATGATAACATTGATGACCTAAATGTATACACTACAACGGAGGGGCATGCTAAATAAGCAAGGTTTGTACGACGTGAGCCCCAAATGATTAAGAAAACATAAATATCGGTTATTTGAGGTCTCACAAAATATGTTTTATGGATGGAGATAGGGCCGTTCTGCAAGATACAGTGCACATTTCTATTCAAAAGATATTTACTACTTACATTGAAATGTTAGGTAAGAGTAGGATTTTGCTTTATTCGAATATTGATTTACAAAAGACAAGGTCACTAGGGTTAAATATTTATCATGAATAAACACACAAAGAAGCAAATTTTATGTTGAATTTGTATCAAACACCTATCCACTCTCCATATTACCAACTTAAATAGAACGTGAATGAAAGGAGCATATATAGGTAGAAACAAACTTTAATTCACATAACAATTTAGCAATTCGATTGGAATGTAAACTGAGACTTTCTGTACAATCTTAACAATATAAGTAATTTCATCACTTTAAACACCAGATGAATTAGCCATTGTATTAAACTATGCCATCGCAAATTATGATATGTGATAAACAAATATCAGAAAGATCAATATCAAAGGATGTGTATTGATCCAAGCAATGTATATTGTTCCCTGTTACTTCAGCAAATATATGCCTACAGTTTATTTGTGAACACGGACCAGAGTCCAAAGTCCTGTTAATGCAATGGTTGAACCGAGGCATCATAGTATAGGTGGATATGCATACAAACTTGTTTCTCAATTTCGTCAAGAGGTTCCTGTTTTGATCGGAATGAATTCAATCGGGAATTCCCCCGATGATTTATTTGATTCAGTATCTGAAAGATATAGTACTATTGAAAGATTCAGGGTTGCTGCCCATGAGAATGTGAACTGATTTTTTATTTTAGTATTTGTGTTTTGTATGGCTTAAAGATACTACAGTATGTCCCTTTTGCAGCCAACATCAAATTCTGTAGCATTTTGCAGGAGTTATGAGTATATGTCATGTATGTCCTCTCTGTGAAATTAAACCTTAGCAGTGTCCTAATATTCAAATTATGCAAGGAAACCCGTTTGCTTGCTAGACTTCACTGTCAGACACTATTGAGTGACTGACTGACTTTTTTTCTTTTTTGGTAATAACATACATAAAATGAGCTGTAAAGGGTACTTGAGCATTTGTCTACATCAATAATCCACTTCTTGTAATGGCCAAAATTAAACTGATTGAATCTTTGCGCAGCATGAAACGTACAACCATTCGGTACAATGGTCTGAAAATAAGACTCTTACTTACTGGCTCTACAGCTCTCAAGTCGATTCGACAACTAATAGTCGTTATTTTTCCTCTTAAAGACATTTTCAAGCCCCCCCCCCTTTTTTTAGGGAAGTTCTAAACTAGTATTTACTTTCAAATGCCGTTGGAATTTAACCTTTTCATTTTTTTGGCCTGCAAATGGGGCATACTACCTTTAAACGCGGTTGTTTTTGTATGTTGTTTTTACAGTTATTTGGAATAAATTTGATTCTTGAAATCATTTTATATCTATAGATACCTGTATTTATATAAATGGTATGGTGATCTTACATTTGTTCCGGCGACATTTTTCTCCTGTTATTGTTTTCGTCAAAATTATAGGGTAAGGGTTGCAATTGGGTTTTAAGTAAGGTTAAGAGTAAGGGTAAGGAATAGGATTACGATCGGAGTTTAGTTAAGGTTTAGGGTAAGGATTAGGATCATTTATACAGGGTCCAGCGTTAGAGCAAATAACTCGGCTAGTGTATGCAATGGATCTGCAGCAATCGTCCCGTTAGCAGGTGTGATACAACCACTGAGTGTTTGTAGAAAACCAATCATAGGTTTGATGATTTCATCTAGAAGCCTGTGTATTTAGATCTTGTATGAAACATTGCTCACCATCCAGATCCCACACCATGTACCTGTGTGCCAACTGGTCTGGGTTCTGGGGCTTCTGCAGGTATAGCTGTCTTAGCTATCCTGTTAGTGGCTTCTGTCATCATCAACATCATTCAATTCATCATGCTGAGGAGACATGAGACCAGACCAGGTGACTATATTCATCAATTCATCTAGAATAGTGGAAAGATGGAATCAGAACAAAGAAAATGATGTAAATGTTTGTTTCATGATTTGTTTACCTGACTGTTAGAAAGTACGCTTGTAAATAATCAGCCGCAATACTGACGGCTGTAAGTCCTCTCTATTAATCTTTGCAATGAGGATAAATGCCTTACCAAAGGGCATGAGCATATTGACTTGGTATTGCTTAAAGAGATTAAAGAAACATAATACAGGAAGTTGATAGCGAAAGTATTTTTTCTTGCACATCATAACATCTATCGCTTTCCTGAATGGATTTCCTCAGGATAGAGATCCTTACTGATAGCGAAAGTATTTTTTCTTGCACATCATAACATCTATCGCTTTCCTGAATGGATTTCCTCAGGATAGAGATCCTTTTACTTTAGGCTAAATTTTACTTCCTTGTTGATAAATGTGGCATATACCTCTTATGTGCACAGAAAATTATATCAACATTTCTATATTTGCTTCTTCCTCTTATTTTTTTTTTACAGGTTTTGAAGAGTCACATAAAACAGCTTCTAGGTTAGTATTTAGCAGAATGAAATATTCAACAATATTTATATGTATATATATATACATCGATCGGTAAATATTTATACAAACACCCGTCCCCTCACACACACTCTCACATACACCAATATTCGGATGTAGTGGAATATGAGAAACCACTAAAATTATCAAGTCATGATATCATTATTTATGTGTTTACATATGAAATATGTTAACAATAACAAGTAAAGTGAAACTTAAATTTGTGTGGATATGAAACTCTCCACATTCAAGGGGATCGAAAAGTAGTTCATTTGAAAGCAGAATGAAGACATATTTCGTAATGTAGAAAACGAAAATTTTACCTAGTTCTATGTACTATAACACAAAAAAGAGCAAAACTACTATAATACCAGTAATTGGAAATTAGTTCGATGAAATGGCTCTGAGATGGCGCTGTACAATAGGCTAGGGCAGAGCCATTGATTAGGAGAGTTTGGCAAACCCGGTTCGAGTCTGACACAATATGATGACTACTGCTTTGTTGGGCAAGCACAAAACAAAGGAATATACGCCATGTTGTGACCAAGTGAAACCAAGTTGGCCAATCTCTGTATTGATGACTCTTGGCTAGGGCAGAAAGGTCATTTGTTCAGTGTCTCTTAAAATGCCTTATTTAGGAACAACAATTATTCTTGCCTTTTTCACAGAGAGGAAAGACACGTATCTCATGAGGCAAACGACAACATGGCGTATGAGATGATTCAGAACGGAGATAGAGGTGAGGAAATGTGTACAATCAGTCAATAGTTTAAAACGAGGAAATCGTTAGTACTACGAAGATTAACCACGAAGCAAATTTCACCCACAAAATAAAAAAGGGTTGATGAATGGCTTTGCACGTGGCAATAAAAACGTTGACAAAAGCGTCTCACAACCACGCAAATACTAAATTATAATCGTTTTACCCCCAAACTAGACAATACATCGTAGCTATCAAGGGTATTACTGTGCATTAATTGATTAAAGTAGTAGTATATATTCCAAATGAAACATTAACTAAATCATTCTCCATTATCACACTTTTGCTAGACCTACTTACTTAACAGTGGTTTTAATTCTTACCTCTTACAACAGCCGCTTTTTTAAATCTAACACATTTACCTCCCCCTCACATACATGCACTTATAACTTGAAATTGAAAGAAATCTAGTATAGATTATCCAAGGGTAGCCTTATCCCTTTTTTTTTTTTAGAGGGTGAAAGATTGCTTGTATTTGATCTTTCAAGTATAAGAAGCTTTGTGATAATATTTTGTCGTTTTATAGCATACACATCTCTCAAACTCGGTCCATCCCACTCTCCCATCATTTCAACTGAAAACGTGACGTTTTTCACGAGACTCGGTTCGATTGGACGGGGTGACTTCGGCGGGGTATGGAAAGGAGAACTCCGCTCGAATCAAAGTCAAGTAGACGTCGCTATCAGGCAGATTCCAGGTGAGGTTTCGCCAACCACTCTTAGCAAATGCAAAATAAATTGACGGAAAGGCCAATCTTTATTGAATATCAATGTAGCCACACATAACTAGAACTTGTTGAGGTGTTTTATTTATCATTAAAAAGCTCAGATGTCCTCAGCTTTCTAGAAAGTTAAATTTCAGTATTACCAAACAAACGTATAAAGTAACACAACGCTTAAAATGTAAAAAAAAAGGTATATATATGAATATATATATATTATTAACTTGTCTTCGAAGCCTACCTCGATCTGATCAAAAAAAGAATGATTGACTTCTGCAAATGACTTTAGCCCTACACTCTCTTTAAAATTGAAAGCAATTGAGGTAGTTATATATAGGAAGTATCTTCTCGTAGATCAAGTGACCAAATCAACCAACGTTCTTCGAGCTGTCAAGGTCCTTTCTGAGCTACCGGATCACCCGAATGTTGCCACGTGCCTCGGATATTGTCAAGAACAAGGTAAAACACCCCTCGGCTAAGTACAAAGGCTTACGATTGTCGCTAAAATCTTTAAATATTTATGCATATGAGCATTTAATTCTAATAATTTTCAACGCAACCTATTAAGCTATCATCCCTAGAAGGTACGTAGAATTTTGAGTAGGCCTTGCGTCTGAATAACCAGAAACGATACAAATAGTAAAGAAAGATTGTCTTGGAAGAACAGTCAATTGTATTTGATAATTATTCAAGATGTTTTTCGTATACTATAACATGATGTCTAATGAAACATAATATTGAATATCAGTTTCATACATGTTGTTCTTTAAATGACCGAATTGCCCACGATACAGGTAGCATTCTGTACGAGTTCCTCTCTGGGGGTACCCTACTCACCCATCTACAGACCACAGGGGTGCAATCTCAACCCACATACGGCAATCTCAAACCAAAGAGGGTTCGTATCGATGAAGCTAGTCTACTCAACCTGGCTTGGCAAATCGCAAAAGGGATGCAGTATCTTGCATCAAAGAAGGTAACCTGATTTCATCACTTGCGATAAAAGAGAACTAACAAAGGAAAAGGGGGAAGGGAAAGGGAGAGGACAGAGAAGAAAGATAACGATAAATTAAGAAGGCCTGCATGAGAAGGAGATGAATGGATAAAGGCAGTCTACTTTACTTTACTTGGCAAATAGTCAAAGGGATGCCGTTTCGATGCCGTTTGCATCAAAAATTAAATATTATTATTATTATTATCAAAGAACAGGAGACGATTGGGGGGGGGGGGATCAAAGGTGAATAAACAACATCCAGATTTTTTAATTGTAGTTTTTATTTACTTTTCTTATTTATTTATTTTCATCTCTATGTTTTTTGTTGTTAAAGATCATCCATGGAACTCTCTGCGCTCACAATGTGTTACTAGCTGATAGAAAGCAATGCAAGCTATCAGATTATGGACTATCTTCATCACTATTTAGCAACAGATGTGTGAGTATTATCATCTTATTTATTGATTATATTTATCATCAGCATAGAGATGGATGGCACATATATTTAATGATGACCCAATATATTAAATCCACAGAATATATCGTAAAATCTTGAAATTACCAAAATGTGACAATGGAATTTTGTGTTTTCCTGATTTATCACGTTAGAAATTGTCCCCTTAAATTGTTTAACCCATAATGGTATATTTTATACACGTTGATTATCAGCAATTTTAATGACCGTGGTGTTAGTATAATGTTGGCCTTATTCAATATTGTTTTCTCATGTATTTTCATATCTACTCGTAGATTGTGAATAATTCACGATATGTTTTAACCATGAATAAATGATGATACGATTTTAAACCTTTCTTTATATTTTCCAACATCTCAGAAACCAACAAGGTGGAGTTCACCTGAAACCATGGTAACTGGTGACCAATCAACAGAAGGAGATAGCTGGTCTTTTGGTATCGTCTTGTGGGAAATTGTGACATTAGGTGAACAAATAATGTTTATTTTGCATATAATTGTGTGTACCATCTTAAAGACCATGAAGTTCTTTACGTAGGAAGCCTTATGGGCTTTACAGCTGTTCTTCATCAGGGCCCTCCCATTAGTATTACCCTTGTCAGGTGGGTGAAGAGTGATAAATATGGATTAATGTCTTGCCAAAGGAAGTTAGTGCCGAGCTGCGATTCGAACCTATAAACCTCGGATTGAGAGTCAAGAGAATGAGACACTATACCACGACCCCTCCACTCCACGTGTATTATATGGTGTTATGAAGAAAAGTGAAATAAATCACTGCACTTAAATAATCAAAATATACCTCGACTAATACTTGTTTGATGCATTTTAGAGATGAAGAATTCAAGCCACTTATTCCACTGTATTGATTGCATTATTCGTATTCAAATACATGTCGCAAATGTTAATAACATTTAGTCTAAATTTATCCACTTAATTCCGCTTGTACTATCAAAGTTTGATGATAAATTGTATATACATGTATATGATAAATATATATAACTTCTCTCCATAGCTTTGGATGTCACATATTCGTATTTTGGAAAAAAAATCGTTTTCTTGTTATTTTTCTTCGATTCTTAAAGGTGCGAGGCCATACCCTAAAAAGACCTTTGACACTGTCCAAAAGGAGATTGCCAATGGTTACCAGATGCCATGCCCTCGCCATTGTGGACAAGAAGTGTAAATATTCCTCTTTCAAGCGAATTGTTCTTTAAATGTCATAATTTGACTCACTCGATGCTATATTTGTATTTCCTAGATTTCATGATGATGTTTTATATCAAATGCAGATAGTGTTTCCTAACAATAAGAAACACAGTTACACTTGATTCTGCAATCTTTCCTTTGAATCAGAATCTGAAGCTGAAAACAATACGTATAAACACTCAACAGAGAAAATGAAAGAATGATAAAAACAAAAAATAACATAAGGGAAGGTGATAGAAGGAAAAGCAAAGAATAACATAAAGAATGGTAGGAACAAAGTGATAGGATAAAAGCAAAGTATAACATCAGAGAAGGTGATAGAAGGAAGACACAAAGAATAACATAAGGAAAGACAGAAAGAGAAAGTGATAGAAGGATAAAAACAAATAATAACATAAGAGAAGGTGATTGAAGAAAGAAACAAAGAATAACATAAGGAAAGACAAAAAAATAACAAGTGAAAGAATGATAAAAACAATTAGGTGTAGTAAAACGACTCGGACTGGGTGCGCACATAAAATAATGAAACATTAGTGATGAAACTGCTGTTGCACATGAACTTTGAATTTGTCGGAATTTTGTATTTGTCTTTGTATTAGATTCATTTAGGTATTTTTATTAGATTTATATTAGATAAGGATCGTCTCTTTCATATCTTTTAGGTATTCGGTCATGTCTGGTTGTTGGGAGAAGGAAGCTACAAATCGGAGTAACTTTGATCAGATCCTCAAGAGTTTGGAAAGGATTCTAGAAAAGACTCATGTAAGATGGACTCAAATTACCTTCTAACATGTCTAATGCAGAATTAAGTTTCCTTATTACATGTCAATTGATATAATTCCGTTATTAACTTCGGTTTAACAGGTATTATGAAAATAACCTTATGATGATATTTGAAGCTTCTTTTCCTTAGGTAATGATTTATTACGTCCATTACTTTATTCATTATATCCTTCATATTCATTTTCGTGTGTTTTGTATTTATCTATATATCTTGTTAATATAGGCCTACATAATTGTCTTTTTTTTATACAATCATTTTTTTCTTCATATTATCTATAATTCAATAGAATTATGAAGAAAAAAAATCCCGTTTGGCAAATTCTTTTCTTATTTTTCATCAAAGAAACTACAATGTGAGAGTCCTTGTTGTAGCCGTAATTTTATCCTTGAATGCTTTCAACGTTTAAAAACTGCTGGGCTAAAGCTCGTGTAGTAATACACGTATTAATTTGTACGCCCCCTGAGGTGGATAATGTCTAGATTTAAATGTAATAATATTAATAATATAATTATCTTAATTACTTTTGATTTTCGCAGAGTTACCTGTCTCTCAATGACTTGGATGAAGGATTGTATGCGTCTACACTGGACATGTGAAATTAAGCCTTGTTCGGATGTGCAGCGGTACTACAACGCATCTACATCTTGTACGCTGTACGATGATGGGATCCGAGCCAACTGGGACTATAGAGATAGTATAGGGACATTATAGGGAATAACTTTTGTCAAATTTAGCCAAGAATGCTGAATCAGTGTATCGCAAATATTTGTATTAATTTTGCATTAAGTATACGTCTGTTTGAAATTCTTTTTTCTTTCAAGGTCATTTGGTAGAGATTTATAAAATAGTTGCTTGAAAATGATAAGTTGACAATTGTGTAGAGGTGCAGCTGTTCTAGAAAACATGACATTTGTGAATGTCAAGGTTATAGAAACCGATCTCAAACATTCAATAGCACATTCTCATGATTTTCTGTCGGTTATGTTGTGTATATACTGTGTAAAACTAATACCTTGCAACGTTTGCTAATGTTTGTGTTATTTCATAGTATTGTTGTATGTGGATGACCACCTTCCACCTTTCTTCTTTCTTTTCATCACCCCCTCTCTCTCTCTCTCTCTCTCTCTATCTCTATCGTCCTCTCTGCCCCTATGTTTCCCTTCTACCTGTCTTACCCCACTATCTGTCAAACCATCTCTCTCTCTCTCTCCACTATTCTCCCCTCCTCTTCTTTCTTGCACTCTCAGTCCTCTTTCTCTCTGTCCTCTCTACCTGCCTTCTTCAAAAGTGAAACTTGTTTTTACCTCCTCTTCCTTGTCCGGTCATCATTTACATTATACTATACTATTTTGAACCTTCATCTTTACATTTAAAACGCACTGCTCACTTAATAGTAGACTCATAAGTGTATATTACACTCACGAGTAATATACAATTGTAGTAAGATTGTTTACTTGTGTTTTTATGAATCTACTTAGTGTATTATCGATCATGTAAATACTTTTGTAAAAATATTGTACAATTTAGCCACAGGGCTGCGATGCATATTCTTTAAACAAATAAAACATTATTATCATAATGCTTTAACTCTCGATTAAAACCAAGTAGCTTTGCGATGGCCTGAGCTGGCCTGACCCCATATGTATATGTATTATGCCCAAAAAGTTGGAATAATCTTTTTTTACCATGCCTATATTCATGAAATGATTGTTAAAGTATCATTTATTGTTGATAGGTAAAGTTAATACCTTCTAAGGACTGTATTGATTAATCTAAAGGGTCATTCGTCAATAAAGTTCTGAGAAGATATAAACTGTATCTGTCAAGAATAAATCACATTGCCACAATCTGTTCACGAAAAGACGTAAGGAAAAATTATTCCAACTTCGTGAGGAACAGTCGGCATATACAGTATATATATATACATATAAATGTATTCTTTCGATGTTAATATAATCTCTATCTTTTATTTAAATCGCAAACCTTTAAGTTTAAGCATACTATTACAATGGATTAGAGGAAATCACCTTTTTCTTCTTTATAAGCTTATTTGGTAAAGAAAATTTGGTATGATTGTTAATCTATTTAATGATAAATTATTGAAAATAAATTCATGGTTGATCTCTAATAAATTAATTGTAAATACTAGAAAAAACTCACTATATGATCTTTTCTCATATGTTTATCGATCGTGACACTTTAAAGGGATAGTTGAGTTCTTGGGGCAAATTTGATTGGAAGAGGGATCTTTTTATAAGAAAAATGATACCACATTTGCCAAAATTGGTTGAGTAATGACAAGTTACACTATGTCCTACTACCAAAGTTTGGTGCATAGGGAGTTGGGTGAAATCGACCCTACTTTGGGATCTGTCGAGGAGGCTCTGGGGGCTTCACTGGGGGCTTCAGTCAGGCAGACAACAAGTTAGTAAATGAGTTATGTGGGTTAAGTAACTTCGAGAGGTGAAATATTATAGGTAATATGTGGTGACTATTCGGGAAAGGCTCTTGGCCTAATCCATTTACATCGGATTTTTAATGTCAAATTTATTAACTTAATGACGGAGTCCAGTAGAGAAGAGCGAGAAGAAAAGAAAAAAAAACAGTTTTATATACTGTTGCTCGTCATCAACGGTCTTATTCACCCAGGATAGTCACATCAGTAGGCCAGTTATTACCATGATTCCTTTATTCTATAATTTTGCAGTTATTGAAAAAGTATAGCTTGATACCGCCCTCAGTGTTAATATATCCTCAAACAGTATCGGTCTGCTGCCGCGGCATGTACGCTCAACAGCATTGGTAGATAAGGCAGTTGGCTGTACAGAATGTAACATTATATCTCCCGCAAGCATCGAGTATATCCGTTGAAGTGAATAATAAACCTATGTTGCTGTGATCTGTTTGTGCAAGCTCAAGACAGGCTACGGGTAAGTAAACATAGCTAAAATAATTTCAATCAATCAATTCAAGCATTTTGTAACTCTTTTGACTCTGAATCGATAACGTATTACTTTTTGTTTATAATTTGATCGTAAATTCTTCTATAAGAGAAAACAAAACATGTGTAAAACTGAAACAGTACAGTGATTTTTTTAAACAAAATGATGCGGACATACAGATTCAGATGGTTGATGGTGGCTGCTACATTTATATATTTTTTCAGTTATAGCCTACATTACATTATAGACCTATAATGAACCTCAAGAAGGCACCATATAATTTGATTATTAATTAAGTTCCAGTGCGGGTCTACCATAGCTCATGTTTCGCTGTTTACAGCTTCTAATAAGATTGAACTTTCTTCCTATTTAATGATATGAGTTTATCTGATTTATAAATAAAAATAAACGAAATTCATAGATTTAAACCTTATTACCTTAGAAGAATCTACACCCAGTACTAATTTGTCTACACGAGAATACACAACATGTGTGAAATGTGAAACAGAAAAACAATACAGTGATCTTTTTTTCGAGGGGGAGGGGGAGGGAAAGCAGGTTGGTCTTGCCTTATATTTTGTCAGCTATAGCCTACAATGTAATTATATAACCCTATTAATGGACCTCAAGAAGGTCCTATAACCTTTGCGGACATTTGGATTTCCCTCAAGTTGAGTGTTCATATCTCGTGTGTCATGACAGTAGACTTCGTCCTTGATTATATTGGACTCTCCCTTTTAGCTTCATAGGCTATTGAAGGCCTGCGCACTGCGTTTACATTTCTGTCTTCTTAAACCAGCCAACAAACAAATTGTGAAATTTATCATTTACAGAATGAGTCGACTGGCCAGTTCTAAAATGGATATCCAACGAATGAGAGTCATTTTGCACGTCATCGGATTTTTAATGCTGGTAAGATGTTTGCGAAATTACGGTTTGAAAGCAATATAAAATTATTATTACCAATGGACGAGATACTTGTATACAGAGTATGTTTGGGTTCATAGCGCTCATGTCGTCCACAATGGCATTTTATGGTGCGCCATTATTATTTCATCGGCTTTAACACGGCTGCCATTACAGTGCTCAAGCATTTTAAAGTTTTAATTTCTGCAATGTAACATTTACCTCACCTGGGTGGAGTGTGGAAAGTGTAGATTAATGTCTTGCCAAAACACATTAGTACTTCAGCAGGGATTTGGACCCCGGACCCTGCGGTTCACAGTCCAGAACCTTCTCCACAATACCACAACACCTCTACATTTTTGTTAACGTATTGTGCGTAAAGACGTCGGAATATTAATGTGGATTATAAATCTCCGCTTGGGACATAAGATAGTGGAAATATCATTTTAGAAAATATAAGAATTGACTAAGAAGGCACACATATCCACCCTAATAGTGTGCAAGGCGCTTACAACAAAAATAAAACAGAACAAAACATTCTTTGTGAGAAAACACTTGCCATTAGGTGTGTTTTTATTTTCTCTTAAAGTGATCTAGATTCTTACAATCATATAATAGATACAAAAGTTGGTTACTAACATTGACGTATGACGAGGGGGCGGCGAGGGCGAGGGGTGCATACAGTCCTGAGAAGATTATTATTATTATTTTTTTTATATTCGGGTAATATAACTGGAACCTCACATTCGGGCACGTCGTTGCCTGAATGTACTCATACGGGCAGTGATGTTTTCACAAAATAAATGTAGTTTTGATATCTTTATCTATATATTTTGATGAGGAAAAACAAATGCGGTCCATAATAAAGTAGGTGTTATTATCATTATTCTTTTGCTCAAATTGTAACATTCGTGCTGGAGGCATCAATCCTCTCGGAAGGAAAAACTTAGCACAATACTGCCAATATATTTTTTATTTTCCTGTTCGAAAGTCTCTCAGTAGATTATCCATAGGGTAGAAGCAGAATATATAATTAACTCTTTGAACTAAATATATTGAATTCAAGAGCAAACGACTCCTATATTTAATTAATATATTCAAAAATTGGTTCTTTGAAAACTAAGCTGTAATGACGTATAGCAACAACAAAAGCAGCTTAATATGAAAGGGAAATAGTCATTTCAGCTAAAATCATCCATGCAATAAAATTCAATTTTATAAACAATAAAGCGAGAGACTATTCCGGTAGCCTCATACAATATTATGGAGTTTGCTTAACTCCTAAGAAATTAAGAATTCAGATGGGGCAAACAAAATTAAAAATTGTCTTCGCTTTCCTAAACCTGCATGTGAAACTAGTCTGCTGCTTTAGATCACTTTTTGTAACGATTAATTAAAGTACCTATCTTTATTTCTCAAGATCACAGAATTCTCAAACGGCCAACCTGTGACTGTGACAGGTCCTTCTGCAATAGAGCAAGAGAGGGATACAGTTTACACCTGTACTGGAGGAGCAGCGCCATATATCTTTATATGGGAAGACCTTTCAGTGGGTACAGGTGTTAATATCTTCATTGGTGGGGAAGCGGCTTACGATCCCTTGGTAACTCCAAAATTTGTCAATTTTAATGTAGCAGAAAATGGGGATACATCCACTATGGCAATCACTAATACTTTGATTGAAGATGAAGGACAGTATAGATGTGGTGAAGGAATAGAAGGAGACCAGGCAGAACTTACAGTAGAAGGTTGGTCATATAAATCTTTTAACAATCTATTTTTTAAAAACTTATTGCAGTTCCTGCCTTTGTAGCTCTACATTGTACTTTAGCTGGGGGTGATCCATGCATATAACAAATCATCTGTGAGGTTAATTTGGGATTTATACTTGTACAACACGATATTGAAATTCCATTTTCTGTCACTGCGGTGTATGTCACCCTCCATTCAGAGTTTTTGGTTTACATGCACCATTACTATCATGATCATCATCATGATCATCATTGTTTACATGTCTATATAAGTTCTAACTTTCTCTATATAGTAAATATTCAAATCTCTCATAAGAATTGAATACAGACCACCTAAATCGTCCTCATGACGAATTAAATGTCTAGTTATTATTATTATTAAAGAGTTGTTCTGGTATTCTTAAAAGTACATGATATGCATTGTAAATTGATTCATACGGTATAATGTTTACAGAATATTGATATGTTACGTTACATTGTAAATTGACTTATATGATGTATATGTTCCCAAACAGAATACTGATTGTTACATTACATTGTGATTATATGTTTATAAACAGAATATTGATGTACATCAATGAAGTTTAATAAATACAATACATGTACAGTATATTGTAGGCCTACATGGTTATGTATACAAATAAGCATGAACATGTACAGTGTATGTACAAATCAGGATAGCAGATTATTAGCAGCGACAGCCATATGTAAAACAATATCGCATACTTGGTGATTTATTTTTTAGATATGTTACTATTTTAGACCAATAAATATAGGAGCAAAAAGTAATATTATTAATATTCTGAGATCCTATATATCTCTTCACAATTTGCATACAAGTCATGTAGGCCTATACGGCTTCACTCAAATCTATTTTGCTACACCATTTCTATATGTTGTTGTTAAGACACAGTTGTTGCGATACGTACAAGCTATGCGAAACTACTTAAAAACCAGAAAACATTCCTGTGCATGGTATTATGATGAAATGTTTGTGAATTTCATGAGTGGTTCACTTCGGGGAAGCTTCATGTTGCAAATTTATTGAATCACAGTTTAATAATACAAGACAAAAGTTTGCAATTATTGCCTTGAATATGTCTTGTCATTCACAACTCACGAAAGTTTCTGGTTTTACAGTAGACTTACAATACATGTATCTACATACCGCCTCCCAGGGGAATAGCTTAGAAAGACCTCAACAGGTCTGCATTTTGGGTGTCGGCTACATCATACATGTATGTTTGTATTATTATTATTACCAAAGTTGTCATTACACATTGGGGGAGGGGGGGGGGTCATTTACCCTGAAGTACGCATGGGGACGGGGTGCGCATCTTTTACCTATTTTGTAGCATTTTCAAGTCAGATGGATTATCACATTTCAAAGGTAAAGACCATTACATTTCATTGTCGCACTTTAATGATGTTACTAAATGTATTACGTACAAACCTTTAATGTGTGTTAATTCTTTTGATTTGCAGTCAAATCGACACGGTCACTGTCTGTAGAAAGTACAACGGAGAGCAACATTGCCATGTACGTAGCAACATGTGAAGCTTTAGATGGTAGACCAGAAATAACAATCACATGGATGTTAGGTGATGGTGCTTCACCTTGTGATGATCCACCCCCAATAATCCCCACAGCTGATCCAGGTCTGTTAAGTAAGAGGAGTGTCTGCACATTTCAAGCTACCAGAGAGAACTACAATCAAACATTGAAATGTGACATCAGCGGTCATCAATTACAAGATCTCAATGGAGAAGAAACCACTACTTTTAATATACATAGTAAGTTTAGTGACTTTACACTTTTATGATAAAAACACTTTGTATATGTGAGGTTTTGTACTGAAAAGAATAATACAATATTTAAAAAGGATTGAGATCAACTATGGTAAAACTGATTGTAGTCATTCATAGAAGCGATTACTTTAACATACCAGTATTTTCTGTTTGGAGCCAGAAGGATCTTCATTTGATGTGAAATGATATAAGAAAAGACCTTTCTGGCTCCACACAGACAATGTTAATAATTCTTCTTAGGATAACTTGGAAGTATTCATCAATTTAGGAAACTTTAAATATCTCCTGATATACATGTACGTGTATGTAATAGCTGATTGTCTCGCAACAGATTATATACCTTGAATATTTTAGTTTTTAATGCCAGATCGACAAGAGGGTACAGGTTCAGAGGTATTTTTCTCACTCTACCCTCCCCTTCCCCCATCCTAAAATGTATAGGTATATCCCCATAAATGAGAAAGTTACATTGGACATTGTAAAGGCAACAAGCTGAAAGATACATTATTGGCTCAAGTATGCATCTCTCAGTGTCATTCTTGAATTGATTGTTTGTTTGTTTTCATTAGTTTCTTCCTTTTTTTAGTGTACATTTTTTAGTTCCATTTTATTTCACTTGCTCTACTTTTTTTCCCTATAAATTTTCTTAATAATTGTATATACTGACAGTTATCCCAACAGTGCATATTTTAATGTTCCATGTTTACTTTTATTCAGGTGCCCCCAGTGCTGATATTATGACGGTTGAAATTCAGCCCTTTAATCCAAGCTACAGAGTGTCATGTAACATTTCTGAAGCAGACCAACCTAATCCACGTATAAGGAACTACTACATATACTCTGATGGTACTCTGATACATCAATCCTCAACGGGAGTCAACTTTGTGGATGTTCCAGAATCAGAATTTTTTGTGTTCAACTGTGAAGCAGGGAATTATCTTAGAAATACAACAACATTCGCCCCAATCAGTAAGTCATTATGCTTTTATATCATCAGTGAAATGAGAGTTTGATTATGTTTGTTTGTTTGTGTTATTATGCTTCAGTGTACGTATTCTATTTCAATTACATCATTGTTTCTTGGGAAAGGTGAAACACTGGTGACTGAGAAGATCTTCATGTGCATACATGCCCCCTCTATATATGCGTAGATCACCATGTTTGCATTAAATCAAATACAAGAATAAATTTGTAATCATACAAAACCAATAATATGCATGGATATTCTACACTGTTGCTCATATAGTTGGAATATTTTAGTTTTCCCACAATTTATGGAATTATTTTTAAAATAATTTATTCCTAATAGATCTAGATAATAGTATACATTCTCAGATTTTATTGAATAATAATTTGCCAATATGTGCTTTGCGTGACTGCTAAAGCATATGTATGCTACTATGCTTATCAACTAGGAGACCTACGCCCTTAAGTCATCCTGGGGCCTCACAGTTACGAGACCTTTGCTTTGTCACTGAACCATGACTGTACGCAGCGGGGGCTAGGGTAGGGGGCAGTTTCCATAATTAAAAAAAGAAGAAAATAAAATGCAATACATTTTCAATAATTTATTGCATTTTACCCCGGTCCCCAGCATAAAGAAATCCCCTGGACGGCCATACATTATGGTTCAAGGCATGGGCACACAGGGTGCATAACCGAGTACCAATTTCTGGGATGAAAGGAGCATACACCCTTAAATAGGCACATGAGGCAAAAAACTAATCATCAATTTATGTCATTTTCCTCTCAGGATTGGCACTTTTCGTTTCATGTTTTGCGCTTTTTGTTTTATGTTTTGCCCTCTGAAGGAGAATACTCCCCTAACTAAACAGGATCCTCATAGGTTGCTATATTGTAAAGTGCCACTATAACCAAAACGGGCAAAAAAATGAAGAAAAAAAGACATGTAAAATAATTTTTGACGGAAATTCGGAACATTACAATGATTTTTCTAAGAAATCATCAATAATTCTGGAATCTAGCTTTAAAAACGACGACTCAGAACGCTCAGAAAAAAATCCCAGTTTCCGTGCTGTATTGTGCAATAGCATATGACGTCACTGCAGGCACCTCTCCGGTGAAAAGGAGGGTGATTTAGGGATTAAAATGGCTTTAAAAAGGCAAACTATGATATTAATTGAAAAAAAAAACATTTATTCGAAAAATAATATGCACTTGATAATCCCAGTACATTTTTGGTATTTTCGTCATTCCTAATGTAAGATCTTTAGTTGAAGGACGAATCGGACATGCCCGCAATGACGTCAAATGCGCTTAATCAAGGCCACGTGACCGTATTACCTGTCTCCGAGGGGCGTAGCCCAGCAAGCGTGAGAACTGTGAATGGACAGTTATTTTCTGAAAAATCTGAGTCTGGAATATTAATTATTAGTAGAGGTGTATTCATGTTTTGAAAGGCTATATTAGTTGGGTTAGAGTGGTCCTTTAAGGAATGATGTCTCCCCCCCCCCCCCACTCTCTCACTTTCAAAATTCTTCAGCAAACCCCATCTCAACAGATTCCCTCTGCACTTTTACAAGTTTTGAATGTGTATTAGGCTCCTCAACAGTATCGTTCTGTTACATTATATTTTGCTCCTCCAATATAATAGAGTGCTTACCGTTACAGTACAGTCATAATATGCACTTTACATACCAAATACGGTTAAATGAATTATGGAATTGTCATTCAATCCATTTCAACCAAATTTTTCACAATATGAAAAGCAAAGCAGATTTGAAATTTTACCTCAAAATGCATGACAGTTCGGAGTAATTTGTTTAAAAGCGAGGATTATTTTTCTTGTTCAGTGTATAGGAGAAATTCTAATGGCTACTTCAAAGGAACCTCACTCCAAGAAATAACTTTACTTATTCTGAGAGATATATTATATTCTCGCCCACCAATCTAAAGGATTATCTGCTAAAGTGTATGAGAGAGGAATAAAGCAAGAATTATGTACAGTTTATCAGCAAGACATGGGCTTCGCCATTTTTCCGATATGCGAAGTCGCTAACCAAGTCAATGTATTCACATTTATGGATGCTTCCTTCCCAGGTGTGTGTCCTGATGAATCATTTTAATCACCTGCTATTATCGTTTGAAATATCATTGCCAAAACAAAAATTGCATAAATATGTTGGTGCTCTTCAACTGCTATATTTTAGTATTTTAGTTACAAGTAGTCCCCTGTAAAATGATTTTCACCAAATATAATTTGTATCTTCTCAACTATGGTTTTTCCTCATCTAAAAGTAAAGGTTTTGTTATTGATTTAAAAATTCTTTTCAACTAAAGCCCCTTTCACACCGCATCTGCGTAGAGTTGCATATAGTTGCGTACCGACTACGCCGAGTTAAGCTGCGTACTCATGAAAAAAATTGATGCTTCGGAGTAGTCCCTGCGTTGGTTATGCGTAGACTTGCGTACGATGGCGTATGGTTACGTACCCTGTGCGTAGGCACCGCGTACCTACGGCGTAGGGTTACGTACGCTTGCGTAGGCCTGGCGTAGGGTTGCTTACGGTTACGTACGGTTGCTTACTGTGTGCGAAAGTGCCATGTAAAAATGCAATAGACGCTCGTAGGAGCCGCGAGTGTAGCCATTGGCGCTTTATAAACCTAGTTTTCTGCCCCTCAATCCTCTGCTGCCTGCTGTCCAGAACACATCAATGTTGTTGGAATTACAGTTGACTGTTGTAATAACACAGGCAGAAAAAGATCATGAGTTGGCTGGGCCCTCGGCAAAACGGTACAATACTCCAGCATCTGGATGCCCTGGAAAGACTAATTAGTCATGTGGCAGAACATGAACGCTCGGGAGAAGAACAAGAACAGAGAAGGAAAGAAGCTAGAAGAAGAAGAAGTGTGTGTGTAAAACCTTGGATCCAGCGCAGGCCCCTGCAGGGGCAATATGAACAGATGATGAAATATTTGCATGCTGAGGATGTTTCTGCATTTACCAATTTCATGCGGATGGGACAACAGGATTTTTATGCACTTCTGACACGAATTGCACCGATGATTACCAAACGAGATACTAACTACAGGAAGTCTCTGGAACCTGGTTTAAAGCTGACTGTCACCTTGAGGTTTCTGTACCTCGGCCAAATCTGAAGAGGAGATACCCCGCTTATTATATGGCCCTCCCTTGCTTACGGATGCCTGGCTGGAAGCGGCCTTGCTAGGAGGTCTGCTGCCGGAGTCGTCAACATCAAGTTCCATGGGTTCGTCCTCATCGTCATCGTCAGTCTCAGCTTCAGCTTCTTCGTATTCTCTCTTTTTTCCTGATGTAGGCCTGCCTACCGTTCCTTTTTGCATCAGGTAAAAGGCAAGACATGCCTTCCGTTCAAATAATGACAGTAAAGTACATGACATTAATGCACAAAAGACACCAGCTTGCTTACTATCAGTTGTGGCCATAAGTGGTATATATTCATATATCATTTTTGAGTGATTTTACCACTGTTCCTTGCCCAGCGACGGATGGCCATGTAAGGAACGCCCTACAGACCACTGTCAATGGAGAAGGTGAAAGAAGTAAAGTGCTTCTTATTTTTTAAGAACTTGTTCACATGAACCTGGCATATAAACACAACCCTTGGCAAGAGAAGGAAACAATAGATGAATAGAATAATGATGGAGATGGGGACAAACGTAACCCTAGGCGAGATAATAATGAGTGAGATGGGGATAAAGGCATCATTTGGTGTAAAAATACATGTATCTATTACTTCATTGTAATGCTATAACACAAGGAGATATGACAATGAGAACTTACCAATCCAGCAACACTGGGGGTTCCGACGTTCTTGATGTTTCGGTACTGATGGATCCAGCTAAAGCGTTTTAGGAAGCGATCGTTCTCTGCTGTTATCTTGACAGTTCCACTTCCTAAGACTACTTTGGAAATTTTCATTATCCTGCCTAGTTTATCTCGTTGATTTTTTACCCATGTCTGTAGGCGATGGCCTCGTTCGTCATCTGTGCCCTCCAAATCCAACTCCCTGGCCTTTTGTTGATATAGGTGCTTCTTGGCCTCCCTGTTATTGTAGTCTTCGCACGCTTTGTCATAGAGCATGGGATGTTGCTGGACCCGCTCCATAATGTCCACCCTCTCCTGGTCAGTCGAAACTTTAAAGAGGGAAGCTTGGGCTGCCTCTTCCTCTTCTTCTGTGAATTTGATCTTTGCTGGCAGCTGCATCACTATTTTCAGATGGTGGTGCACGTAATTCCGCCTCTTGATCACTGGAAGCATGCGAGGAAGGTTTCTTGCCTCGACCACAACCCTTGCCCTTCCTTCCTGGCATTTTTGCAGTAATTAAAGCAGAAATAATTAAATCCTGCAGATATAGTTCAGCAGCGACAATACAGTCCAGCGGGACGAATAAAATGTAGCACTGCATGAATAGTAATGAAAAGTCCAGCAGGGATCAAGCAGTCATTGTGGCGAGGCTGCGCGCAGGTTGGATCTAGGACGTCTTTATACGTTTATAATGCTTCGTCGGACTGGCGTAGGGTAGCGTATTGTTGCGTAGGCTTGGCGTACAGTTGCGTAGTGTTGCGTAGACTTGCGTACAAATTGCGTACTCTCTGCGTAAAGTTTCTACGCCGAAGGTATACGCGAACAAATTAAGCATGTTTAATTTTTTGCGTTCATCTCGCGTACCCATTTGCATCCATCCGCGTACAGTTACGTAGGGTTGCGTACGA
The DNA here is from genome assembly GCA_035222895.1 of Strongylocentrotus droebachiensis. Taxonomy (NCBI): domain Eukaryota; kingdom Metazoa; phylum Echinodermata; class Echinoidea; order Camarodonta; family Strongylocentrotidae; genus Strongylocentrotus; species Strongylocentrotus droebachiensis. The sequence goes on along the minus strand of JAVYIG010001563.1, from coordinate 127,628 downwards.
TCGGCGTAGTCGGTACGCAACTCTACGCAAGGCCCGGTGTGAAAGCCCCTTAAAGCTTGGTGCATGATTAATGTAAAACTTCACCTGGTACGCACATTTTCAAGACATTGGAAACGGCCGCGCTCATTTCATGCTAAAAGGCATTACATCATGCCAATAATATCTCCATATTTTACTTAACTTACTATACACGTTTATACTTTAATTGAATTAGATATTTGTCAGACTTGCTTACATTCTACCTTTGCATATGATTTTAGAACCATGATACACTTACAATCGAAATATTTTACTTAGTATCATATTTGAACACAAAACAATACATGCACAAATGCATCATGTACGTGTATTCATGGGACTACATGTTGGGACAGAGATTTCCAATTTAAACTTGTCGTCTTTGGTTAGCCTCAAGAGTAAAATACAATAAAGATTTATATACATGTAGCTAATGAAATATATGATTTGAGGATTTTTTCCTAAATTTTTTCCTTTTGTCAGTCCAAATTAGGGTGTGCTTTCAAGAGTATGGGATTTACATGTCCATTTAAGTTTGCAAACAATGGTGAAGGCTCAAATGGTACTGAAATAAAAAATAAATAAACATCAAGCTGAAAAAGCAGCATGATTACGGGCTGGTGAAACATTGATATTAATCGCATCTGCACTGTAACTTTGAGTGAGGACCACTACCTGGACATGGTTAATAGGTTCCATGACACATGCTCCGCCGACGATTGCTCCGCCGACATTTACTCCGCAAAACGCGACAATTGCTCCGCGACATTTGCTCCGCGACATTTGCTCCGACGTCAAATGCTCCGCCGACAGGTGCTCCGCCGACAGTTGCTCCGCCGACAGTTGCTCCGCCGACAATTGCTCCGCCGACAGATGCTCCGCCGACAATTGCTCCGCCGACAATTGCTCCGCCGACAATTGCTCCGCCGTCAATTGCTCCGCAAAACGCGACAATTGCTCCGCCGACATTTGCTCCGCCGACATTTGCTCCGCCTGAAGCGACACTTGCTCCGCCGACATTTGCTCCGCCGAAATTTGCTCCGCCGACAATTGCTCCGCCGACAATTGCTCCGCAAAACGCGACAATTGCTCCGCCGACAATTGCTCCGCAAAACGCGACAATTGCTCCGCCGACATTTGCTCCGCCTGAAGCGACACTTGCTCCGCCGACATTTGCTCCGCCGACATTTGCTCCGCCGACAATTGCTCCGCCGACAATTGCTCCGCCTGAAGCGACAATTGCTCCGGTGACATTTGCTCCGCCGATAAATGCTCCGCCGACGATTGCTCCGCCGACATTTGCTCCGCTCAAAAATTGCCCCGTAAAATACAAAGGCTACTACGACAATAGTTGCTCCTCCCCAAAAGTACCCCTTAAAAGATAATGCTCCGCCAACAATAAAATTGCTCTCCGATCCAAAAGTGCGGCCTCTTGGAAGATATGAATGCTCCTCTGGTAATTAGTGCAATAAATGCTCAGCCGTTTTTTGCTATTCCCCATGTTTGATTAAAAAGAGAAAATCAAGTTATAGCTCCTTTATATGCAAGTTCTCCGGCGAAAGATAATTACTCCGCTCAAAATCTGTTTCATGTATTACTCATTAGCTGATCCAAAGCTCAAGGCTATCTCTCTCTCTCTCTTTCTCTATTGCTCCTCCTTTTCCTTTTAACACCCTTTTCTTGTCTTCTTGGCTCTTTTCTTTCCTCTCATGCTATTAGTCTTTTTTCAATTTCATCACTTCTTCTCTTCTCCCCCTCTCGAGTTCTATTTCTCTCGTGAAATTGTAACGTAATTTAGTACATTCTTGTTTAGAATAGTATTTTCAAAAATATCCATTCCGTTTTCTATAGGTTTCTTTCCTTCAGTAATTTAAGTGTATGTAGCTTTACTATAATTATATATATATATATATATATACGTATTATATATATATATATATATATATATTAGTGTGTAAAACACCCCGTCTCATTCGAGTACTTTGTTTTCACTGACTTTAAGGGACTCACGGAGCCACCGGAAGAAGAGCAATTGGCTTATTATGAAGAACTAACATCAAACTGCAACAAAATGATTTGTATAAATGGGAATAAGCAGAAGGCTAAGAACTAAACCATAAAGATAATAAAATAACAGTGTTATTCATTTTCTTTATTCTTATCGTTTCAAATAATAATTACAAAAACTTACATCACATATTCAACCAAACAATTTCATGATGCAGATATGTTATATCATAAGTTACTTTCATTTCCTGAAAGAACTTTTTTCAAAATTATCTTCATATTGTTTCAACCTAATTCTTCTACAAACTGTATAGGCCTAACTTTCATGACCGTCACATCATTTTCTACTCGGTTTATCTTCTTCTTATCTCAATTCCAATCAATTTTTTATTGGAGTTCTGGTCATCCAATTACATTTCGAAATAAACCGTTTCAAAGCATTATGAAATTAGATTAGGTGTACATAAACAAGATTTAGGGATTATCGAATCGATAATTTTGCACACGAAAGTCCGCATCAGGCACTTGCGCTGCATGCATCAACGAGTAGTACTACAAGGGACCAAACTCAATTTGTTCTGGCATGAATGTTCAGCCCGAATCCAGCCATTTCTTGACATTACTAAATATACATGATAAAGGCCTTTGACGAGCAACCCCCTTTCAGGGAACCTTTAAAAAAAGTTATGACATTCGGAAGTTTCCATAACTCAGAAGGGGAAAAAATGCGAAAACACACAAAAAAATCCTTTTCCCAAAACTTAAGGTTGTTTTTAACCAGTTTTTGGATATGCATTATTATGCAAGTACAAAGTAGGCCTATTTATGCGTCATTCCGAATTGTCTCCAAAACTAGGCAACACGCAAAAGGAACAGACATCCGAGATATTGATCAAAGACATATTGATGAGCTGTTTGAAATTAACTAGGAGGTATGCGCGTATTGGGGAATGTGGCTTGCTGCTCTACTTTTTTTAAAAACTTCCCACGACATGTAATGAGTGTTTAGTGTACATTATATCGGACGTACACTGATAGATGCAAAGTTATTTCAGTATATTCGAAATAACTTTTAGGTAACTGCTTTTTCCTCCCACATTCATTCATTTCATTTCATTTACATTATTTCATGAAATGCATTCAGAAAATGAAGAAGAAAAAAAAGAAACGAAAATAACCCGTGTAAAAAAAATATTGTCGGCGAAGCATTTGTCGTAGTACTAGTTGCATTTGTAGTTTGGGACACTTTTTGGGCGGAGCAAATGTCGTCGGAGCAAATGTCACCGGAGCAATTGTCGCTTCAGGCGGAGCAATTGTCGGCGGAGCAATTGTCGGCGGAGCAAATGTCGGCGGAGCAAATGTCGGCGGAGCAATTGTCGCTTCAAGCGGAGCAATTGTCGGCGGAGCAATTGTCGGCGGAGTAAATGTCGGCGGAGCAAGTGTCGCTTCAGGCGGAGCAAATGTCGGCGGAGCAATTGTCGCGTTTTGCGGAGCAATTGACGGCGGAGCAAATGTCGGCGGAGCAAATGTCGGCGGAGCAATTGTCGCGTTTTGCGGAGCAATTGACGGCGGAGCAATTGTCGGCGGAGCAATTGTCGGCGGAGCAATTGTCGGCGGAGCATCTGTCGGCGGAGCAATTGTCGGCGGAGCAACTGTCGGCGGAGTACCTGTCGGCGGAGCATTTGACGTCGGAGCAAATGTCGCGGAGCAAATGTCGCGGAGCAATTGTCGCGTTTTGCGGAGTAAATGTCGGCGGAGCAATCGTCGGCGGAGCATGTGTCGGGTTACCGTTTTGGCGTGTTTCAGTTGGTATTGCGCATGCGCGGCACTCCGATGCAAACACTTTCCTCTTTCTATCTTTCCTTGTTATTCTTTGTTTTTACTTCTATCACCTTCACTTATGTTATTCTTTATCACTTCCTTCTATCACTTTTTCTTTCTGTGTTTCCTTATGTAATTCTTTATTTATTCCTTTTTATCACCTTCTCTTATGTTATTCTTTGTTTTTTTAATCATTCTATCACTTTCTCTTTCTGTCTTTTCTTATGTTATTCTTTGTTTCTTCCTTTTTGTATCACCTTCTCTTAAGTTATTCTTTGTTTCTTTCTTTTTGTATCACCTTCTCTTAAGTTATTCTTTGTTTTTTTTATCATTCTATCACTTTCTCTTTCTGTGTTTCCTTATTTTATTCTTTGTTTCTTCCTTCTATCACCTTCTCTTATGTTATTCTTTGTTTTTTTATCATTCTATCACTCCTCTTTCTGTGTATCTTATGTTATTTTTTGTTTCTTCCTTCTATCACCTTCTCTTATGTTATTCTTTGTTTTTTATCATTCTATCACTCCCTCTTTCTGTGTTTCCTTATGTTATTCTTTGTTTCTTCCTTATATCAACTTCTCTTATGTTATTCTTTGTTTTTTATCATTCTATCACTCCCTCTTTCTGTGTTTCCTTATGTTATTCTTTGTTTCTTCCTTTTATCACCTTCTCTTATGTTAATCTTTGTTTTTGTTATCATTGTATCACTCCCTCTTTCTGTGTTTCCTTATGTTATTCTTTGTTTCTTCCTTTTATCACCTTCTCTTATGTTATTCTTTGTTTTTTATCATTCTATCACTCCCTCTTTCTGTGTTTCCTTATGTTATTCTTTGTTTCTTCCTTATATCACCTTCTCTTATGTTATTCTTTGTTTTTTATCATTCTATCACTCCCTCTTTTTGTGTTTCCTTATGTTATTCTTTGTTTCTTCCTTATATCACCTTCTCTTATGTTATTCTTTGTTTGTTATCATTCTATCACTCCCTCTTTCTGTGTTTCCTTATGTTATTCTTTGTTTCTTCCTTCTATCACCTTCTCTTATGTTATTCTTTGTTTTTGTTATCATTGTATCACTCCCTCTTTCTGTGTTTCCTTATGTTATTCTTTGTTTCTTCCTTCTATCACCTTCTCTTATGTTATTCTTTGTTTTTTATCATTCTATCACTCCCTCTTTTTGTGTTTCCTTATGTTATTCTTTATTTCTTCCTTCTATCACCTTCTCTTATGTTATTCTTTGTTTTTGTAATCATTCTATCACTCCCTCTTTCTGTGTTTCCTTATGTTATTCTTTGTTTCTTCCTTCTATCACCTTCTCTTGTGTTATTCTTTGTTTTTTATCATTCTATCACTCCCTCTTTCTGTGTTTCCTTATGTTATTCTTTGTTTTTATCATTCTATCACTTTCTCTTTCTGTCTTTCCTTATGTTATTCCTTATGTTATTCTTTGTTTCTTCCTTCTATCACTTTCTCTTTTTGTCTTTCCTTATGTTATTCATTATGTTATTATTTGTTTCTTCCTTCTATCACCTTCTCTTATGTTATTCTTTGTATATATCGTTCTATCATTTTCTGTAAGTTACGTCACCTAACATCGCGATGTTACAACTGCGAGCGTTTATACTTGCCAAACACGCCAAAACACGCCAAAACACGCCAAAAGATCACACTTCGTTTTGGAATGTTTCGGGCTTGGCATGTCTGCCGGTAATGCGTAGTTGCCCTTGGTAACATCGCGGTCAGGCTCCGGTTTGGCATTTTTTGGCGTGTTTGGATGACAGTGTAAATTCCCCTAACATCTTATATATAACGTTAATGGAAGAAGGGTAGACGTAGGGAGGATACAAGCTTCAGTTCACATTGAAATTTAGCAATTCGATTGGAGTGTAAACTCTAACTTTCTGTACAATCTTAACAATATAAGCAATTCAATACTTTAAGCTCCTGATAAATAAGCCATTGTAATAAACTATGCCATTATAAATTATTATATGTGATATACAAATATCAGGAAGATCAATATCAAAGGATGTGTATTCATCTCAGCAATGTATATTGTTCCCTTGTTACTTCAGCAAATATTAACCTACCATGTATTTGTGAACACGGACCAGAGTCCAAAGTCTTGTTATTGCAATGGTTGAAGCGAGGCTTCATAGTATAGGTAAATACGCATTAAGTATTGTTCCTCAATTTCGTCAAGAGGTTCCTCTTTTGATAGGAATGAATTCAATCGGGAATTCCCCTGATGATTTGTTTTATTCAGTATCCGAAATATATACTACAATAGAAAGATTCAGGGTTACTGTCGGTAGAATGTGAACTGTTTTTTTAAATTTTAGTATATTTGTTTTGTATGGCTGAAACACGGTGGTTATTGTATTTTTTAAATTACAGTTATTGGGTATAAATTTGATTCATTAAAATTGTTATATATCTATAGATACCTGTATGTTATAGTACTGGTATGTGATCTTACATTTGCTCCGGCAAATTGTTTTCATTGTATTTGTTTCGTCAAATGTATAGGGTAAGGGTTGCAATTAGGTTTTAGGTAGGGTTTAGAGTATTAAGGTGAGGGTTAAGGTTGCGATTGGGTCTTAGATTAGGTTTAAAGTGAGGGTAAATGTTAGGGTTGCGATTTGGGTTTTAGGTTAGGTTTAGAGTGAGGGTAAGGGTTAGGGCTGCGATTTGGTTTTAGGTTAGGGTTGAAGCAAAGAATTCGGTTAGTGTATGAAATGGATCCGGAGCAAAAATCCCGTAAGAATGTGTATTTTACTACCGCTGAGTGTTTGTAGAAAACTAATCACAGATTTCATGATTTCATTTATAAGCTTGTGTATTTATATCTTGTATGAAACATTGCTCATCATCCAGATCCTACACCATGCACCTGTGTGCCAACTGGTCTGAATTATGGGGCTTCTGCAGGTATAGCTGTCTTAGCCATCCTGTTAGTGGCTTCTGTCATCATCAACATCATTCAATTCATCATGTTGAGGAGACATGAGACCAGACCAGGTGACTATATTCATCTTCTACTAGAACAGTTGAACGATGGAATCAGAACGATTATGAGATATGTAAATGTTTGTTTCATGATTGTTTATACCTGACTGTTAAATATCTATGTGTATGCTTGTAAATAAGGAACCGCAGGACTGACATCTTTAAGTACTCTTCAAGGGACTTTGAAACGAGGATAAATGCCTTACCAAAGGGCATGACAAAATTGAATTGGTATTTCTTAAAGAGTTTGAGAAAACATGATATCGGAAATTGATAGCGAAGATATTTGTCCTTGGATATCATAACATATTTGGATTTCCTGAATGTGCTTACCCACATCATATCAACACCTCAGGATAGAGATCCATTACTTGAGACTAAGTTAAGTTTACTTCCTTGTTGATAAACTAGTCATATTCCATTTTTCTGCACAGAAAATATCTATCAAAGTTTCTGTATTTGCTTCTTCCTCTCCTTTTTCTTTCTGCAGGTTTCGAAGAGTCATCGAAAACCGTTTCTAGGTTAGCATTTAGCAGTTCGAAATATTGAACAGAATATAAATACTATATATCGATCTATAAATATTCATACAAACACCCTTCCCTTCACACACATCTCACACACACCAATATTCGGATGTAGTGAAATACGAGAAACCTCTAAAGTTAAGCATGATATCATTATTCATGTGTTTACGTGTCAAATATGTTAAAAAGTAAAGTGAAACTTGAGTTTCTATTGTTATGAAACTTTTCACATTCAAGGGGATTGAAAGTAGAATGAAGACATATTTCGTAATGTAGAAAACGAAAATGTTATCTATGAAATATAACCCAAAAACGGGAAAACGGCTGAAATACGAGTAATTGGAAATTAGTTCGATGACATGGCTCTGAGATGGCGCTATACAATAGGCTAGGGCAGTGCCATTGATTAGGAGAGTTTGGCCAACTTGGTTTCACTGGGTCACAACATGGCGTATATTGTTTTGTTTTGTGCTTGCCCAACAAAGCAGTAGTCGCCATATTGTGATCAACTCGAACCGGTTTGGCCAAACTCTGTATACAGATGACTCTGGGCTAGGGCAGAAAGGTCATTTGTAAAGTATCGCTTTTTTCCCCAGAGGAGAAAGACATGTATCTCATGAGGCAAACGACAACATGGCGTATGAGATGATTCAGAACGGAGATAGAGGTGAGAAAATGTGTAAAATCAGTCAATAGTTTAAAACGAAGAAAGCGTTAGTACCACGAAGATTAATCACGAATCAAAAAGTCACCCAAAAAATAAAAAGGGTAGATGAATGGCTTTGTAAATTGCTATAAAAACGTTACAAAAGTCCCGCAACCACACTAATACTATTGCACTAAATGATTATCATTTTGTCCCAAACTGCAAAATACATTGTAACTATCAAGACTATTACTTTATTAATAAAAGTAGTAGTATATAATCTACAGGAAACTTTATAAGCTTAATCATTCTCCCTGATCTGATTTGTGTTAGGCCTACTAATTAAACAGGGGTTTTAAAACTTATCTAAAATAACAGCCGCTTTTTCAAATCGCAAATTCACCTCGCTTTCCACACACACACAATTATAAGTTCATGGTGAATACTCTTTCGCTTTCGTTTTATATTTGAAAGAAATCTAGAAAAGATTATCCAAGGGTAGCCTTATCCCTGTTTAAAAATGTAAAAGATTGGTATTTGATCTTTAAAGTATTGGAAGCGTTTTAATAATATTTAAGTTTTGTTTTTTTAGCATACACATCTCTCAAACTCGGTCCAGCCCACTCTTCCATCATTGCTCCTGAAAACGTGACGTTTTTCACCAGACTCGGTTCAATTGGACGCGGTGACTTCGGCGGGGTATGGAAGGGAGAACTCCGCTCGAATCAAAATCAAGTAGACGTTGCTATCAGGCAGATTCCAGGTGGGGCTTTGCCAACCACACCCTCAACAAAATTAATGATTTAAAATGACCGACATGCAAATCGCTTTCGTGCATATCGATGTATCCTACATGAACATAATGAGAGCTTGTATTTATCATAAATAAGCAGAGATGCTCTCAGATTTCTAGAAGTTCAATTTCAAGATGACCAAAACAAACGAATACAGTAACACATCGCTTTAAGAGTAAACCAAATACTTGTATTCCCTCGTCTACACAGTTTCTCCTCAATCTTTTTAACAACTGAGTGATTGAGTTCTTCTGCAAATGAATTAAAATCACGACTCCCTTAGAAATTGAAAACAGACATATATATAGTTATATTAAAAATAAGATTTATTTCTGATAAATGTAATGCTTCCTGGGAGAAATTTACTGGGTGTAAGCCACAAATATGTTTAAATAAAAGATTTATGTTCTCGTAGATCAAGTGACCAAATTAACCAACGTTCTTCGAGCTGTCAAGGTCCTTTCTGAGCTACCGGATCAACCAAATGTTGTCAAGTGCCTCGGATATTGTCAAGAACAAGGTAAAACATCTTCTCCGCCAATTAATAATCTTTCGAGTGTCTGCTTCATTCTATATATATATATATATTAGTTGGAATATGAGCGTTTTTTCCTATTTATTTGGAACGGCCTTTAAAAATATTACTATAGCTAACCTGAAGGTGCATAACATTTTGGGCAATTCCCGCAATCAGTTAAATCAGAGTAAAACAATACTTCATTGAAATAAATGATTAATTTAGAGGATTTTCCTTCACTATAACATGATATCTAATGAAACATTATGTTATATATCAGTTTCATACATTTATTTCTTTAATTGAACAAATTGCCCATAATGCAGGTAGCATTCTGTACGAGTTCATCTGTGGGGGCACCCTACTCACCCATCTACAGACCACAGGGGTGCAATCCCAACCAACATACGGCAATCTCAAACCAAACGGAGTTCGTATCGATGAAGGTAGTCTACTCAACCTGGCTTGGCAAATTGCAAAAGGGATGCAGTATCTTGCATCAAAGAAGGTAACATTATTCATGACAATAGAAGAGAAAGGAAAACGGAAAATGGGAAGGGGAGGGGAAAGAGGAGAAAATAAGGAGAAATCAATTAGGCCTGATTTAAATGTAGTTTGAATGAAGGAAGTATACCCAACTTGGCTTGGCAAATTGCAAAAGGGATGCAGTTTCTTTCTCCATTGAAGGTTACCTTATTTCATGAATTGCAATAGAACATAGGGGACAAATGAAATGGGAAAGGAAGGGGAGGGAAAAGAGGAGAAATATAAGGAGAAATAAATTAGGCCTGAGTTAGATATAGGTGCATTAATGAAGGAAGTACGCTGAACATGGCTTGGCTAATTGAGAAAGTGATGCAGATTCTTGCTTCAAAGAAGATTATCTGATTTCAAGGCATGCATATCAAGAGAAGAGGGGAGTAAGATTACAAATAAAGAAAAGATAACGAGAAATTTAGAAGGGGAAAAAACGAGACGGGGAGGGATGTTGAATATTGATAAGTGGGAGGAGGATGAGAATTAGAAAAGTTGAAGAAGAAAGTAGAATAGGAGAGGAGGATGCGAGAAAGGTAGATGAGACTTTATGATGATGAGCTAAGCTGAGCTTCTCGGATGAATAAATGACATCCGGATAAAGAACTTGCGGGTTTTATTACTTTATTTTGTATTATTACCATGATTGTGTTTATTTGTTATAATTTATTTACTAAAGATCATCCATGGAACTCTCTGCACTCACAACGTGTTACTAGCTGATAGAAAGCAATGCCAGTTATCAGATTACGGACTATCTTCATCACTGTTTAGCGACAAAGGTGTAAGTATTATCGCTGATATTCAGTGATATATCATCAGCATAGATAAAAAGAAACATGCCAGAAAGGAAAACGTGACCATGGAATTATGTTTTATTATTTATGACGTTAGTTGTGTTTGTATGTTTTTGACATTTGCAACATTGTATTGAATGTATTTTTAAGTCTGTTTTTTTTAAATCGTGAACTATTAAGCCATTGGCAGCTAATAAAGATTTGTTTTAAACCATGAATACATTTCAACATTATAAGATTATAAACTTGAACTTTTTAGTTCACACGATTTTCAACATTATTTGTATTTTCCAACATCTCAGAAACCAACAAGATGGAGTTCACCAAAAACCATGGTAACTGGTGACCGATCAACAGAAGGAGATATCTGGTCTTTTGGTATCGTCTTGTGGGAAATTGTGACATTAGGTGAAAAAACAATGTTTATATTGCATATAATTTTGTGTACCATCTTAAAGACCTTGAAGTCATTCACGTAAGAAGCCTTTTAAGCGTTACAGCTGTTCTTCATCAGGGCCCTGCAATTATTATTCCCCTTGCAATATTATTGTCAGGTGGGTGGAGTGGAAGGAAAGTGTAAATATTGATTAATATTTTGCCAAATGAAGTTAGTGCCGAGTTGGTATTCGAACCCTTAAACCTCGGATTTAGAGTCAAGAGAATGAGACACTAAACCACGACCCCTCCACTTCACGTGTATCATATGGTGTTATGAAGAAAAGTGAAATAAATATTTGCACTTAAATAATCAAAATATACCTCGACTTATTCTTGTTTGATGCATTTTAGAGTCGAATAATTCAAGCCACTTTTTCCACTTTTTATGACCAACCAATAATATTAGCGTCTTTTAATTTATTGCATTATTCGTATTCAAATACATGTCCCAGATATGAATAACATTTAGTCTAACAATTTTCACTTAATTCCGCTTGTACTATCAAGGGTTGAGGAAAAATTGTATATACATTTTATGATGAATATAATTTTTTTTCCCATATCTTTACATGTCACATATTCGTATATTGGAAACAAATGTTTAATGTTATTTATTTTGTATTCTTAAAGGTGCGAGGCCCTACCCTAAAATGACGTTTGATACTGTCCAAAAGGAGGTTGCCAATGGTTACCAGATGCCACGCCCTCGCCATTGTGGACAAGAAGTGTAAATAATACTCTTTTTAGCAGTCTTTACTTAGTCAAATACGGCTTGTTTCGTAAATTTCTAAATTTACTTGACTTACTCGATGCTATAATAACTTGTAAAATTTCATAATGATGTTGATTATCATATACGGATATGTTTCCCAACAATAGGTTACATGATGAAACTTGATTATACTTGATTTTCTTTAAATCTGAATCTGAATCTGAAAATAATACGTCTCAACACTCCCGTTGGAGTAAAACGACTCGGAGTGCATGGAGTGGGTTCGCACATACAATAATGAAACAATGCTAACGAAATTGCTGTTGCATACGAACTTTGAATTTGTCTGTGTATTATTTATTTATTTATTTATTTATTTCTAATCTTTTGACAGGGTAGCCCATTCACCAACAAGTAGTGGTCTTCCATGGGGCCCTGAATGAACATATTTACATCGTTTATAACATTTATACAGAACAGTTACAAAAATAATACTCGTTTGCAAAATAAACATATATCATTAACCTAGTAAACAGTAATGTCAATAGGAAAATATTAATTAACTCGCAATTATGTGAATAAGTCATGTAAATATTACAGAACATGCACGTAGTGAATGTACGGCTGAGCCATTCACAAATTACAACTTTGTTTAAACAGTCTCATAAATGAATTGACAGAGGAAGCCGTTCTCAATGAATTATCTAGCTTATCCCATTCAAATATGGAAGAAACAATTGGGCTACACTTATAACAATCAGTGTGAAATCTAGGCACACGTAAACATCCACTGTCTATTTGCCTTGTATGATGCTCATGTACATCATTAGGATTGATTAAGCCTACCTGAAGGTAAGAAGGTGCTAAGTTATGAACGTATTTATATATCATCATAACGCGACTTAACTCTATATTAGATTCATTTAGGCAGTTCTATTAGATTTCTGTTAGATAAGGATCATCTTTTTCGTATCTTTCAGGTATACGGTCATGTCTGGTTGTTGGGAGAAGGAAGCTACAAATCGGAGTAACTTTGATCAGATCCTCAAGATTTTGGAAAGGATTCTAGAAAATACTCATGTAAGATGTACTCAAATTACCTTCTTGTAACATGTATAATGCATTATTTAGTTTCCTTATTGCATATCCATTTGTATAATTCCGTTACTACATTAATCTCACTTCAGAAGGTATAATAACAATTCCGGATAAAACTAATTCTAGCCCTAATCCTATAATTATCTTGGCAATTTTGGTGATATATTACATTTTTTCACGAATTAACTTTTTTTCCGTATCCTTCATATTTATTTTCATGTATAAAAAATAATCATATTTTGCATAATGTTAACCCTCCTTTACTTTTCATATCTCATGATGATGTCTGACTTTTATTACTATAATAATTATTACTATTATCATTAATATGATTATGATTATTGTTTTTATTATTATTATAATTACTTTTGATTTTCGCAGAATTACCTGTCTCTCAATGACTTGGATGAAGGATTGTATGCGTCTACTCTGGACATGTGAAATTAAGGCTTGTTCGGATATGCAGCGATACTACAACGCATCTACATCTTGTACATTGTACGATGGTTGGATCCGAGCTAACTGGGACTATAGAGATATTATAGGGACATTATAGGGAATAACTTTTGTTAAATTTAGCCAAAATGCTGAATCAGTGAATCGCAAATACTTGTATTAATTTTTCATTAAGTATACGTCTGTTTGAAAATTCTTGTATTTTCAAGGTCATTTGGTAGAGATTTCTAGAATAGTTACTAACAGAAGTTAAGTTTACAATGTCTAGAGGTGCAGCTATTCTAGAACCCATGAAATTTGTGAATATCAAGGTTATAGCAACCGATCTCAAACGTTCACGGTACATTCTCATAATTCTCTGTTGGTTATGTTGTGTATATACTGTGTAAAATTTACTTCTGATTTACCTTGCAACGTTTGCCAGTGTTCTTGTTATTTCATAGTATTGTTGAATGTGAATGACCTCCTTCCCCCTTTCTTCTTTCGTTTCATCACCCCCTCTTTCTCTCTCTGTCTCTTCTCTCTATCTGCCTCTTCCCCTCTGTTTTTCTTCCACCTTTCTTTCCCCTTCTTTCTGTCCACCCATCTCTCTTTCTCTCTTTCTCTCTCTCTCTCTCTTTGTCGCACAAGTCTCACTTCCTCTTTCTTTCTTGCACTCTCAGTCCTCCTTGTCAATCTGTCCCTTCCATCTGCCTTCTAAAAACATACAGCTTGCCTATACCATTTCAAACTTACCTCTCATTTAATAGTAGACTCACTTGTATATATTACACTCATGAGTGCTTAGCAATTGGATAACGATTGTATGTATGTATTTTTATGATTCTCCTTAGTGTATTATTTATCATGTTAATACTTTTGTAAAAATATTTTATAATTTAGCCACCGGGCTGCAATGCATATTCTTTAAAGTTTTCAGATCGCAAATGCCTTCAAAGTGCATGGTTATTGCTCTTATTCTTATCTATGACATTGCTAGTGCCCTTTTAGGACCTAAAATTGCTAAGGAGGTAATTTTAGACCCCACAATGTGTGAAATTTAGCCAATACGATCATACCAATTCAGCTCCACTTTCAAAAAGAAATATGGTGACCGTTAATTAATTAATAATAACAATACATAGGCCGGCTAATTGTGCGTAATATAACCAACACGAAAAAGCCAACAAAAAAGCCAACATCGGCATTGGCTGACATATAACGTAAAAGGCGCTATTGTGTTTTTTTCAACGGCTTTCAACGGCTTGTTCAAATCTTCTAATATTTGTGTATTAGAAAGTTCTAAGTATTAGAAATCGTGATATTTATGGATATTTCAGCCGTTTCTGAACCGATTTTGATAAAATAAAGATGATTTTGCCATTTAAATTGTATGTTCTTTCAAATTTGACAATCAGTTTTTCATTATCTCACAAACAATTATTTTGTGTAGCGCCCTCTGCAACAGAACTCAACTATCCCTTTAAACATAAAGACAATTATTATCATAATACTTTTTTGTATTGATTTGTATGATGTGTATGTAAAGTTAGTAGCCTTATACAGTATATTCATCTTACTGCGTCATTATACGGAAATATGTAGTGAAAAACGAGTCATTATAACGTAGACATGGTCATTATCAGGATATTTGAACAATATAATTGCTGCCCTCTACGTACGTTTGCAGACAGAGGAAACTTATAGGCCTGCCAAGAAACAATAGGTTTAAACATTTTTCATTATTTCAATTAGTTATATTGTTTTAAATTTAGGGTTAGGGTTGGTGTTAGTGTTAGGGTTAAGGTTAGGGTAATATACCTGTGTTTATGATGTCCGGTTATCGTATCATTTAGGGTTAGATTTACCTGTCCTGTCAATACAACATGTAGGGTTAAACATATATATATATATATATATACATGAATATAGAAAATGTTCTCCCTATGTTTTATATAATCTTTATCATTTATTTACACCGCGAACCTATAAGTTTAAGCATACTATTGCAATGGATTAAAGGAAATCCCCATATTCTTGTTTATAAGCTTATTTGGTAAAGAAAATTTGATTGTATTTGATATTATTCTTATTATTCTAGAAATATTATGCTTTAATTTACCTTTGACACTGATGATCTAAATCAAACAATCGATGACTTGCCAAATGATCATGACGTCATATCGAAGATATGGACCAGTTCTGGTCATGCGATTGCATTGTGAAAGAAACGTTGTGGAATCGATCAGAAAAGGTTGATCATCTAGCATATAAGTATTGGTGTTTACTGCAAGGTTCTCGAATCATCATAATGATAAACAATTAGGCCCAGTTTTGGTAAATTTACATGCACTGTACACAGAAAGATGTATATGGGCCTACACGATATCTATCCGTTCTTACCAAATATATCAATTAGTAGGCGGTTTACCGGCAAAATTTGTATCATCACGTATTAGTCAAAACATATTCTTTCACATGATTGGTAATAACAACTTCCATTTTAATTTTGAGAGGGTTTTTTTTTTTTGAGAGGGGAGTGTTTCCAAAACTGGTCTATACCTTTCAATGACTAGGCTCATTTAAAATCTAAAATATTTTCTAAAGGGTTCATAACATTGATTAAATCCATGAAATATTGCTGATACAATATGTAAATATCGCTTAAATACAGTAAAAAAAAAATGTGATAAAAGAAGTTTATTTAGTATTAGTTTCATTTTTATCTGCCTTCAACATAATCAGGATTGACTGATATTACATGTCTTCTTAATGAAGACTATAACAAAATATGCACAAAAAGTAATAAACGTTTCTAATGAAATAATATAGGGTTTTTGAAGTACATACTATAATCATTACCACAATAGCAATGAGGGCATATTGTAATTATGTGAGAACTTTATAATATAAGGCAGAGCTTTTATTCCATAATTCCCCTGGCCCTATTGGACTACACGGTCAGAGGCATAAACATATTGGAGGGAGAAACATAAAAAACTGAAAAAAGTTATAAACGGAATGAACGAGAGGGAGAGAGAGAGAGTGAGAGATGTGATAAAAGCAGTTTATTTAGTATTAGTTTCATTTGTATCTGCCTTCAACATAATCAGGATTGACTGATATTACATGTCTGTTTCATGAAGACTATAACAAAATATGCACAAAAAGTAATAAACGTTTCTAATGAAATAATATAGGGTTTTTGAAGTACATACTATAATCATTACCACAATAGCAATGAGGGCATATTGTAATTATGTGAGAACTTTATGATATAAGGCAGAGCTTTTATTCCATAATTCCCCTGGCCCTATTGGACTACACGGTCAGAGGCATAAACATATTGGAAGGAGAAACATAAACAACTGAAAAAAGTTATAAACGGAATGAATGAGAGGGAGAGAGAGAGAGAGAGAGAGTGAGAGATGAGCGATGGGGAAGGTTGTTCATTTTTTTTTAACATAACATATTTTGTATTGCATTCTATTGCAACAGAAGTGGTTTCATGGTGTAGTGGATAAGACACCGGACTGTCAATTGCATGGTTCGCGGTACGAGCCCCGACGCGGCTCTTATTACCTTTTGCAAGACATTTGTCTCAATTTGCCACCCTCAACCCAGGTGAGATAAATGGGTACCGGGTCATGTCTGACAGAAGTAAGGGCTATAGAAGAACCCACTATTATTTGTATTATTATTCATATACCTGTTATCAGGTAGAAATTTCAGGAAACATGCCCCTTTATTTACGAAATATCGGCGTTATGTTGTAAAATAGGCCCCTTTTATTTACAAATAGACCCGGCCGGACGCGATGACCCGACGAATCGAAGTCCAAGTATAGCCAAGTAGAGAAGAGCGAACAAAAATAAATTCATATATTCATAAATACTGTTGCTTAACATCATATCTAATAATTTAGAATTATGCTTGTACACATTTAATTCCATTTTTCCTGATCTCATGTTATTATTTTATACTTACATTGTTTTTTACCTGCACTGTGAAAGCATGTACAATTCAGGCTATGACTGTCATTCATGTCTTTAATAAACCTTGATTGAATTTAATTGAATATAATTGTCTTATTTACACGGAATAGCCGCATCGGCATTGCCAAGAATAGGCCTATATATTCATTCCCTCATTCCTTCATCCAAGCACATTTGCAGGCATTGGACAAGTAGCTTTGTATTGCCCTCAGCCGTAATACGTCATCAAGCAGTGTAGGCCTACTGCTGCAGCATGTACCGCCAACAGCAACGGTAGAAAAGTCAATTGACTGTCCGGAACGCGCAAATTTTTTTTACACGCTAGCCTAGCCACTTTTGCCATAATACACGTAAAAGTGCGCTGGTGGGAAAGCCTAGACATTAGGTGCGATTGCCATGCACATTATGTGTACGATCACATCGCATGTACTTTGTATATAGTGGCATAGTAGTCTGTAATCACAGACTCTAATTCGACGGCGCGTTTGACAATAATACAATTCAATTCATTTATTTTTCTCTTTCAATTGTTCATATTTACAATGACGGTAAATTTTAACATATTCACATGTAATGATCGAGTTTCGATGAGTTACATGCATATGTAGGAGATATGTGGCTGATTGCCATAAGTATGCACCTCACTTGTACACAGTGACATAGTAGTCTGCCAGCACAGACTCTAATTTGACAATTAATATCGTGTCTTGAGTCAAGCCTCGTTTGTCCAGCTTTCTATGCATGCATGCACTAACTGCACCTCATTCGAGTCTGTGTAGTTTTATGATTCAGACCCTGTGATATGTGTCGGCAAGTTAAAGGGCAAGTCCACTCCAATGATAAGTTATTTTCAATATAAGCAGAAAAATCAGACAAACCAATCAAAAAAAGTTTGAGCAAAATCGCATAACTACCTATTGTATTAAGGAACGAACTCTTTGCAGTGGTGTACTGATGAACTATGGGAGGGCATTACAAGACATTGTCTTACTAAGGAGCCCGAAAAGACAGGTGAATACAGGTGAACTACAAGTTTTTAATAACGTACATGAAAAACTTTGAAAAACACAAGACAAAATTGGCAACTCATTCATGAGTCTGTGACGTCATTGACTCACTATCCACCAATTGTTTTCTTTATATAATTAAAAAATCACACCACGCATGCAGCATCCAAGGTATAGTAATATGTGTTTGTGTGGATGCACAAAATTTTAACATGGATTCATTTTTTCCCCTTTTTTTTCTCATTAGTTAACCGATTTTTCTCAAACTTTGTTTGCTGTTTTATCCTGTTTTTGTGCATCTCATGAAAAGAGTGGACTTAGCCTTTGAGCAGCATAACACAATTCATCATCAAATAAAATGCCCATTAGTGTTAACAATCATTCTCTCTCTCTCTCTCTCTCTCTCCATCCCTTCATCCTTTACCGTACTATCTGTGTCACTCTGTATATTCTTGTTTGAAATTGTCTGCTGAGAGCCAGTAGGCCATTAACTCCTCTATAATTTCACACAGCCAGGATAAGTGCCTTTATGGCTCTCAACAAACGATTTCTTGCCTTTCTCTCCTTATTCATACACCAACCAACACTTGTATGTGCAACCCTACACACAAAACATACGTACAAAAATGTAGAAATAATGCAGAGAGAGAAAGATATACTATATCTCACTTTCAAAAGAGAAATATTTATTTGGGACAAGTTGAAAATATAATGTGTAGAATTTTGATACTCAAGAATCTACATTTCAGTACCTCCTGGTTCTGTAAAAGCATTAAATCACTTTGTTTTATAGCATTCACAAATGAATGTCACAAAAATAAGATAAAACAATTGATGCCCAAAAGACTAGACTGACAAAACATGTATTACAATACAGAGAATCAAAGATTTATATCAATCAGCCACAATACATTACCATGGGCGCATAGGATAGTATGGCTTGGCAATGAAAGGGTTGAATTACTTGCAAAACTTGACACAGCATTGCTAAATGATGTACAGTAATTTTCATGGTAAAAGGTGTAGGCCTATATACACTATTTTCATATACCAGTAGCCAAAGTTTCAAATTATGAGATTTTTCCACTGAAATTATGATATTAATTGTTGGTTCTAGCTGCATGGACCTATTAAAGTTAAAGGATCATGAAACCCTTTGAGAGAATAAGAGGTTGATTCATTTTCACAGAATAGAATGGTTCTAAAAATTCAAATTACCGGGTGTGACCAAGGTATTACAATTTGTGTATCAGTAACTCATTCAAAACACAAGTGACCTTTAAAAAGAAAAGGCAGTGTATTAAGTGTAAAACGGTTCAATACAATTGTGAATGGCACCTTATTCCTGACAAAAAATGTCTACCCACTGCCATTAATAATTCATTACCATATAGGTTGCAAAAAGTACTATGGAATTTCAGTCACAGAATACACTAGGTATGCCTCACCTAGCCATTACATTGAATGTTCATTGGTGACACTCCAATTCGTCTCCGCCCCAAGCATTCTTTCAATTATTGTTACCTTACCATTTTTTATTGAATGTTACACTTGATGCTGAAGACATTCAGACATTTACTTCTGAAAACATTTGACCCAGCTTTGACCAAATCGATTCAAAATCTACTTCATTTTGACCTACTGTTATACATACTATCATAACGCTTGAAGCTTTCTACCTCCAGTGGTTCTTGAGACAGTGATATCACAAGGTTAACAAAGATCTTTCATTTCAGAAATTGACGAATGTGACCATTGACCTACTTACCTCAAATACATGTATTACAATGCTGTCTCCTATAGTGTGATACATACACACACTACCACTAACTTTAAAGCAATTATCACAAATGTTATTTAGATACATCGCCTTAAGGAATTGGCCTCTATAGTCTTTAGCCTATTTAACAAAATTCTGAATTTCTTCTAAAATTGATTCATACTATCATCAAGTTTAAGGCTCATATCTCTAGTGGTTCTTATGATGACAGGATCTGATAAGACCATCTTGCTATGGTAATACATATAATCACCAAGTTGGACTACATTTCGTTTTGGGCTTTTGCAAAGTACAGACTTCTACTCCACATCCCATCCAAAGCCCGAGTCCCTTTAAGATCCTAGCTGGTTAAACCGTGTTTTTCCCCAGAATATATTTCGGCCATCTCTCAACAGATTTTGCTCAATGAATCTTGCATTAAAATCTATTATATTTTGATACAGATCTTTGTCGATTTTAAAGTTTAAAAAACTAGATGGATCTATGACTAACGCGCAGTAGAAAATGATGCCTCTGCCATAGAGCGATTTTACAAACCAAAACAGAAGCAATTTCAAAATTCAAGTTTGATTGTAATCCATCGACAGGTTCTCAGAATAGTGTGATTACGTAAAAAATATTTTTCATATATACATGTATGACCCTTTGACCTCATGACCCTAAAATCTAATCACTTCATGGGCTCTGCAAGATACATATATGTCCTGAGTTTGATAGTAATCAATCCGTCGGTTCTATTGACAATGCACACGTTAGTTTTGCATAGATGAGCCCTGTGACCTTTGACATTCTGACCCCATAATCAAATCAGTTCATTGGCCCTGTAAGAAACATACATGATCTGAGTTTGGCGGAAATCCATCAAACAGTTCTTGAGATGACGCGTCACGAGCTATTTTTGCAGACATAACGAGCCTCATAACGAGCCCTGTGACCTTATGACCCCCAAATCTAATCAGTTCATTGGCTCTAGCTGCAAGATACATCCATAACTTCAGTTTGGTGGGAATCCATCAATCGGTTCTTGAGATAGCGCGATCATGAAAACGTACGTACGTACAGACGGACGAACAACTCAAAAACATTATGCCTCCGGCTAATTTGTAGCCGAGGCATAAGAGGAAGTATCATTTCGACGGGTGGGTATCCTGCCGACAAGACTAGATCTGTTTGACTTTTGACCGCAAACTGACATTTCACATTGGTAAGTGATCTTTTTGAGGAATGAACAACAGAACATCAAGGATGGACAATATGAAATTCCGGTAAGAGGAAAACACATCTTTTCCCGTATACCTTTCTTTCTTATTTTGCACTATGGGTTTTGCCCAAAGATTTTGACATCATGACGGCATGACTTAGGGAATGGGGTGCTGCAAATCTCACTCTCTTTGGGAGTCTGGAACCAGATGAGGTAACTTCCCTAACATAACCATGCTCTTTGACAGAGGACTGCTTGGTTGGCCGACCACTTCCGATCTTCTTCCTACCACCAAGTTTGAGCTTCCTTCTTGCAATGGCTGTAGGTTGTACACCAATACTTGGACCTGACATTTTATTTGGTAGAATTGACCCGATCTGCTTTTTTCTCTTGACCTTTCGCCTTGCCAGATTAATCCCGCAATACCTACCGAACATCCTTAATGCTGAGCTCAGGTTCTGATCCTTGCCAAGCTTGCAGTAAGCGCGGATCATTGCTTTGGCAGGCTCTGCAAATGTTTCTGGATTATTTCTAACCCTATCCTTAATGCCATCAAGTAACGAATCAAATTCTTCGAGATACTGATGGCATGCTGGGGCTGAAATAAACATGAATTTAAAATATTATTTTATTTAATAATATCTACCATTCAACAAATTTTATAAAATCATGAGACATCTCTATCTAAATTTATCCTATCAAAGTAAAAATATTGGCTAATACAACAAAAAAATAGGTATAACCCAGCTCCCATTTTCTGGGAAAGTTTCTTCAAGATTTCAGCCTTTTATAGCTACTAAGTTCTCATGGAAGAATCCCCTTTGTTATATATCTTTAATCCAAAAGCAAATCTTGAAATTGTTGCAAAATTGGGATGTCATATGGATTGTCTTTCATGTCACTATATTTTAGATTCATGTGTTTTGAGATAGAATCCATTAAACAAGGTGATAGTGGGAGAGGGAGGAATAGCAAGGTGTTTGATATCTAATATTTCTAGAATAGATTTTAATCTTGCATAAATCCAAGAGAACATTAAGGCCTTTTCTAGTTAAAAAACTGAACTGCCTCTGAAGAGGATGTTCTCAATGAAGATGCAATATTATATAGGTATGTCATTATTTGATTCTTTTTTCATAGGGCTTTTTTTTTACACAAGGTGGGTAAAGTCACCCTTAGACCCTATACAGGGGCTGACTGTTGATATATAACTCTTTAGGCTTATAGTTATAAATGTGAAAAAAACACACTTTTACTTACTCATTCAATAACAGCTTCTGCGATATCCAACAAAATGATCTTGATTTGTTGTAAGTTGTTCTAGTATAAACTCCATGCGAGAACAAAATGGTAAATGAGTTTAGGGAAATGAGTTATCAAAACACATGGATGAATGACAAATCATGCAATGATATTGTATTTTCGACAGTTATACAGTAAACAATAGTTCAAAAGTAGTACATATCAGTGGTAATCAACAGATGATCATTGCAGTCACGTTTTTTTAAATATACATACTGTTACTTTTTGTTTATAGTGCAATGAATAATGGCATTTAACCCTTGCAAGATACAGACCTTGTTCCTTTAAAAGCAACAAATGTAATTACATGTTTTTACTGAAAATAAATGTGTATGAATTGCAAAATTTCTTCTATTTCGTCCTCCATTAGTTTGAGTGAATGTATGTGTATTTTATTAAGATCTAGATTTATCAAATGGGTTGAGACGGATACAGGAAAATCATGTTATAACAATGTCCTAAGGACCACACAAAGTTTTCCTCATTATAAACAAATGTTGTGTCACCAGCACCTCGCAATCTGTAATAGAGAGAATACATGTTTGTAATACATTTCTGGTTCATGGAAAGTGCTTTGACCATTGTCGAGGTTGACCAGAGTCTTCAAGAGATGTACCACTGGTATGAATTTTGCGATCCTACCTCAAAGGCTCAAAACTTTGAAAAATTATTGTTGATGATGCTGACAACGCCGCCAGATATAGTAACGTCTTTGTCTCGCTCCCACTCCGTAGGTGAGACAAATCTGCATATAGCTCCACTGAACATGCACCTTCATTTTAATAAAAAGAACACCTTAAAACATGATAAACAGTGATATATGTGTATTAGGCAAACATCAATCATGCAAACAATAACAATAACATGCAATGAATGTTGATCAATTAAACTCAGAACAAAATGGTTTTGAAATTATGAGCAGATGACAGAATAGGGATGCTGCACCATGGCCATAGCTCATTGGGCTCACTTGAGCTAGATCAGCAAAATCAATTTTCCTTTTGCTGGCCTTCATCTTTAAACTTAACATATTGATATTAGTAAATAATTCAAGTTAGAAACAATTCAGTCAATGCTTACATTTGGAACGATCAAAGGCGTTGTGCAGATCTCTCTGAGCTTGCAGACTGGCAATCTTTACCAGTTGAGGGTCTTGTAGTTGCAGAATTTCTTGGGGATCTTCTTGAACTTCCATGTCTTCTTGAAGCTGTACTGGATGGTAGGCTTCTTGAAGCTGTACTGGATCAGGATGGTTGGCAGGTTGAAGGGGTTGTAGCCATGCATCGGGAACATTATCATCTCCTTTGAAAAAAATTTAGAGAAGACAACAAACCAAAAACATTAAGTACATGTAATACATGTAACAAAGAAGTTAAAAGATCTTTTCTTATTTAACAGGACAACCACCTGCAATACAAAGCCTGCTGTTTGCACGGAACCTCCGTGAGTTGCCTAGCTTAGAGCAACATAAACAGGTATAGTTTTTAGGACTCAAGCTAGCTAGTTCCTAATAAGTGCATTTGATATCCTCCTCCCCCTCCCCCACCCCCCCCCCCCCCTGAATTGGCAATTCAAATTGTAGTGTACTTTTTAAATTTAATTAAAAGCAAAATATATAATGAACACCCAATCAAATTGAAACAAGGCCGCACAGTCCATTTGCAGTGATTAATCTAAGTTGTAAGAATAGGTTATGATTATTGGGTCAAGAATATTATAATTCATTTCTGGAAATTGGAGGATTTACAAAAACATTCAACATTGACTCACGCCCAGTGGCTATCTTCCAGAACAGGGCCTTTTCTGCAGGCGTTGAAGGGGGGAAATTGCTTGATGGGACCTGATGATATTTGACGATAGCCTCCTGATGCTTGCAGGGACCACCAGTCTGACCCTCAAAGCAAGTGCAAATGCCAATTTGCATATCTACAGTGTAGGCAACTGCAGTGTTGGTCTGGCTTTTGACGTAGAACATCCTCTCTCCGACCTGGGGTATAATCAAACAAATATATAAGTACCGGTAGTATTATCACACAGTAGCATTGTTACACACTTCCACAGGCAAGAGACATGTAAGCAACTTTCTGCTGTTTAATCTGTAAAGCGCTAAGAGACGTACGTAGTCTCGAACTATGTATTTAGCACTACATAAATCCATAATATTATTATTATTATTTTTTAAAACACAATCAGTTTGATAATATAAAGCATATACTACAAAACATAATAAGCTAACCCATTGATTTGACATATTCCTTTGTTCTATAGCAGGGATCAAATTAATTTGTCCATCAGACAATCTGCCTGTATATCGACATATTGAACCCTAAAGTGGGGGTGGGGGGAGGGTGGTGGGCGCCGCAAGCTTTCATGACTTTGTAGTGTAGAGTCTTACGCATCTTTGATACCAGATTGTTACAGTTTCGACCACTGAGTACTGCACATTTTTAGAAATGACCTGTGTATTTTAGCAACACACTGTAGAAATGCAAATATTCGAACATATAAAAAACATAAATGTCGATAATTCAAAACTCTTTGAGATGAAGGTATGAAACTATAAAGGCTTATTCACTATAAGATGCTCCACCTACATGCCAAGTTTCAGAATGTTTGGTCACTCAGTGGCTGAGATCCTAGGGGGAGAATCTTGGCTGAGAGGTGACCCAAATAACTCAGCCTTGTAAGGGTTACGAGGGACCTGAATTCTGAAAACTCATCTCTTACCATAACTTCTCCTTAATTTTTGATTTTGTATATCTCTAATTGTTGCCTTTCATTACTCAACAACTGAGCCTCATAAGAATACGGCACCCAAAATTTTCATTGTATTGTAATCAATGAGATTCATTTGTAAAAGTAATAATATGCACAAAAGGAATTGTTGGCACCTTTCAGAGATCTTAGGATATTAGATGGTCTAATAAAAGAGATCTATATACTATGAATTTACAGGTAAAATACGTTAGCACCAGTCTTCTTACCTTGGTTATGGCATCCTCCTGAATTGTAGAACGATGTTGTGGTTTCACCCACTTCAGAGGTCTTGAGTTAGCAACTGCAAGAAGTTTGCGTTGGTAATAACCCTCAAGTCTGTAAAGGACGAAGTCCACAAGCTGAGGGACATTGAAGGCTCTTGATCTCTGAAGGATCGAATCCTTCAGCACACGCATAGCAGCCTCCGCGTAGTTGTTGGTGTGGTTCCCTCTTATCAAGAGATGCTTCCGGAAAGCTTGGGCCCATACTTGTCGCCTCTCATAAAGGTTTGACATGTATGTCCCAAAGCAAGCGTACCTAAGGGAAAAAATAAACAATGACTTAATGCCCAAATGTTATCTTGATAATTATTGATTCATATACAAAAGTGTTTACTATTGCAAGTAGTTTTTATTTAACACTATGCAATGACAGGACTTAGTTACGGTAATCAGAATTAACAAGTGATAATTTGCTTCAGGGTGACAGAAATTCCTAACATAATTGTATTGAACCTTTTTAAACCAACCTTTTGACAAGTGGATCCAGCAGAGCTTGGTTGAACGCAAGGTCAACGGCAGAGGGGTCCTTAGCATACACCATCTGCTTGATGAGTGTATACAGGCACTGCCGATGAGCCTTTGCCACTCCATGCTTGGCATCCCAAAGCCATCGCCAAACAGCCTGGAGGACATGGAATGTGCACAAAAGCACCGATGACTGGGGAAATACTGACTGCAGGGCCTTCCTCTCTGCTAAGCAGTCATCGGTGATGAACGTCTCTGGTCCATGGCATTTTCCACCAAAAGCTCCTGATGGGAACAATGTCTTAAGGAGGGTGAGGCCCTGGGTGATGGTGGCTTCTTGCTCATTGGAAGTAATGAGCACTCCCAGTGGGAGACCCCCTGCAGAGCTATGGGTCAGAAGGAGGAATATCCTCGAGCCATGTCGATCTACACCACCTGCCAGGACAAAAAAAAAAGTGTAATTGTTAAGAAAATGAAATTTCAAGATATTAACCAACCGACTACAATTTGCATGTACAACTGTAGTCATAAGAAGCATTCCTGTTTAACATTAAGAGGGTGCACTGACTAATCACATCTAGAAATGTCTACACATTCAATTGATCCTTCAACTATTACACAACAGAACATTAATTACAACAAGTCAACTAACGCAAAGCGTAGCATCCCCTCACTTGGCACATATTTAGAAATTTGTGTATATTTAATGAGCTGTGACCTTTTGCGTACATACTCAACAACATTACTTACGTTATTGAATGAAAACCACATTTTTGTATATATAAATAGATATTTTGCATATCTAATGAGCTATGACCTTTGACCTACATACTCCATAATCGAAAGGGTAGGCTGCAGTTTGATATCATGTACGGACGGACAGAAGCTAGACGGACTGCAGCGTTACTATAACCCCTTCGACTTCGTCGGGGAGGGAATAACAAGCTTGAAATTAACTGGCACTATGTCTTTAGACACTCGAACAGTCAAGCACACAATTTGAAATGACCAAGAACTATTAAAAGTGGCATCAAATGGACGTGAAATTTGTTCTTTCATACAGGAAAACAAGCCTGTTAATAGAAAGAGTGATATAGGGTGGCCCAATGGGGGCAGTTTAGCCACTGATAATGTTACAATTGTAACAAATAAACAAACAACTAAACCAACATAAAATTGGTAATAATTTTTAATAAATCAGATACATAATTCTACATGTCAAGGGAGAACTTCCATGTTTACAAAGTTATATGATAATATATATAGTACATACCAGTAGAGTCAATGAATGCAAGTTCCCCACTATGCTTCATTAAGGTATGCACCTGTCTCATCAGTGGAGTGCAGATTGCGATCAGGAGTTGATCATCACTCGTTTGGGTCATTTTTGCACAAATAGTGCCACATTCTTCGTTATATTTTGCGATGATTTTTTCATCAATGGCATGTATCATGCCGATGCCATCAGAGGATCCATAAGATTTTTCAAAAATCTTGTAGTATAACCTGCAAACGGAACAAATAGTCAAATATCAGTAAAATATTTTCATACCAACAAAATCTAAGATTTGAGATAGACTTAATTCATGTAAGTGGGCATTGGTATTACCTTTAATGACCCATGGGCAATGACATGGGGAGTGAGTGGGTGTGTATGTGTATACCACACCAGTAGGGAAGATTCTGGTTGATATGAATAAGTATTTCCTTCTCAAATTAGAATCAATACTATTTGTCTTTCATACACATTCTTTTGACAAAACAAATATTTACATTTGATCAAATTATAGGACTGAAAGGAAAGTATGACATGTAATTTTTTTTAAATGTTGCAAATTCATACATAAAAAATAGTTATTAAAATCCCTCTTTGAATTGCCAAGTGAGATAAATGTTAGTCATTAATTTCATTCATTAAAATCATAACGTTGCAAAACAGAAATAGATTAAGATTTTAATATTTTTTAGACACTTTTGCTATTTCTTTATTTGTTATTTTATGATTTGAAACATAACCAACCTGTAACAAAACTGGAGATCCGGAAACCAGGCACGATCCGCACATCTGGTGGCATACCCCTCTGGATCCTCCATCTGTAGCTCCATCTCCAGGATATTGAGGGCACTGGATGGAGAGTGCCCATTATGAAATAGGGCCGCCAGTTTCGTGTTCGTTTCTCCATTGACATCCCTGTACTTCAGGGCTGATGAGGTGTGGAGAGTGTGATTATGAAACCACGACAGTTTGATAGATGTGGGGTAGGTGAGGATGTGGGGATCTGAACTTCTGTATACATAAATAAAACAAATAATCAAAATAAAGCTATATGAAATTTATCACTATTAACAAAATAAGGCTACATGAAATTTATCACTATTCAGCATATTTATAATTTAGGCCAGTAATATCAGGAAATCAAGATTCTTTGCACTTGTTCTCGTTCAGTACAAAATTATTTATTTCAGAAATAGTCATTCTGTGTGACACATTAAAAATGGTTGAGAGGTTTCTTCTTGTTCATCCTTGAGTTCGTATAGGTACTTTAGAATTTGAAGGGAATTTATCAGAGAAACATATTAGTGAAACTTTCAGAAAAATCAGTGAAAAAAGACAGTGAATAAAATATATAGAAATAAATTTTAAAAGTTGAGATCACTAATGATATGGAGAAACTCACATTTGGCAATGATTACAAGATGCATGTGATCATGTAGACTAGGAATGGGTGAGAAAAACTTTCCGATTTCTTTACCATTTTGCATTTTCTAAATTCTGGTGGCAGAAAAGTATTTTTTTTTTCTGAATGGAAGCACATATAAAAATATATTACTACATCATGGACAGAAATTATCCTAGGTTGTACGACATTTGCTCAGGTGACAATTACTCCGTGGTCAATCCCCTAACACTAATCAAATGGCTAAACACTTTACCTAACCCTAAACCCAACATAAGACCCTATCGCAACTCTTACCCTACATCTTAGACAAAATAAAGCCGGGAGCAATTGTCACCAGAGCAAATGGTGATGCACCTTATCCTAGTATAACTTTATCTTTGACTTTATCACCTGCTCTTCCTTCCTGTCTTTTGACTCGATCTTTTCACAATTACTTGTAGACTAGCCATGCAGTCAGTATCCTTGCTGTGACGGGATGATTTTCCATTTTTCCCTCGCTGTTGGCCATGATGGCATCTATATTCCCTCTATAAATGTAATAAAGAAAAAAATAACAGGCATGATTAATTAAGCAATTACCATGAGCATGAGGATGAATCAATTACATCTGTATGTTTGTTGAAGGAAAGAAATTCATATCATGTGACAAAGCTTACAATTCACCTACAGTTTTAAAATCCCCTATAAACAAGTTCAGATTTAATTATCACATAATCACAGATATAAATTATAATATTAATCTTCATGAATTAATCATTTTTCATATCATTCTCTTTAAACATTGAGTAGAAATACCAACCTTAAAAAGGACATATTTAGTTGAGGTAGGATATGTTCTTTTCACTCTCCACGTAGACTTGGAAGACTCTTGAAATTCTTGCAACCATTTGAGAGCGTCTTTCTCAGTTGCTGAAGCAATTCTCAATGTTGCTGAGAAGCCATTTTCAGATTGTTCCATGGAACATAGATGATGAGGATGTTTGGCGGGCAAAATAGCCTGTTAAATATAAAAAATAATAATAATCAAAATAACATAGACCTTAACTACTAACTTTGCTAGGTCTATAGTCTACCATTGGCATTGCATGGTCACCGAATTACAGTGACTAAATCAGGAAAGTATTAGACCTAGATCTAGGTCTAGTATAAATTAAACATGAATTGATGGCTCATGCATGATGATCTTGATAAGTTGATGTAATATTTAAGGAATAGTAATAATAGGTCTATAGTATACACCCAAACCTAGGATTAGGTCTAGGAATATTACTAGATCTAGACTAGACTAGAGTCTATAGGAAGATAAAGTAAAGAGAAATGTTTTTTAGCAGCTCTTAAGTATGTTACTGTAGAGCCTTGGTCTAGGTAACCATGGTAACAACTAATTGTTCTGTAGGCCTACAGTCTAGTTGTTGTTGTTGTCATATAGGCGTTTGTCGATCAATCAGAAGTGAATATTTACGCCAAGATCTAGGCGGTAGGCCTATATTAATATACTGAACTGTCATGATCATGTCTGTACGTGCTAGCTGCCTAGTTTATCTAAATAAATCTCTAGGCAACCGGCAGTCTACCTCCAAAAAATGTATCAACTTCTTTGTGTTGATCATCCTTCGTCAAGTTTAATTTCAGCTGACTATTTAATTAAGGCCTAGATCGGCTATCCTATACTTTAGTGTGTTTTATTATTTTGGGTTTCTAACTTCAGTTTAGATCTAACCCTAACCCTAACCTTAACCCTAACCCTAAACCTAAACCAAACCCTAACCCTAACCCTAACCCTAAGGCTAACCCTACCCTAAACCTAACCCTAACCCTAACCCTTACCCTAACCCTATGGTATGCACCTAGAGCTGTTAACTGAAGTTAGAAACCCAAAATAATAAAATACACTAAAGTATAGGATTGCCCCTAGATCTAATGTTAGATCTATAAATTGTTACCTGTAGTTGTGGTGGGATGGTGCTTCCACACGCCATGACCATGGCATGACAATGATGAGTGCAATCAGGTTATGGTCCCAGCTCAGTAGCTCTCAGTCAGAGACGGGTCTAGTCGTATATTACAGAACTCGAGCTCGAGCTAGAGACAACTCAAACTTCAATGGCGAGCTAGCTAGTAGAACTTTACACGTTAAAACGAGTATTTTGGAGGACCAACCAACGAAGTACCAAGTTTGGGGATCGCGAGAGGCTGCTACAGGGGTCTAGGCTGCACTGGTACATGGTTACCTAATCGAAGCTCGCGCCAGCGCCAAAAGCGCAAGTCAAAGGCGGCTAGACTTTAATATTAGTCGTTTCCATGGTCTTTATCACAGAAATGGCTAGGCTAGCGTGTAAAAAAAATTTGCGCGTCCGGAACATAACATTAGCGAGCTTTCAAGTTTAGGCACCCGACGTCGGCTACTACGCGTGACGTCATATTTATCCCCTGCGCATGCGTGAGCTTCTGGGCCCACGTTCCCTTCCAAATCACCCGACGGGAGTCGGGGGCAATTTATGTGAATCGACGTCGCCGTGAAAACGTCAACGTGAGTGTAGTTTCATCACCTTCTTTTATGTTATTCTTTGTTTTTATTATTCTATTATTTCCTCTTGCTATCTTTTGTTTCTTCTTCTATCACCTTTTCTTATGTTATTCTTTGTTTTATCATTCTATCACTTTCTCTTTCTGTCTTTCCTTATGTTATTCTTTGTTTCTTTCTTCTGTCACCTTCTCTTATGTTATTCTTTGTTTTTATCATTCTATCACTCCCTCTTTCTATCTTTCCTTATGTTATTCTTTGTTCTTCCTTCTATCACCTTCTCTTATGTTATTCTTTGTTTTCATTATTCTATCACTTTCTGTCTCTCCTTATTTTATTCTTTGTTTCTTCCTTCTATCACCTTGTCTTATGTTATTCTTTGTTTTTATCATTCTATCACTTCCTCTTTCTATCTTTTCTTATGTTATTCTTTGTTTCTTTCTTCTGTCACCTTCTCTTATGTTATTCTTTGTTTTCATTATTCTATCACTTTCTGTCTCTCCTTATGTTATTCTTTGTTTCTTCCTTCTATCACCTTCTCTTATGTTATTCTTTGTTTTATCATTCTATCCCTTTCTGTCTCTCCTTATGTTATTCTTTGTTTCTTCCTTCTATCACCTTCTCTTATGTTATTCTTTGTTTTTATCATTCTATTACTCCCTCTTTCTGTCTTTCCTTATGTTATTCTTTGTTTCTTCCTTTTA
This sequence comes from Strongylocentrotus droebachiensis, assembly GCA_035222895.1. Classification (NCBI taxonomy): domain Eukaryota; kingdom Metazoa; phylum Echinodermata; class Echinoidea; order Camarodonta; family Strongylocentrotidae; genus Strongylocentrotus; species Strongylocentrotus droebachiensis. Next base: position 95,584 of record JAVYIG010001563.1, on the reverse strand, counting down.
TCACCTTCTCTTATGTTATTCTTTGTTTTTATCATTCTATCACTTTCTGTCTCTCCTTATGTTATTCTTTGTTTCTTCCTTCTATCACCTTCTCTTATGTTATTCTTTGTTTTTATCATTCTATCCCTTTCTGTCTCTCCTTATGTTATTCTTTGTTTCTTCCTTCTATCACCTTCTCTTATGTTATTCTTTGTTTTTATCATTCTATCACTCCCTCTTTCTGTCTTTCCTTATGTTATTCTTTGTTTCTTCCTTTTATCACCTTCTCTTATGTTATTCTTTGTTTTTATCATTCTATCACTTTCTGTCTCTCCTTATGTTATTCTTTGTTTCTTCCTTCTATCACCTTCTCTTATGTTTTGTTTTGTTATTATCATTCTATCACTCCCTCTTTCTATCTTTCCTTATGTTATTCTTTGTTTCTTCCTTCTATCACCTTCTCTTATGTTATTCTTTGTTTTTATCATTCTGTCACTTTCTCTTTCTGTCTTTCCTTATGTTATTCTTTGTTTCTTCCTTCTATCACCTTCTCTTATGTTATTCTTTGTTTTTATCATTCTATCACTTTCTCTTTCTGTCTTTCCTTATGTTATTCTTTGTTTCTTCCTTCTATCACCTTCTCTTATGTTATTCTTTGTTTTTATCATTCTATCACTTTCTGTCTCTCCTTATGTTATTCTTTGTTTTCATTATTCTATCACTTTCTCTTATGTTATTCTTTGTTTTTATCATTCTATCACCTCCTCTTTCTATCTTTCCTTATGTTATTCTTTCTTTCTTCCTTCTATCACCTTCTCTTATGTTATTCTTTGTTTTTATCATTCTATCACTTTCTGTCTCTCCTTATGTTATTCTTTGTTTTCATTATTCTATCACTTTCTCTTATGTTATTCTTTGTTTTTATCATTCTATCACTTCCTCTTTCTATCTTTCCTTATGTTATTCTTTGTTTCTTCCTTCTATCACCTTCTCTTATGCTATGTTTTGTTTTATCATTTTAACTTTCTATTTCTGTCATCCTCATGTTATTCTTCGTATCAGATTTTGGCGCACTGATTTAATTACCTGATTTAATCACCTGATCTAAAAAAATTGGTCACGTGACCGACGCAAGCACCGACGTGAAAAATCGAAAGCACTGCCGCGAAGGGAACGGACGTGAGTTGCGCAACGTCTCCACGCTCCAGTACCTCGTAGTAGCCGACGTCGGGTGCCTAAATCGAAAGCTCGCTATTATATCTCCCGTAAAGCCTGGGTATATATATGCTAAAGTGAATTGTAAACATAAATTGCTGTGATCTGTTCATGCAATCTCAATACAGGCCCGTGCTCCTCCCCTTTGGCGGCTAAAAGGCAAAAAGAAAGAGAAAAGAGGAAACATTTACTTGAAACAAAAATCCTAGGTATGGGTTAGAATGTTTTTACTGCATTGCCCACCATCCAGTGGCGTATGCGTAGGCACACTACCTTTCCGCCGGGGCAGTCCACGGACTTCCCGGTGTTTATTTTTCTTTCCAATTCCTCCTACTTCCTTCCCGATTTTGCCAGATGTTTACACTTTTCTTCTTGAATCTCTCCTTCCCCTTGATATTGCCATACTATGCTTGTCATAGGAACCCCCCCCCCCCCCCCGCGGGTAAGCCACTGCTATCACAAACGGCTAAGTGTTGCTGTACCAGAAGTTATGCAAAATATTAGCATTACGATGCGTTGCGTCGTCGCGTGCTGCTCAACGATTGTGGCGCGACCTTAGTGCGGTGCCGACATATACATTTAAACTTGAAATGCGATGACTTTGCGGTAAATCGCGGCAGAAAATAGTCGATATACCGGCAAGCAAAAAAAATCGTGTACTGCAGATGTACCGTTGCGTTTCAAAATGCTTGCGTCCGAGTATTAAAGGGATAGTTGAGTTTGTTGCAGAGGGCGCTACACAAAATAATTTTGTTGTGAGATAATGAACAACTGAGTGTCAAATATGAAAGAACATAATATTTAAATGACAAAATTATCTTTGTTTGATTAAAATCGGTTCAGAGAAGATTGAAAAATAACGATTTTTCTAAAAACTTGTGTACCACCACAAAATATTAGATATTTTGGCAAATTAAAAAAAAAACGGTTGAAAAAAAAGGAATAACGCCTTTTACGTCGTATTTCAGCCAATGTCGATGTTGGCTATTTTGTTGGCATTTTCGTGTTGCTTATATTACGCACAACCAGCCGGCCCTTGTATTGTTATTTTTAATTAAATAATTAATTAACTGTCACAATGTTTTTTTGAAAGTGGAGCTGAATTGGTATGATCGTATTGGCTAAATTTTACACATTTTGGGGTCTAAAATTACCTTCATAGCACTTTGAGGTTCTAAAAGGGCACTAGAAATGTCGCAGATAAGAATAACAGCAATAACCATCCACTTTGAAGGCATTTGCGGGCTGGGAACAGAACTCAACTATCCCTTTAAGTTTGGCATGGAGGGATTAGACCTCTCTGCAAGGTCACTTCCAGGTGGTTATCTCATCAAATCAGCTCTCAATTAACATAAGAAAGAGGGCATCATGGGGAACATAGGCATTGTTGGCTGTATAGAGGGCGCAAGTATAGCTACACATAGTGCAGTGGGGCTTTATTACAGCTTAACTCTTAAGCTGCCACCCATACAATGCAACCAGTGCCACAGCGCTAATTCCTATTGTGCCACAGTGCTAATCTCCTGCGTGCCAAGTTAATTTTAAGGTTGGTTCAAGTGCGTGTTATTTAAATCTTTACAAAAAACAAATCGCTGAATTACTCGAGAAAATCCAATCTGACTGTTGTATACAAAGACGCGTAATCCAAAGCCGATAATCTGATGCACGCGATGGTACTTTCAATAGCGCTGCAAAAGCACTCAGCACGGTGCAATGGGCATGAACAATAACTGTTATTACATCTGCTTGCTAGCGCGCACGAAGCACCGTAGCGGTGGCTCGCTAGCATGAACGTGGCTTTCAATCGATAGCACGCTCGCGTGCACATGGCACTATAACAATAGCGCGCTAGCAGTCTCATGGCAGGATAAGAGTTAAGGAGGGGAGGGGGTGAGTAGATGAATCCATGCGCAGTACTCATTATTATGTTATCATATCTGTGTAATTATTTTGTTCATTTGGACGCCTGAATCAACAAGGTAAAACAATCTTTCTACAGGTGCTCACAGTTTGTGTAAATTAACTTAACTCATAGCCTGCCATGAGGGTGCATGCACACTATCGTTATGGTGCTTTGTACAGGCGAGCAAGCTATTGCTACGCTGCCATGTGCGTGCGTGCACACTTTTGTAGTAGCAGTTATTGTTCATGCTCATTGGTCTGTGCTATGTGTTTTGCACTAGCTATTCATAGAACCATCGCGTTAATCAGACTATCTCAATATAAACTTGGCACTCCGTGGTTTGGGGCTTGGCACAATGGGGATTAGCACTGTGGCATGATAAGAGTTAAAGGGGGTGTAGCATGGCAAATAGTGGTTAACACCATCTATGACTTCTTTTGGACAACTGCACGTACACGAATGGACTTGATTAACGGTCAGCGCTCGCAAGCGTTCGCGAAACACACCGAACTTCTCCTCACGCTTCGGTTTCGCGTATGTTGCACGCATGTGAATGCTGCGGTTGCGTCGTCTGTAGTCATACCCGATTGGCCCCGAGATAGGCTACCAGAAAGACACGTAGTCTAATCATGCTACACCCCCTTTTACACAATGCTCATGATTTCTAGATTTTGAACTGTCTGTACTATATCACATGTAAATATGTGTTAGTTTTTAATGGAAATAGGTCAATTGAAAATTAAACATATTTACTCGATGAGCACACAGGCATTTGCACATGCCTTTTGCTTGCTCTCCAAAAAGAGCTCCTGATTGCTCGTTATTCTTAGACACTTAGTAATCTGGAAAGTAATAGACAAGTTGGAGTTTATGAAGCGTTGTTTTTATATCAGTTTTTGGATTTAGTTGTATCTCCTGTACTCTGGTAGCCATATATTCCTGTATATTGCTATGTAAGTACAATTAAGCCCCTTTCACACCGGATCTGCGTAGAGTTGCGTAGTGTGGCGTACCGAGTACGCCGCAGTTAGGCTGCGTATTCATGAAAAAAATTATGCTTCGGCGTAATCCCTGCGTAGGGTATGCATAGGCTGGCGTACGATGGCGTATGATTACGTACCCTGTGCGTAGGCACCGCGTACCTACGGCGTATGCAATTGGCGTACATACGTGTACGCTTGCGTTTGACAGGCGTAGGGTTGCGTACGCTTGCGTAGGCCTGGCGTATGGTTGCTTACAGTTGCGTACGGTTGCTTACTTTGTGCAAATGCGCCGTGTACAAATGCAATAGACGCTCGTTTTTTTTTATTTCAACAGAGTAGCTGAGATGTCAAATTACAAATTGAATAAACCATAACATAACAATAAATGTTTCTCTGAAATACCTTGTAATAGTGCAAACAAAATTACAAGCGCCAATACAAAATAAAGCTTCAAGATTCAAGATTTCTTCACGAAAAGAATAAAAGTGAGAACGCAGACATGTAAACAAAAATATCCAGGTACATAAAAGAAAATACTATCATGCCTTCTACACTTCATTCAAATTTTTCAGAGTAAAACATTCAAGCAGGCGCGGCGATTTCTTTTCATGACCGGGGGGGGGGGGACGAAATGTGAGGGACGAGGGAGCAGTGGCGTAATGAGCAAAAAAGTTTGGGGGGGGCAGAAAAAAATCCGCATCACCACCACTCTTACATGTTACGCAGGCCCTTGGAACGTTTTTCAAAGTGGGGGGGGGGAGGGGGTTAAAGTATTTACGATCAGGTAGAGCAAAGCAAAGCAAAGTGGAGCGTAAATTGGCGTGGGGTCCAAGGGCAAAGCCCCGGCGGGTGTCAAGGGGCGGAGCCTTATGAAGCTCAGGGGTTTAAGGCATTTATTAAGGTCAGATGGGCATCCTGGGGGCGGAGCCCTCGGAAGCTCAGGGGTTTTAGGCACTTAATTACGGTCAGATGAGCATATTTTGATACCTTATTTGTGACACTGGCATGCAGGTCACTTATTGGAGTGGGGTCAAGGGGCGGAGCCCTCAGAAGCCCAGGGTTTTAGGCATTTAATTAGGGTCAGATGAGCAGCCAGGGGGCAGAACCCTCGGAAGCTCAGGGGAAAATCATGCCATTTCAACAACATTTGTAAATCACTGGTATCGAATTAGAAATAAACCCCGCTTGAATTTAATTTAGGGAGAACTCTCTGCACTCTTGGGCCCTCCAGAGCTATACAATTTTGTGTGAACTTTTTCAAATGTTGAGGGGGGGGGGGGGGACGGACGTTCCCCTCTAAAAAAAAATTAAGGGGGGACGTGTACCCCCCCCCCCCCCCGTCCCCCCGTGATCACCGCCCCTGCATTCAAGTATTACACTATTGCTGATTTCAAAACCAAAATACAAAAAGGGCGAGATTATTTGTAAACAGAAACAGAAATGTTGATCAAAGAAAATTTCACCTAGATGTGGAAGAAATAAACATGACTGGTATTCTTGTAAATACTACAACATTAATGCACTAATCTACAGTTTTGTTCTCTTTTGGTCATTAAGGTGGAATAATAGTTTTTACCCCAATTGTGTGTATGTGCGTGTGTGTGTGCCTGTGGGTGTGTGTATGTTTTTATCTGTCTGGCTGTCTTTGTTCAAAACACTATTTCATTCCTCACCCAGCAACTTGGCGCAAGTGAGATCTGGCAGTCTTGTGTCTGATGTTAAGTCATGCAGGCAGAGATTCAAACGAAAATGGTACCTAAATGTACTGGGAGGGTAGCTCTATCAAGACATATCATGAAACCCATGATTAAATATTCATACTTCAAACAATTCAACTTTTAAAAAGTAGGACATTTTTTCTGACTCACTCTGTATATCTCGCGTGCAATCATATTGCGTAGGTTGTTTTTGATTGTATTGGACTTCCCCCTTTAGCTTTATAGGCTAATGAATGCATGAGCACTGCGTTTACATTGATCTTCTTAAACCAGCTAACAAACAAATCGTAAAAAATATTTATTAATACAGAAGTCGACTGTCCAGTTCTAAAATGGATATCCAACATATGAGAGCCATTCTGCACTTCATCGGATTGTTAATGCTGGTAAGTTGTCTTCGTTATTGCAAAACAATACAAACTATTGCACATGCATATATAGTACGTGGGGTACATAGCGCTCATGTCTGGCACAATGCAATATCACGGCGCACCATTATTATTACACCGGCTTAAACGCGGCTGCCATTACAGCGCTCAATCATTTAAAAGTTTTAATTTCTGCTAGGTAACAATTTGCCTCACATGGGGGAATATGGGAAAAATATAGATAAATGTCTTGCCAAAGAACATAAGTACTTCGGCGGGGACTCGGTCCCCTGTACCCTGCGGTTCACAGTCAGGAGACTTTTTCACAAAACAACAACACTTCTACATTTTCGTAACGTATTGTGCGTACAAACATGGGAATATTAATGTAGATTATAAATCTCCGCTTGGGACATAAGTATGTGGAATTATCATTTTAGAAATTGAGGATTTGAGTTTAACATTATACACCCAGATGGTTCTGAAGGCGGTTACAGTAAACACATTTAATGCGAGGGCAAAAATAATTTTAAAATGCTTATAATAAAACAGAAGAAAACATTATTTAGGAGAAAACACTTGTCATTAGGTGGGTGTTTAGTTTTCTCCTTAAGTCATCCAGTGTCTTAAAATCATAATATAGATAGATACAGTTGGTTAAAGGTAATACAAAGTTTTGAGAAATTTAGAAAATTATGCGGATAGCGATTCTTTAGAATGTTGATATATTTGAATGCCCCCGAGGATGTATAATAAGCACTAGACAAATTTAGCCCCTAAAACACTTCTGCTCTCGAGAACAATTGAATATAAACAAAATTATCGGTGCTACCAGTAAATTGTGATCAATTTGAAAAAGTGCCTATACGGCCATCCAATGGTAGCTGCGACCATGAAAATCTCAGAATGTGCAGTTGTGATATATAATTTCCAAATGGGGATATAGCAAATCGGTCGATTTTTAGACAAGAAACGTCGTTTAAAGCTAAATTAATATCTTGATCTTGAGAGGGAGCTATACAACGTAAAGATTTTATGATTAACAATTTCATCTTTAGACACGATTTCAACCGCGACAACGATCACTGAATATTGTAGGATCGCATATGCTTCCAATATGTTCATTTGAACCAAACTCATGACCTCATACCAAAACTAGTTTGTAAAATACCAATATTTGGGTTATATAACTGGCAACTCACATTCGGGCAACAAGATGCCTGAATGTCCTTAGGCGGGCAGTGATGTTCACACTAAGTTAATGAAATGTTAATATCTTATCTAGTGTATTTTGATTAGGAAAAAAAAAGTTTCATAATAAAGTAAGTTTTATTATTATTCTTTAGCTTAAATTGTAACATTCATGCAGGAGGCATCATTCCCATTGGATAGAACATGGATAAAGAATACACTACTGCAAGATATCTGTTATTTTTCTGTTCGAAGGTCTCTCGGTATAGGTTTTAAGAAGGGTATAAACATAATTTAAGGGCCTCTTTTTTTAAATGAATGGATTTTTTTAAAGCAAACGTCTTCTATATTAAATTAACGTATTCATAGATTGGTTCTTTGGAAACAAAGCTGTAATGACGTATAGCAAAAACAAGAAGTAGCGTAATATAAAGTGAAAATAGTAATATCAGCTCACATTATCCATGCACGAGTAAGTACCTACTAAGTTCCCTTTTTGCAAATAAAAAATTAAATCAGAGACTATTCTGGCATTAATTCAAAATCGAAAATTCAGACGGAGCAAAAGTCATTTGAAATCTTCTTTGCTTTTCTAAACCAGCATTTGAAATTGGTTTGCTGCTTTAGATCGCTTTTTTGTAACGATTGATTCAACTACCTATCTTTATTTCTTCAGATCACAAAATTCTCAAACGGCCAATCTGTGACTCTGACAGGTCCTTCTTTAATAGGGCAAGGGACTGATACAGTTTACACCTGTACTGGAGGAGCAGCGCCATATACCTTTATATGGGAAGACTTTTCAGTGATTCCAATTGTTAATATCTTCATTAATGGAAAAGCGGTTACCAATCCCTCTACTCATCCAAAATATGTCAACTTTGGTGTATCAGAAAATGAGGGTACATCCACTATGACAATCACTAATACTCTGGTAGAGGATGAAGGGCAGTATAGATGTGTTGAACTTCCTGTAGGAACAGGAAACATTGGTGGTACAGAACTGACAGTAGAAGGTGGGTCATAGAAAGTTTGAACAGTCTATTTTACTGAATTTTAATGTAGTTCCTGCCTTTGTAGCTTTTCATTAAAGTTAGCAATGTATACCAGTACCTATAAAGAGGATCCATGGACTCATAGTAGATGGCAAGAAGGGATCTATTTTAAATTGCATTTTTAGACCTTTAATGTATCTAAATGATAATAATGATATTGATATTAATAACAGTAATTATAATGATATTGATAATAACAATAATAATGATATTGATATTAATAACAGTAATCATAATGATATTGATAATAACAATAATAATAATACGATGACTTGTTGAAATCATTACACAAACAGATGACCCCAGATTTCTGGATGAAGTCCGGTTCCTCTTTTATCTACCAACTGTACATTATGTTGTGGAAAATTGATACAAAATAGTTATAATAATAATAATAATAATAATAACAATCTTTATTCATATTGCGACGATTACAAAGTATTAGACGAAATAATTAGAGTAATGGTATTTCTGACAGTAATTTTGTACTATCACCTTTTACAAAGTAAGCCTGCCCCAACAACAACAATTATTTTGATTTGCAGTCGAATCAGCACGAAACCTATCAGTAAAAACTACAACAGAGAGCAACATTGACGTGTACGAAGCAACATGTGAAGCTATAGGAGGTAGACCAGATGAAACAATCACATGGATGTTAGGCGATGGGCCTTCACCTTGTGATGATACAGTAGTAACGCTCCTTCCAGCTGGATCAGGTCTGTCTAGTACGAGGAGTGTTTGCACATTTCAAGCTACCAGTGACAACAATGGTCAAACATTGACATGTGTCATCACCGGGCATCAAGTATCTGGTCTCAATGGAGAAGTAACAGCTACTCTTAAAAGGCAAAGTAAGTTTAGCGACCTCTTTGCATATTTGAACATTTGTACTGAACAGAATAATTTTCCCCAAAAAAAGAAAGAGATCAACTATATCAAAATTGTTTGTATTAATTCATAGAAACGATTACTTTTACATACCAGTATTGTCTGTTTGCAGTTAGAAGGATGTGAAATGATATGAGTTAAGGCCTTTCTGGCTCCACACAGACAATGATGATAACTCTTCTTAGGATAACTATAAATTTAGGAAACTTTATTTTTCTCCTGATATACATATATGTAATAGCCAATTGGCGTGCAAAAGATTGTGTACCTTGAATATTTTAGTTGTCATTTCAACTTGAATACACGAGGGTACAAGTTTGAGGTATTTATTTCAGTCTGCAATCCCCTTCACCCCATCCTAAAATGTATCCCTATAAATTAGATGATTACAATGGACATTGTAAAGGCTGCAAGCTGAAGATACATTGTTGGCTCAAGTATGCATATGCATCTCTCAGTGTCATTCTTAAATTGATTGTTGATTTTTTTTTCCATCTAACATGTATTAATGTAAAGAAGATTGATCCTTGTATATGGTAAATTTATACTTGCATTTCTTTTTCTCAGTTGCTCTAAAAAATCAACCCCCCCCCCAAAAAAAAAAAAAAAAAAAAAATCAAAAAAAAAATCAATTGTCCCATCAGTGCATATTTTAATTGTTCATGTTTACTTTAATTCAGGGTCACCTACTACTGATATAAGGGTGAGATTCCAGGTCCTTGAACCAAGCCTCACAGTGTCATGTGACATTGCCGATCCAACCCAACCTATTCCAAGCATAATGAACTATTACATATACTCCGATGGTACTCTGATACATCAATCTTCAACGGGAGACAACGATGTGGAGGTTCCATGTTCAGAATTCGAACTCTATACGGAGTTCACTTGCGTAGCAGGGAATTATCTTGGAAACACAACAAGTGATCCGGCTAGATATGACCCAACCAGTAAGTCATTATGCTTTTATATCATCAGTGAAATGAGAGTTTGTTTGTGTTATTATGCTTCTGTGTATGTATCGTCTTTTATTTCTATCATTGTTTCTTGGGGAAAGGTAATCACCGTATCTTAAAGAGGATCCACATGTGCATACATGTACTCCGTACATATGCGTAGATCACAATGTTTGCATGATTCAAATAGAAGAATACATTTGTAATTTTACAACACCAATCATATGCATGGGTGTATAACATGTACATACATCGTATATAACTATATATGCAAACAAATATCAAGATCATCTTCGTGCAATGTAATTCGTACAACATACACTTGATTGTCTTCTCTCCATTTATTTCAATCCAAATATGAAAATATATCTTAACCCGTTGACCACTGAATTTATTCATTACCATAGGCTTAATACAGGGGCCACCCGGTTCCAGTAAGCAATGAGTTAATGGTCACATCGTCTGTTCAGAGCCAGAAGGGCATTAACACTGTATTAATTGTGTATGAATTAATACCCTTCTGGCTCCAAACAGACGATCTGACCATTGAATAATATTTATGAGACCCAAATTAACCATTTTAATTTTTTCAATGGGATATAAATAACTTTGGGAAATGTTCTGAGGAAAACAACATTTTGCTCTTAAGATGGATAAGTTTGGTGAAGGGGATTCATTTCTAGATAAAGCCATTAGAAATGTTACAAATACTAGAAGCCATTGTTTGCAAAGAATCAAAATGTGACTCCTGCGTAGCACTCATATTGAACAGAGATGTTGTGGGAGATTTGTATTTATTTTTTTTTATTTTTTTTATTTTTTTATTATTATTATTATTTTCTTTTTTTTTGGGGGGGGGGAGTGGAGGTTGAGGTAGTTGGTGAGGAAGCTGTTTGGTATGATTTCTTTTAATCCTAAACACTTGGTTCAAATCGAAAAGTGATATATCATACTGCGGAATGTTAAGATGTGTTTTAGTAGGATCAAATCAATTTTGTAGTTTGAGACTAATTATGACTTTACCTATCTCTCTCAATTTCAAAATTATTTATCAAACCACATCTCAACAGATTCCCTCTGCACTTTTACAAGTTTTTAATGTGTTTTGGCTCCTCAACAGTACCGTTCTGTTACATTCGATTTTGATCCTTAAATGTAAGGAATGCTTACAGTTACATTCTCACAATATGCACTCTTAATAGTAATAACGTAGAGGCCATTACTAGAAAAGTATTTTCCAAGGAAGTAGTATATGTTTACATACCAAATACGATTTAATGAATTATGGAATTGTCATTCAATCAATTTCGGATTTGAAAAATTTACCTCCAAATGCATGAATATTCTTGTGTTTAAGCAAGGGTTTTTTTTCTTGATGTAAATTGAAAGAGAGAAATTCGTATGGTGACCTAATGACAAATTATCTACATTTCCTTTTTTTTTAATGCTCTGTTTAGGGCTATATACAAACCCAGTTCAACGTAATTTTGAAAAAAACTTTTCCAATTTTACTTAAATTACTGTCTATACATGCACGTTTATTCTTGAAATGAATTAGCATGTTTGTCAGACTTGCCTACATTGTACTTTTGAATATAGATTTAGAACCATGATGCACTTACAATAAAAGTATTTTGCTTTATAGTATCATATCCCAACTCAAAAAATACATGCACGTGCATCCATGGGACTACATATTAAAGTGAATGGTACAGGGTTTTATGTGATAGAGATTACCAATTTAAACTTGTCGTGTTTGGTAAGCCTTAAGCGTCAAATACAATACAGATTTGTATACATGTAGCTGATGAATCGTATGATTTGAGGATTTTTTTCTCTCCAGTTTTCCCTTTGTCAGTCCAAATTAGGGTGTGCTTGTAAGAGTAGGCAATGGCGTGCATACGCAGGCATGGTTGTGAGGTGTACATGAACGTCATGCAGTAACACACATGTAGTTGATGCCTTGAACTATAATGCATGGCCCTACAGAGGAATTTTTCCTGTTGGGGGCCGGGGGAAAATGCAATGAATTTTTCACAATTTATTGGATTTTCTTCGTTTTGGGGGATTTGTGGGGGCGGCCGCGTACCCTAGCATACACTGCGTACAGTCATGATTCAGGGGCTAAGCAATGGCCTCGTTACTGTGAGGCCCCAGCATAAAAATCGTGTCAATCAGCTATATTAGTGCCCTTTTGTGAGGTATTAATCCTCATTACTGTCAATCATGATTTAAGGACGTAGGTTACCTAGCTGATTAGCATAGTAGCACATATATGATTAAGCAGTCACGCGAAACAAACACTCGCAAATTAATATTCAATAAAATCTGAGAATATATGCCATTATCTAGATCTATTAGAAATAAATAATTTAATTATTCCACCATTATGACCAACAGTGTACATAAAGAAGTAAATTTGATGCTGAAAATAACAGCGTTTACAGTAATACAAGTCTCTTCCGAATCTGAATATAAAAGACTACAGTACGTTGCTAGATGAGCTCCTCAGAAAGAGAGAGGGAGGTATCGGTCACACTATTTCTAATAAACTTTTTTGTACAATCTTAACAATATAGGCATTTCATCACTTTAAGCTCCTGATGAATGAGCCATTGTAATAAACTATGCCATTATAAATTATTATATGTGATATACAAATATCAGAAAAAATAATATCAAAGGATGTGTATTCATCCAAGCAATGTTCATTATTCCCTAGTTACTTCAGCAAATATTAATCTACAATGTATTTGTGAACACGGACCAGAGTCCAAAGTCCTGTCAATGCAATGGTTGAAGCGAGGCTTCATAGCATAGGTGAATACGCATACAAACTTGTTTCTCAATTTCGTCAAAAGGTTTATGTTTTGATCGCAATGAATTAAATCGGGAATTCCCCCCGATGACTTATTCTATTCAGTATCTGAAAGATATAGTACTATAGAAAGATTCAGGGTTGCTGTCCATGAGAATGTGAACTGATTTTTCATTTTAGTAGTTTTATTTTGTATGGCTTAAAGATACTACAGTATGTCCCTTTTGCAGCCAACATCAACTTATGTATAACTTGCAGAAGTTAAGAGTATATGTCATGTATGTCCTCTCTGTGAAATGTAAACGTTAGCAGTGTCCTAATATTCATATTATGCAAGGAAACCCGTTTACTTGCTAGACTTCACTGTCAGACACTATCGAGTGACTGACTGACTTTTTTTCTTTCTTGGTAATAACATACATAACAAAGAGCTGTTAAGGGTACATGAGCATTTGTCAATAATCCACTTCTTGTATTGGCCAAAATTAAACTGATTGAACCTTTGCGCAGCATAAAACGTACAACCATTCGGTACAATGATCTGAAAATCAGACTATAACTTACTGGCTCTACAGCTCTTAAGTCAATTTGACAACTTTTATAGTCGTTATATTTCCTCTTAAAGACATTTTCAAGCCCCCCTTTTTTAGGGAAGTTCTAAATTAGTATTTACTTTCAAATGCCGTTGGAATATAACCTTTTCATTTTGTTAGCCTGCAAATGGGGCATAGTACCTTTAAACGCGGTTGTCATTGTATGGTGTTTTTACAGTTATTGGGAATAAATTTGGTTCTTGAAATTATTATACATCTATAGATACCTGTATGTTATATAAATGGTATGATGATCTTACATTTGTTCCGGCGACATTTTTCTCCTGTTATTGTTTTCGTCAAAATTATAGGGTAAGGGTTGCAATTGGGTTTTAAGTAAGGTTAAGAGTAAGGGTAAGGAATAGGATTACGATCGGAGTTTAGTTAAGGTTTAGGGTAAGGATTAGGATCATTTAAACAGGGTCCAGCGTTGGAGCAAATAATTCGGCTAGTGTATGCAATGGCTCTGGAGCAATCGACCCGTTAGCATGTGTGATACAACCACTGAGTATTTGTAGAAAACTAATCATAGGTTTGATGATTTCATCTAGAAGCTTGTGTCTTTAGATCTTGTATTAAACATTGCTCACCATCCAGATCCCACACTACGTACCTGTGTGCCAACTGGTCTGAGTTCTGGGGCCTCTGCAGCTATTGCTGTCTTAGCCACCCTGTCAGTGGCTTCTGTCATCATCATCATCATTCAATTCATCATGTTGAGGAGACAGAAGACCAGACCAGGTGACTATATTCATCAATTCTCCTATAATAGTTGATATATGAAATCAGAACGAAGATAAGCTATGTAAATGTTTGTTTCATGATTTGAGTAGCTTTGATCAGATCCTCAAGAGTTTGGAAAGGATTCTAGAAAAGACTCATGTAAGATGGATTAGAATTCGCCTTCTTCTCACATGTCTTATGCGAAATTTTGTTTCATTATTACATATTCATTTGTATTATTCTGGATTTTTAACCTCTGTTCAACAATGGACCTACTAAGTATTCAACAGGTATCGTGACAATAATTATAATCATAACAAAATTAATGATTACCTTTGCTTCTTCTTTTCCTCTTTTTCTTTTATAATTTCGCAGAATTACCTGTCAATGACTCAATGACTTGGATAAAAGATTGTATGCGTCTACACTGGACATGTGACATTAAGCCTTGTTCGGATATGCAGCGGTCCTACAACGCATCTCAATCTTATACACTGGACGATGGTCGGATCTGAGCCAACTAAGCTATAGGGACATTATAGAGACTTACTTGTGTTAAATCTGGCCAAGAGTGCTGAATTGGCTATCGAAAGTACATGTTTTAATTATTCATTGAGTATACGTCTTTTGAAAATTCCTTTTTTAAAGATCATTTGTTAGAAATTTGTAAAAAATATAACAAATTCAACTAAGCAACTTTTAAAATCAAAAGTGGTTGCCATAACCTTGAAATTTCCCCCAAACCCATGGATAAGAAGTTGTTAGATGTTTGTCCCCGAAACGGCCGCCATTTTGAATGTACATGGTCAAGGTAAGCACTTTCACTTTTGAAAGTTGTATAGTTGAATTTGCCATGTCAGAAAACATATTATTAGACCCTAAAATACATAGAATCGGACAATGTTAACTGTGTTGGTGAATTTCTAAAGTGCATTGACCTTTTTGACCATAGCGCCCTCATTTAAGGTGGGAGGTATAACAAACTATACATTTTTGGAATCCTTATGACCAGACGAGTAATTTAATATGCAATTTGATAAGTTTAAGTGTGTTGGTGAATTTGACCACCAGTCAAAAGTGTGTTGACCTTTCAACGTTTTTGACCCTAGCGCCCTCATTTAAGGTCGGAGGAATAGCAAACTATTTTTGGAATCATCATGACCAGACGAGTAATTTGATTTGCATATTGACACGATTGGAACTATTTGAATTTCTATTCCTGTGTGACCTTTGTTGACCCCTCACGAAAATGCCTGGGATTTTCAAGGGGGCAGCCCAAGTCAAAATTGTTCGGTATTCATCAGGGAACACAAAAACACTTTCAAACTTTTGTTCCCAGAGATTGGTCACGGGACCTACAGGCTGGTATCCTACTAATAACCCTGACAATCGTTCCCTTTAGTACACATTCACTACCACCATCATGTTCTCATCATCATCATTGTCATCATCTTAATCTTCATCATCATCATCATTATCATCATCATCATCATCATGAAGTACAACATCCGCCAATACACACTAAGAGGACAGCGGCCACTCAACTTTTCGTACAAGAAGAAGAATTCTCGACAAAAAGCAACAGTTTGGCTGGGCCTTTTCGGGAATGGAACGCTCATTTGTGTGCGTGTTTGTGCGTGTGCGTGTGTGTGTGTTTTGTCTGTCTGACTGTCTTTGTTCAAAACCCTATTTTATTCCCCACCCAGCAACTTTGCGCAAGTGAGATCTGGCAGTCTAGTAAAGATTGTCTGATGTTCAGTCATGCGTGCTGAGATTCAAATGGAACTGGTACCTAAATGTACTGGGAGGGTTACTCTATCAAGACATATCATGAAACTCATGATTAAATATTCATACTTCAAACAATACAACTTTTAAAAAGTGGGACATTTTTTCTGACTCACTCTGTAGATATACCTTGCCCAAAAATGTCTAATAATCTTTACCGATTTTCATGACATAATTGTGATAGTATCATTTATTATTGACAGAAAGTTTATATATATCTTCTTGGAACTGTATTGATTAAACATAAACTTGAGTTCTGGTAAAAAAAAAGGAAAATGAATTCTCACAGAATCTAACGAAACTTACATTGAATGTTCAAGATTACAAATGAATGTCATGTGCCAAACAATTTTGGAAGAAAATGTATACTGGCTGAGAAATGAGCACAGAAAGATAAGGAAATCAGGGTAGTACTAGCCCCGACACCATGTGTGTTGTCCCATATACATCTTTCTGTGTAAGTGATTGTAACTTTACCAAGACTCTGCCAAATTTATGATGATTTTGATGACTCCAGAACCTTGCATTACACACCATTACTTACATGCTATATGATCAACTTTTCTGATTCATTCCACACCTTTTCATTCACAATGGAATCGCATTACCAGAACTCAAGTTTAGCTTTAATCTAAAAATGCGTGTATATTTATGGAGAATTTATTTCTGACCATAACATTCTGGAGTGTATGTAAAGTTATTTAACAACGCAACAAAACTGGAAAAAGATAAAAGAGATTCTGCATAGAAACATTTGTTTGAAAGAGAAATCAGAAAAAGAATGAAATACAATAAAGCAGAAAGAAAAGTACACAAACGAAACGAAAAGATGACTTACCAAAAGAAATGGTTGAAGTACATCTAAAAAGTTGATTGATGTCTGTAAGTTAAATTGCATGTTTGTAGTTACCTTTGTGTTATTAATGTAACATCAATTTCTATTGATTTGTATGATAAATATCTATATTCTTCCGATGTTTTTACATAATCTCTATCTTTCGTTCACATGGCGAACCTTTAGGTTTAAGCATCATATTACAATGGATAACAAGAAAATCACCCCTTGCTTGTTTATAATCCCATGGACATTCGGTTTAAAGACAATTTATATGATTTTGAATTTATTTGATATTCCTCCATTTTCATAATGTATTAATGAGAACTGCTATTATTCTAGAAATATCAAACAGTAATTTACCTTTGACACTGATGATTGACATCAAACTTAAGATTGTTTGTCAAAACTGCTGTGATATCATATTCATGACTAGGCTTATTGAAAGTTTATTTTTTATAGATTTCTTGAAGGTATATAATATTGCATCAATCGATAAAACATTGCAGATGTCAAAAGTAGTAGTGGCAAATATAGAGAAAAATAAATTCGATAAATGCAGATGATTAAAATTAAGTTTCATTGGTCTATTTTGTATGGATAACGTAACCCAATATGTACAATAACTAATACAAGCTGATAATGAAATAACGCAAAGTATTGATGGCGTACATGTGCATTATCGTTATAACGATGAGGACATATGGAAATTATTTAAAAGCTTAATAAAAGCTTGTATATTCTAACCCGCCCCTATTGCTCTTCAAAGTAGAAAATTTGAAACACTGTTAGAGGCATGAATATATTGGAAGAAGCATCATAAAGAAGAGAAAAAAGTTATACACGGAATAAAAGCCGGAGAAGAGAGAGAGAGGGAGATGAGCGATGGGGGAAGTTGTACAATTTTGTATTACATTTTTGTACACATTAATTGCATTCTATTACAATAATACACCTTTCAGCAGGTACAACATTTCAGGGTACTCTTTGATAAAAAAAAATTCTTTAGTTCATTTTCTGTTTTCAATTGTGAAATGAACCAAACACAATTTATGGCATATACAAAAGTCTTGCTGCTCGATTTGCAAAATGAAGAGAAAACGAACAGGTTTTTGTTTGTCCCTTCGCGTGGTGAAATCAAGAAAAAGAGGGTTGTTTAAAACATTTGTTTTCTTCCAAAAATGAACAGAGGAGAGCAACGTGAAAGAAGATATTACAATCTTCAGGTACCTTCTTCTTCTCGCGTTTCATCCAATCACCGATGCGCTACCCCTTCCCATCCATGACGCAAGCCCCTCCTCTCAGTCCTGACCTACGCTGCTATAAAGGGTAGCCCATACAAAACCCAGACTAGCTTACTTTCAAGAATGTGGGGCAATTTGCATTGGCTCCAACAGAAGGGGAATCTTTTTTTATAAGAAAAATTATACCACATGTGCCAAAATTGGTTGAGTAATGACAAGTTACACTATGTCCTACTACCAAAGTTTGGTGAATGGGTAGTTAGAGTGTAATCGACCCTGCTTTGCGATCTGTCAAGGGGGCTCTGGGTGCTTCACCCGACAGTTATAGTCGGGCTGCGGCATTTTAGGAAATGAGTTATGTGGGTTAAGTAACTTCGAGAGGTGAAATATTATAGGTAAAATGTGGTCACTACTTCGGAAAAGGCTCTTGGCCTAATCCATTTACATCGGATTATTAATGTAAAATTCATGAATTTAAATTAGCCTATATCCTTAATTCAGGAGGTAATTGAATATAGTCCAGTAGAGAAGAGCGAGAAAAAATACCTCAGTTTTATATACTGTTGCTCAACATCAACGGTCTTATTTACCCAAGGTAGCTCATCAGTAGGCCTGTTATTACCATGATACCTTCATTCTATAATGTGTAGTTATTGAAAAAGTATAGCTCTATACCGCCCTCAGTGTTAATACATTCTAAAACAGTATCGGTCTGCTGCCGCGGCATGTACGCTCATCAGCATTGGTAGATAAGTCAGTTGGCTGTCCAGAATGTAACATTATATCTCCCGTAAGCATCGAGTATATCCGTTGAAGTGAATAATAAACCTCTGTTGCTGTGATCTGTTTGTGCAAGCTCTAGACAGGCTACGGGTGAGTAAACATAGCTAAAATTATTTCAATCCATCAATTCAAGCATTTGGTAACTCTTTTGACTCTGAATCGATAACGTATTACTTTTTGTTTATAATTTGATCGTAAATTCTTCTATAAGAGAAAACAGAACGTGTGTAAAACTCATATCTCGTGTGTCATGACAGTAGACTTCGTCCTTGATTGTATTGGACTTTCCCTTTTAGCTTCATAGGCTATTGCGTTTACATTTCTGTCTTCTTAAACCAGCTAACAAACAAATTGTGAAAATTATCATTTACAGAATGAGTCGACTGGCCAGTTCTAAAATGGATATCCAACGATTGAGAATCATTTTGCACGTCATCGGATTTGTAGTGATGGTAAGATGTCTGCGAAATTACGGTTTGAAAGCAATATAAAATCATTATTACCAATGGACGAGACACTGGTATACAGAGTATGTTTTGGTTCATAGCGCTCATGTCTGGCATAAAGGCATTTTTATGATGCGCCATTATTATAACATCGGCTTTAACACGGCTGCCATTACAGTGCTCTAGCATTTTAAAGCTTTAATTTCTGCAAGGTAACATTTACCTCACCTGGGTGGAGTGTGGAAAGTGTAGATTAATGTCTTGCCAAAACACATGAGTCCTTCAGCAGGGATTTGGACCCCGGACCCTGCGGTTCACAGTCCGGAACCTTATCCACGATACCACAACACCTCTACATTTGTGTTAACGTATTGTGTGTAAACACGTCGGAATATTAACGTGGATTATAAATATCCGCTTCGGACATAAGATAGTGGAATTATCATTTTAGAAAATGTAGGAATTGACTAGGAAGGCACAAATATCCACCCAAATGGTGTTCAAGGCGCTTACAAAAAAAAAACAGAACAAAACATTCTTTATGAGAAAACAATTGCCATTAGACGTGTTTTTATTTTCTCTTTATAAAGCCACCTAGATTCTTACAATCATATTATAGATATAAAAATTGGTTACTAACATTGACGTATAATGAGGGGCCTGCGAGGGCGAGGGGTGCAAACAGTCCTTCGAAGATTATTTTGTAAAATACCCATATTCGGGTAATATAACTGGAACCTCACATTCGGGCACGTCATTTCCTGGATTTCCTCATACGGGCAGTAATGTTTTCACAAAATAAATGTAATTTTGATATCTTTATCTATATATTTTGATGAGGAAAAACAAATACGGTCCATAATAAAGTAGGTGTTATTATTATTATTGTTTTGCTCAAATTGTAAAATTCGTGCTGGAGGCATCAATCCTCTCGGAAGGATAAACTTAGCACAATACTGCCAATATATTTTTTTATTTTCCTGTTCGAAAGTCTTTCAGTAGATTATTCATAGGGTGGAGGCAGATTATATAATGAACTCTTTGAACTAAATATATTGAATTCAAGAGAAACGTCTCCTATATTTAATTAACATATTCAAAGATTGGTTCTTTGGAAACTAAGCTGTAATGGCGTATAGAAAAGAAATACGCGTCATATGAAAGGGAAATAGTCATTTCAGCTCATATCATCCATGCAGAATGAGTATTTATAAAATTCCATTTTTATAAACAATAAAGCGAGAGACTATTATGGTAGCCTTATACAATATTATGGAGTTTGCTTAACACCAACGAAATTAAGAATTCAGAAGGGCAAAAATAATTTAAACATTTCTTCGCTTTCCTAAAACTGCATGCGAAACTAGTCTGCTACTTTAGATCACTTTTTTGTAACGATTGATTCAACTATCTATCTTTATTTCTTCAGATCACAGAATTCTCCAACGGCCAATCTGTGACTCTGACAGGTCCTCCTGCAATAGAGCAAGGGAGTGATACAGTTTACATATGTACTGGAGGACCATCGCCATATGTGTTTAAATGGCAAGACTTTTCAGAGGTGCCTACAGGTGTAACTATCTTCCTTACCAAAGAAGTGGCTTACGATCGCTTGGTATATCCAAAATATGCCAATTTTGATGTAGAAGAAAATGGGGCTACATCCACTATGACAATCAATAATACTCTGATTGAAGATGAAGGACAATATAGATGTAATGAAGGAACAGGAAACTTTGATGAGGCAGAACTGACAGTAGAAGGTGGGTCATACAAATCTTTTGACAGTCTGTTTTACTGAATGTTAATGTAGTTTCCATTGCATAATATTTATAAGAAAACAGCTGTTAGTTTAATTTACAGTATAGTATTAATGACTGCTTCGAGAGAAATAGTTGTTTTTATACGCTCAAGGGAAGGTTAGAATTGTGCTATTTCCCGAGGCGTGCCGAGGGCAATAGCCCAATTCTAACCTTCCCGAGAGCGTATAAAAACAACTATTTCTCGAATATTAAAGCAGTCATTAATACTTTTATATGCCGAAAACAAAAGAGTCAACTAATGACACCACCTTGGCCTCTCCCTAGTTTATCTGCACGGTTGTTTTTTACGAGTGTATCTTTGAGAGTAGACTAGATCTAGATTCTGGTCTAAGCAAGATATTTTTACAATTTTGGGGTGGGCCGGCCCTGTGGGTAATATGGAAAAGAACCTGCGCTTTCATATGACACCTCACTTATTGAGTATCACCTTCAGGATCACAACAGATAAAGGTTTGAATCTCGAATTGAAGAAAAACAACTTGACTTTTTTTGCATGGTCGCGCAATGCACGTAGACTGCATATAGACTACATTGCGTGCAACTCTATGGGAAGAACTTAGCACACAACATCGGGTGCGCGATCAGACACCCTGACGACTAGATCTATTTTCGTCTACGTCTATGCTGGTACTCCATTTTCAGCAACTAAACGAACATGTTTATGGATAATTTCACGTACCCTTTTTGTTGTTGTTGCTGTCGGCGAGTCTTGCATTTCATAAGTTGAAATCTTGGGAGAGTTCCTTTAGCCATTTTTGTCTTGTTTGGAATTGTCTTGTCTTGTATGAGAATACCGACCAATTCTTCGCATACGTACGGTATCCTCGATCGCTCAAACCATTTTTTAACATGTAAACCTATGGGTATTTTACCAAGACTGAACTATTTTCCCAGTAACCATGGTTACTGGGATTTTAGAACTACTTTTTTGAACTATTACATGGGTTTGGAATTTTACCGGGAATTTTACAGGAATAGTTAAAGTTTATGAATGCAATTTCGACCAATCAGATGGCTGGATTCCTTAAGTGAGGTATATAATGTATAATGTACGCCATGATAATAAAATGCTATTTTCTGTCTCTGCGACGTATGTTATTCTTCATTCAGAGTTTTCGGCTACATCCCTGTACATGTACACATATCAATGACTAATGCATAATGTGCAGGCACTACTTGGCCGCATTCGTTTCTCAATCAGGCACAAAAGAAAAGAAACAAAACAAAACAAATAGTCTACTATTTTACCAGGGTGAACAAAGAATGTTCTGTTTTTCTGAGAAGTACAAGATAATATATGTACATTGAAGGCCTACATGTGTGATATGTACATGACTTTGTATGTAACTACCAGCAAAGCAGATTGTTAGCAGCGACAACCATAATAGTAAAAACAATTCCGCATACTTGATGATTCGTTTTGAAGTATGTTACTATTTTAGGCCCATACCCAAGAGAAAAAAGTAAGATTATCAATATGTTTGGGATCCTACATTTCTCTTTACAAAATGCATACATGTATAGCTTCAATAAAATCTATTTTGCTGTACCATTTCTATAGAGTTGTTCAGTCACAGTGCCTTCAAACAGCATGGATATGTTGCGTTACCTACCAACTATGCGAAACTACTTAAAACCAAAAAACATTGTTGTGCATGATATGATAATGTTTGTGAATTTCATGAGTGGTTCATTTCGGGAGAGTTTCATGTTGGAAATTAGTTGAATCTCAGTAAATCTAAGACCAAAAGTTTGCAATGCGCAAACAAATTCTTGCCGTGAAAATGTCTTGTCATTCAGAACTCGCGAAAGTGTTCGGTTTTACAGTAGCCTTATATTTCAAGTATCTACTTCCCTTCTTCCAGGGGAATAGTCAAGAAAGCCCTAAGCATGTCTGCATGTTTTATTATTACCGAAGATGTCATTACACAATGGGTTAGAGGAGCCTGGGGGGGGGGGGAGTAATTTAACCTGAAATACACATTGGGGTGGGGGTGCATATCTTCACCTGTTTGTAGCATTCTCAAGTCAGATTTATTAACACAATTCAATAAAAGATAAAGGCCTTTAAATTTCATCGTCACATTTTAGTTATGTTACTAAATGTATTAGGTATAATGCCTTTAATTTGTGTTAATCTTTTTGATTTGCAGTCGAATCGACACGCTCACTGTCAGTAGAAAGTAAAATAGAGAGCACCATTGACATGTTCAAAGCAACGTGTGAAGCTTTAGATGGTAGACCAGATGAAACAATCACATGGATGTTAGATGATGGTACTTCACCTTGTGATAATCCAGTAGTAACGCCCCTACCAGCTGGATCAGGTCTGTCTAGTAAGAGGAGTGTCTGCACATTTCAAGCTACCAGTGAGAAAAATGGTCAAACATTGAAATGTGTCATCACCGGTCATCAAGTATCTGACCTCAATGGAGAAGAAACAACTACTCTTAATATACGTCGTAAGTTTAGTGACTGTACACTTTTTATGATTACACTTTCCATATTTGAACCTTGTTACTAAGCAGAATAATAAACTATTTAAATAAAATTGAGATCAACTATGGTGAAACTGATTGTAGTAATTCATAGAAACGATTACTTTTACATACCAGTATTGCCTGTTTAAAGCCAGAAGGATGTTCATGTGATGTAAAATGATATGAGGTAAGAGCCTTCTGGATCCAAACAGACAATGTTAATAATTCCTCTTAGGATAACTAAACGTATTCATTGATTTAGGAAACTTATTTTTTTTTCCTGATATACATGTACGAGTATGTAATAGCCAATTGTCGTGCAAAAGATTGTTTACCGTAAATACTTTAGTTTTCAATGCCAGATTAACAAGAGGGTACAAGTTCAGAGGTGTTTCTTTCACTCCACACTCCCCTTCACACAAACAAAAAATGTATATAAATGAGGTGATTACGTTAGCCGTTGTAAAGGCAACAAGCTTAAAGATGAATTTGTTGTTGATTGATTTTTAGTTTTCCATTTTAAATGTATCAATGCAAAGTAGTTTCATCCTTGTTAAACATATAGGGTTAATTTATACATGCATTTTTTCAGTTGCTCTCACAAAAAAAGAAATTTCACATTTTTCAATAAATTGTCTTATAGCCCCACTGTCTTACTTGTAGCTACTTGCTCCCTCTATATAGAAAACTTCCCCAATCAGTGCCTGTTGGTCCCCCATGATCCTCTTTTTCTTATGTTATTTGAGAGCTGCATTAATGAGATAGCCACCTGTCAGTGACCTCGCTGTGTGGTCTAATCTCTTCTAGCCCAGTAGTATTGATTGTGAATGACTTCAGTTATTTAGTCAGTGCATATTTGAATTTTCCATGTTTACTTTAATTCAGGGATGCCTACTACTGATATAACGGTTGGATTCCAGTTCCCTGATACAAGCCTCACAGTGTCATGTGACATTGCTGATCCAGACCAACCTATTCCAAGCGTAAGGAACTTTTACATATACTCCAATGACACTCTGATACATCAATCCTCAACGGGAGACCACGATGTGGAGGTTCCAGATACAGAATTCGACCTCTATACGGAGTTTACTTGTGTAGCAGGGAATTATCTTGGAAATGTGACAAGTGATCCAATTAGGTATGACCCAACCAGTAAGTCATCATGATTTTATATTATCAGTGGAATGAGAGTTTATTTGTTTGTTTGTGTTATTACGCTTCTGTCTTCATATTCTCTTTAATTTCTATCATTTTTCTTGGGGAAAGGTGACACACCGGTGTTTATTAGAAGATCTACATGTACAGTATACACCCTACATATGCGTAGATCACTATGTTTGCATATTAAAATCAAATACAAGAATATATTTGTAATCGTATAAAACCAATCATAAGCATACATACATGTATATATGACTCTACTTTCTGAGAATGATGAAAAATATTCACGTTGATAGAACAATTCTGATTTTGTTTTATCAGTCATTGATACAAAGCATTCTAACATACAACGTGATTTGTTTTTACGGAAATGGGACCCAGACAAACCGGACTCGCTTAGACCGGGTGCGACGTGCGGCACAGAGAGTGATATGTTATGATTTGACTACTATAAACTGTTTGTTCGAACAGAGAGTCATGTCCAAAACAAACAAAATCATGAAAGATCAAAGTCACCCTCTCAACACCCAGTATTCTTTCAACCGTTCTGGCACGCTTCCGCCAATCCTTCGTACCAAACTCTATCCACATGTTCAACCAAATCGTTAAGAGATAATAATACAAATAATAATATTAATAATAAAAATAGCAATAATGATCATAATTACTTGAATTTATAAGCTGTTCTCCTAAATCTTATGAACCAACGATGAATATATTGAATAGCCCATTAAAAGCAGTGAAGAGATGTTTCTAATCATTTAATCAAGTTTACCAATCTGGATGACGTAAACAATTATTTATGTGATATGACGATATCTTTTCTGTTCTGAATTGTTTGCTTAGTTGTTTTGTATGTTCCATATTATTGTACTCTGTTTCTTGTATTATTGTAATGCTGGTGGGAAGCATATTTCCACATTTTGGACGAATAGATCAATCAATCAATCAATATAACATGTATTACATTCCGGTACATGTATTTAAACCGGTACTATATATTCAAACAAAATATCAACAGCATCTTTGTGCAATGTACACTGTCGCTCATATAGTTGGAATATTTTGTTTACCCCAATTTATGGAATTATTTTGACAATGATGTATTCCTAATAGATCTAGATAATAGTATACATGTTCAGATTTTATTGAATAATAATTTGCCAGAGGCGTTGCATCGAGTTAAAAAAAAGCGGGTGCTGCTTCCAACGATTAGAAAGAGACAGAAGAAATGGCTTGGACACATCATGCGGCATGATGATAGCTTGATGATCAGAGTCCTAGAAGGCCGTCTACATGAAAAGAAGTTGAGGGGAAGACCTCGTAAAGGCTTTCTAGATGATTTGATTGCGGAATGTGGAGCAACGGGATATGAAAGGCTGAAACGGGTGGCTAAAGACCGAAGTACTTGGAGAGACACTTGAAGTAGAACTCTGATTGGGTCACTGAACCTGTCATAAACTGACAGATAACTTTTGATGATGAGATTGCCATTGTTTATTTTGCGTGACTGCTAAAGCATGTGTATGCTACTATGCTTATTAACTAGGGGACCTACGCCCTTAAGTCATAAATGACAGTAATGACGATTAATGCCCCACAAAAGGGCACTAATATGGCAAATCGACACGGTTTTGATCATGGGGCCTCACACTTACGAGGCCATTGCTTGGCCACTGAACCATAACTGTACACAGTGGGGGCTAGGGTAGGGGGCAGTTCCCACAAATAATAAACACACACAAAAAATGCAACAAATTTTCAATAATTCATTGCATTTTACCCCGGTCCCCAGCATAAAATAATCCTCTGTACGACCGTGCATTATGGCTCAAGGGTTATCTCATTTTAGCCAGCACAAACGTAGCTAGTTCGCGTATATAGCAGACGGCAATCGGCGGATCAGACGACACTTGATAGTGATTTTGTATGTGAGATTGCTTTGCTTAATATAAAATACAAGAATATTTTTCATATCTTTAAACTATCATTGATATCTGATAATTAAACAGTTAGTAAAATAAACCTACCAAACTACATAAAACAATGAAATACTTGACAGAAAGCAAGGGAGTTTGATGTGTTGCACAATTGCACCCCTTTGTTAATAATCGAATAGTCCATGGTGTTTATGAATATTCATGTTTTTGCTTACGGTGGGGGGGGTGTGGATAAAATGGACATAATGAACAAATCAGAACTTATCTATGATAATTCATGCTTCTTATCCTTCGTGTGCTTGACTTATAACTTTACAATCGCGTAGTAAATTGAGTCCAAAGTTCGACTTCTTGTACATGTGTTATATAGGCAATGGCGAGCTTGCGACCTATTTTGATCTAATTACGGTGGGTGAACTTTCAAAAGTCAATGGGACATGAGGGTTCCAATAAAAAAGCTAGTGATAACGTACGTCGGGGTGGATGTGCTTTTCGCTTAAATTTTTTTTTAACGATTTTTGTTGGGTAAAAGTCCATAGGCTAACGTACATGTTAGTCCTTTTTTGCCAGTTTTTGACAAGGTTTCTCAGTACACATATATTTTTTTCTCAGAGACATTTCTTTAGAACAAAGTAGTAATAAAAGAAGAACAAAAATATAATTGTTGCCAATTTAAAGAACAACACATGCTCAATTCATCCCTTCGAGAAAATGAGGCTTTGAAAGGGAAACATACATTGGCCTATGGAAAAGGAAAGCATTTAGTTTGATGTTTAGTAACCTTTTACACGGTAAAAAAATTGGATTCCTCGAACTGGCTGAAACAATATACGTATAAACCATGGATAGCTGTTTATAGAATCATCGTTAATTAAATCAGCCAGGTTATGGTCGCCGACGCCTATCATCGATGTCAGCCTACTTATATTGATAGTATCCTGCTTCCTGGTGTTCTTTTTTTTTACGGAAATGTGCTGGTAGTATGGGGATTTTTTTATAAAACAAACATTATTCCATACCTTTTTTAACATAACTGTATGCCCATAGTATACTTTAAAGTGCAAGACACTTATTTGGTTTGCAAAGGCGTTTGACAAGCTATGGTGAATAAATCTGTTATTTTAAATACATTTAAGGTTTGATACACTCCCAGTCGTGAGAAATTATTTAAAATTAAACTACAAGAAACATAAAACACATCTTTGAAAACAAAACCGTAACATTCCGACTATGCCGTCCCTAACAGCTATTAGAAAAGCTAGTTAAGAAAACAAACAGAACAAAATTAACATAAAGTCTACAGTTTGAGTTACCCTCACTAGACACCTTGCCGAAAATAGGTGGATTTAAGGTGCTCGCCCCAACCCCCTTCTCTCAACCAGTTATTTCATTGTTTTTTTTTAAAGCCTTTTCCATTCCTTATTCGTGCTGGGGTTTAGATTTATTTTGTATGCAAGTTATGTAATCCTTTTGAAATCATTCCAAATCATTTCAATATTGTTTGTATATTTTAGGTAAATATTTATTCATGTATCAATCAATTTATAATGAAAGATTCAAAAGCAAAGAATAAAAGGCTTTGTTTGCGAAATATATGAGTCTATTTTTAGCAGAGGTGTTGTGGCCTTGAGGATATGTAACCAGAATGTGGATCTCGGTCCGAGTCCCGCCGCGAAACTAATGTCTTTTCGCAAAACACTAATCTACAATTTCCCACACTCCACCCAGGTGTAGTAAATAGGTACCTCAATGAGTTTATTCCTTGAATGTTTTAAAAGCCTCCCGACAAAAAAAAATCTGCTTTTATTAAGGCCAACTTATTATCAGGGTGGAATTTCCTTGTAATGAACGGAGGTAATTTTTGGAGAGGGGGGGGTGTGTATTTTTCATCGAATGTGTTTTTTCTTGGTTGTCCTTGGGAGCGTATTGTTGCTATATAGGGGGTGATTTTAAAGGGGGGGTAATTGTCCTCAGGGGGTAATCGTCCACGGGGGGTAATTGTCCTAGGGTGTAATTTTTCCGGGAGCTATTTCCCTGGGGGTAATTGGCCTTGGGTATATACATCATTACAATTACATCAAAAGAGGGCTCTCGAGCTGTGCAATAACTGAATCACGCACAGACCGAGAGTCCATTGAAAAATAAAATTAAAATGCATGGATTAAAAAAGATCAACGGTGAAAAGAGGGAAATATGTCAGCTAAAATTGAGATGTTACAAGTAATATACAATAAAGAAATTTCCAAGAGAGCATAAAAAGAGGGAGGGAGGGGAAAAATGAGAAAGGGGAAGAGGGAGAGAAAGAGAGAGATAGAGAGAGAATGAAGGAGATAGGAAGAAAGTTAGGGAAATGTCAATACCATCTGATACCAATGATATTAATCACGTAATTTTAGTTAGTTATTGTTATTGTATTTTGAAATACATGTACTATCGGAGGCGTAATTATCCTTTTGATATTCCTGGAGGATATTTGCAAGACTATCCTTTTCAGGGTTTTAAAGATCCGACTCTCTTTGTATCACTTTGAATGCATATTGCCGTGTGTGTGTGTATTAAAGTGACTAGGCCTATATGTGTATGAATACGTGTCTTTCGTTTCTTTTGACGAAATATTATTATTGTAGATAATTTCTTAGCTGTATGATGTACACAGTCATGACTGATCTTCGTCAATGTTTTCCTGAAAACATCTTTAGTGACATATCCAAACCTTGGCCTCAGGAGGGGCAAAACATTTCCAACTGTTAACCATGTACCTTTAGTAAGGAAGGTCGTGGTCTGCGTTACCGTGGGGGGGGGGGGCATCATTTTAAATACTCCCTTAAGACATTCCTTTTTAATTCTCCCTGTTGATCCTCCCTGTTAGTCTGTAGCTTTAATGTGTTATTCACGGTAGATGTAATGTAACTGCCTTAATTTGAATTTGTAATGTTTTGCCCTAAAATTTATTGAATTCTATTGTATATATATATGTATTGACTAGATGTATCTGTGCTTATGTATTTTGAATTAATTTGTAGGTTGATAAGTATATATTAATTATAGTTACTGAATGTATTATTATCTAATTATCTAAGTATTGCCAACTTTGTAAAGCGCTATAGAAATATAATGTATTATTATTATCATCCCAAATCACTTAATTGAGGAAGAAAGAGTGAGTCCGTTGACGAATATCTTGCCTACATTTCATGCGTTTCTTCGCTTCGCTGCCATGCTTTTTCCTGGTTGATAACCTATCAGAAGGCGCGAGTTGCCGGAAATGAGTAAAGACATACGGTGTATTAGAATTGAAATGAAAGTGCATAATTTTTAGTTTTTGTTGTCTTATATGAAGAGATATGAGTCATGAGGAAGGATGTCGATCACAGACGAGGAGGAACTATAAGGTTCTAATTGCAAATATTTCATCTGATGTATTCGTATAAAACCTTTTGTCTTTATAGCTTTTCCCTTTCTCTCTCATTTCTGGGTAATCAGGAACTTTGTTGTTGTTGTAATAAATCGCGGTTATATCAACCATGGAGACCCAGTTATGTTTGCTTATAGCTGTTTTGACATTTGTGTATTGATTATATTAAACGTTGTATTGCTTATTTGTTTTAATGGAAATTATAAATGGTTGAATGAATTATAACAATAAATTACGTTTAATCATGCCCCTCCCTCACTTGATGGCCTTGTTTTAACACATTTCATCTACCAAGGAATTCGGTGCCAATGATACAAGCGCCTATCCCCTCCCCTATAGATGAACTCTCGCTCCGCCCCTGGTTACGGCATACATTTGCAGTTCCAGTATAAGTGCATAGTGTAGGATACGACTGGGAAACCTTTGGAAAAGGCGCTATATAAATCCAATTAGTATTATTATATGTAATCATGTATGAGGACCAGTGGAGGACTGTCGTATATACTACCCCATCTAGCGGCGATAAAACGTCAGTCTGATGGTGACTGCGGCAATGAGTAGGCGAAAGTCTTTGGTACCATTCACTCGGATTTGTTTTGGAACTTTGGCTGATCCTGCCATGACTTTAGCCTTCTTCATGTTTATTTGGAGACATGTTAGTCGGCTTCCATTGTCCCGTTCTTCCAGCATTATTTCGAGGTCGTTTAAGTTGTCAGATATGATGACAATAACGTTATCAAATCTTAGATCGCTCATGTTTTCCCCATTTATGTCGATTCCCTTTGGTGACCAGTCTAATGTTTTGAAGATGCTCTGTAGGCACGTAGTGAAGAATTTTGGTGAGCCGGTGTCTCCCTGCCGAATTGTAAATATAGCTAGTAATATGGGTAATACTACTAATATTACTACTAGTAGTAGTACACGCAATTAGAACAAATCTTCTTTTTTGATGTGTTTGTTTGTTAATTTTGTTCTGTCTGTTTTTCTTAACTAGCTTTTCTAATTTCTGCTAGAGAAAAATACCGTCCATAGCAGAAATTCCGACTATACCAGTCTGAATGTTTCTGATATATTTTCAAATATGTCTTTTATTGTTCCTGTAGTTTAATTTCAAATATTTTCTCAAAGCCTGGATTGTATCAAGCTTTTATGCATTTAGAATAACATATTTGGTTACAATAGCTTGTCAAAAATGTGTTTTATACTTTAAAGTATACTATAGGCCTACAGTTCCGCAAAATATTAGTATGGATTAATGTCTGTTTCTGAAAAAAAAAACTCAAGACATGCTACCAGCACACCTCCGTGAAGAAATAACACCAGGAAGCAGGATTTATATTATCATTATAAGTAGGATAATATCAATGATAGACGTCGGCTTCCATAACCTGTCTGATATCATAAAACTATGGTTCCATTAACAGCTTGCCATGGTTTATACAAATTGTTTCAGACGGTTCGAGGAATCGCATCTTTTTTTTACCGTGTAAAAGGGTATTTAACATTAAAGTAAAATTTGCTTTCCTTGTATGTATCCTTTTCAAGTCACGATTTTCCTGAAAGGCGAAATCGATCACATGTTGTTCTTCAAATCGTCAACAATAACATTTCATTTGTTTTGTATTAAGTCATATCCTGCCATAAGCTTGCATGCACGCTACCGTTATAATGCCCTTGTACACGCGAGCAAGCTATCGCTTCGCTGCATCTTGTACTAATGGCAGATAATGACGCCATCGAAATGACACCTAGAGTGCAACGACTGTTAAAATAAGAGAACATGAAGTAGTGTTGACACGCAGCTTACTCCCCAAATAACTGCTGCTGAATGTTCCTTTGAGTTATTCCAACGAATCAGTTTCATCAATTTACCTCAAGTAAATCTCATCAATTTGTTGTCCCAAGTAACTTAACCCATTCTCTTTTTCTGAATGACATGCTTAGCATCCTGCCTGGAATCGGTTGTCACGGGTACCTTTGGAACCCTGAACTTTCCCGCTACACCTCTGGACCTGACCGCTGACAGCCAAGAACACTGCAGTGAATACAGTAACAACAGTAAGTTGTCAATCAGTGATGTAGCTTGGGTTAGCCATTGAGCGTGCACTTTTATAATGAGGGGGTGGGATCGATTGGCCTTACTTGGTAGATGGCTAATGCGATTTAACTAGGCATAGTAACAAGGCCACCGATGAGGGGGCTTGACATGGAGTCTTGGCATCCCTTTCTGTGACACCGTACCCTGTAGTTGCATCCCTGATCACATCACAGATAGTATCTAGGGATATAATGACATTTCTCATAATTAATTTTAATAATTTGAAGAAAACCTCAAGGCATAGGCAAATAAGGCAAACGAGGGGGGAGGGTCGCAGCCCCTTAGGAATTTTGAAAGGACTAATATTCGGACAACGATGTGATGTCAGGGTAGGGGGTGAGTCATATTAGTCTTCATAGGTGGTGCATATCATCTTCTTTGCATTTTACTTTCCCTTCGTTTACTGTTCCTTTATTTTCTATCTCCCCTTTCGTTGTCTCCCTTTCCTTATTTAATTAGGTAAATTAGCCACTTAAATTTATATACATCATATTTATTAATTGCAGCCTCCCTACCAAGAGCTAGACGGACATGTCGTGGGGATCTCTTGTCGTCAGCCGTCTGGGAAGATCCCGTGTTCCTCGACTGCTTTGTGGGAGAAGATACTAATGAGGTTCTGGACAACATTGCAAGGGTAAAAAATTAAGTCGTTATGTATTTCATACTCTTATAGATGTAACGCTCTCAATGAATCCATTGACCGGGGTAATAGTATATTTGTAAAGCGCTTAGAGACATTAATATTAAGCGCTAAATACAAATTAAATATTATTATTATTATTATTATTATCATAGTATGCATAATGCCAGAGATTTACTTATGAAATGCAGGGTGAGCCGAGGGAAGGGAGGTATACTAGTAGTAGTATTAGTATAGTAGTAGTAGTAATATTAGTAGTAGTAGTAATAGAAGTAGTAATAGCAGTAGTAGTAATAGTAGTAGTAATAGTAGTAGTAGTAGTAGTAGTAGTAGTAGTAGTAGAGGTAATAGTAGTAGTAATAGTAGTAGAAGTAGTAGTAGTAGTAGTAGTAGTAGTAGATGAAGCAGAAGAGGAAGGAGAAGAAGAAGTATAAAGAGGAGAAGGAGGAGAAGAAGAATAAGAGAGAGAGAAAGAGAGAGAGAGAGTGGAGTGAGAAAGCGAATGGGCGACATAGATAAAGAGAACCAAAGTATTATTTCTTTTGACTTTATTTGTTATACACCTAACTCTTGTAATGCGTTTATTCTGCTTAAAAATGACGCAGTGTATGCCTTCAGTCCCGATATCGAGGTGCTTACGTCATAGCATTTCTTCGTCATAAATACCCTAGCAAATGAGTATTATTTTCATTATTGTTCATCGAAACTGAACTTAATCATGTGACTCACTTACGCAAATGTACTCCATGTATTTAAACTGAATGGTAGGCAGCGGCAAATGAGAGGGGTTGGGGCACACCCTTGCCCTGTGTCCAACTGTTGGCGTACCTTAAGTAAACAATAACCCCGCCCCCCCCCCCGCCCCCCCCCCCCCCTCTCCCACAATTTTTTCTCGGAATTACATTCTTGAAATATATGAATCCGTTTCTCCAATTACAGGGAGTTGTGACGTCACAGAACGTAATCGAATATTCTTACGACGTTGCTAAAGCAACCGCAAATGTCGCCGATATCAATGCGGAAGGTCTCCGAGCCATCTCCGATGCTCTGGAGAAAATCGTCAACGTCGGGAACTCATCGACAGAGGTAATAACACAAATTGTCCGTGATCTGACATAATATTTTTTGGCGAGATTAGATATTTTGGTTTTAGAGCTTGAATAGGTTACGATTTAAATCAGATTAGGATAATGGTTAGTGTAAGCTAGGTTTTGTGTTTGATCCATGGTTGAATTAAGGAATTTGATTATTAACTGTTCATTCATTTTCGCCGGAACACTATGCTACACAATTATTATCATGATTAATATAAATCAGTTCTGTCATGACATCTACAGTATTAGTGACTATACTTCTGACGCCGAGTTCCTACAGAGAGGTACTTGCAAAATGGAAAACTGGAGTTAGTATCCAGGAAAATGCCTCTTTCTGAGTGCGTAAACCATGTGAAAGCCATTCTTACGACTCTGTTCACCAATATATATTTTTATATTATGTTTTGCGACACAACCCACGCCATTAAATAGTAATATATCAATGGCTGTCCAAAGCACTTGAATATTTTAAAGCCCCAATGTACTACTTATAGCTACTTGCGCCCTCTATAAAGCAAACAATGTCTAATCGGTGACCATTGGTCCCCCATGATCCCCTATTTCTTATGTTAATTGAGAGCTGATTTGATGACATAAACCCATGTCAATTACCATGTACGGAGGTCTAATACCCCCCCCCCCCCTGGCCAAAATAGTGTAGAGGGGCTTTAAGATTATTATCATGAGGGTTTCTAATCAGAGCTAGCGCCCTTGTTTAGGTATTTATATTTATTCATTTCGGGTTAGGACAAATCAATCAATTAACTGTTTCTACCAGGTCACCAAGAACACCCTCCAGATCGTCGACCACGCTCTCGGTGCTCCCGAAGAGGAGTTCATAAACGCCGTCGACGTCGAAACTCCGACGAGGATTCTCGATTTCCTAGAGCAACAGATCACCCTCTTCCAGACCCAGGGCGACGGCAATAACCTCACCATCGTCGGAAGGAGCGTAGCTGTGGTGGCTCTCCAGCTCCCGAAGGAAAGTTTGTTGAAAGGTTTAGGGTTCGCTACCCTGGCATCGCCGGACGGTGAAGAGAAAAGCAACGTGCTCGACGAGTTAAATGAAAATAAAACGATTATTTACTTCAATCCATACAACATCACGAAGACAATTGATGCAGCCATTCTTTTGCCACCAGATATTCTAGGACTGATGCCTCCATATATATTAGGTGCGAAACGCTTCATGTTAAAAACCCAAACATTAAATATAATTGCTTAATTAGACTGTACCCAAACTAGAGTGTAAACTACAACCATAAACTATTATGTTTTCTTTAATTTTATCCAATAAACATTAATGAAATCTATTAGCAATTATTTAAAAAATATGAGGCTCAGGTTGCAAGCGAGCAGTATTCAAAGCGTGAATCCATGAAGCAAGACGGGGTCCTGTAATGTTAACCTGTATATTAAATCAATAGTGATATTGTCAGGTATACTGCCTGAACAACGACAACAACAACAATAACAACAACAATAACAATAACATAAATCGTACTATGGTGAGATTAATACTGTTTTCACACTGGCAATATTTTGCTTAACCCCGTACTATAGGTGGGGTTAAGGGGGTCTTAGCCCCACCTATAGTACGGGGTTAAGCCTATTCCACTTTCTGTTCAGACTGGCTTTTACCAAAGTGGGCTAAAGTTGGCTAACCCCACCTATAGTACGGGGTTAACTAACCCTGCAAAATAGCAGGGCTAACTCCGCAATTGTGGTGCTAACTCCTGCTAACCCCGCAATTGCGTTGCCAAGCAAATGAATGAGAACAGACACGAAAAATAGTCCGGTACTACGCAATGGAGCGTATCGCAGCTGGCCAGATGCGAAGTATGCCCAATGATAACATTCACGATATCCGCTTATCCGGGGTTAACGAATTGCAGTGAGAACAGCGTGAATTTTCTTATTCCGGAATAGGCGCTAGACTAAAAACAGCGTGTGTGAAAATCCCCAACAAAAATAGTCCGGGGTTAAGGATAGTCCGGGGCTAAGCAAAGTACGGGGTTAAGCAAAACCAGTGTGAAAAGAGTATAAGAGAACTTTATATCAGACCCAAAAAACGTTAAATTAATCAGTAATTTTAATATGTGAGATAACGCGAAAAACGTAAAACCATTTGACCAATATAACAATTCACCAGTAAGAATCACCCAAACATCCCCTTCTTGAAAATCCCTGAAAAGCAATTATTCTCCCATCTTCTCTCCCATGCAGAAAATGGAACTGTTCCAGTGACTTTCTTCATATTCCAGACCAGTAAGCTCTTCTTAAGTCCAGAGCAAGCATACGATCTCGGCGGTGTTCGTCGACTAACGGTCGGCACCCGGGTCATATCAGCGACCGTGGAGGGTGCGGTCAATCAAAGTTTGCCGCAGGGTGGTGAAGTGGAGACAGCCTTCCTTGAACTGAATGTGAGTTATTTTGATTTATAAAAAGAGCAAAACTACGAACTTTCATCAATCTGAAATGATTTATTCACTGTCAACACGATTTGTATACTCCAATTTTATGACAGCTAATGTGAAATACAATCTACAATTTCTCTTTCAAATATAAAACTCAAAGGGCTACGATATTACGCACATGCAAGTTGCACACGGAGCGTCATTTCAATTACGTCATTACCTGAACTATTATCCCGTGCGTCAGGCGAATGACACATTTTGTGCAACAGGTATTATGCCCATTGCACACATGGCATCATTTCATTAACGGAGGGGGAGGGGCGGAGCGTCTTCCATAGTTGGGGGCCAAAAAGGCACTATATAGAAAAGAAGGCATCTACATAGGGGAATTTCAAACCGAAAATATACATTTTGTTTAGTTGGTATAACCCCTACATTGTCATTACATTATCAGGGATGATTTCAATATTTGTTTCGCTTTACATACCATACAAGATATTGCTTAAGCATCATTATTTTTTTCTCTTATCCTCAAGTGAGGTTCTTTTTCTTCAGAAATTCAATACATATTTACATTTATAATTCAATAAATGAGTGAGTGAAACATAACATCGGCTAAAAATTAAAGTATTTTCAACAATGCTTCCAGCTTAGTATTGTATTATTTGCTAACAAATTCATATCTTAAAAATAATATTAGCAACGACTTGAATTTAAAAAAACTAAGTGTGTGGGTAATAAACAAAACCCTTAACAATCTTCTTAACAAAACATTCATAAATTGCATATTGTGCATAATTTAAAGTAATGTTTAGGAGAGAATATTTCTTGTTTTCAATGTCCTTTACAACTAATACCTTTTGGTCTATTTGTATTTTTTTGAAAATAGGTTAAATATGTTACATATTAATGCTAAATATATTACTCATTGCGGATATAGTATCGAAAATAATATCGCTAGTGATATTCGTTTGTCTCGCAATGTGGTCAATAAGGAAACTAAAAGATCACGACGTTTCGTATGCTACTGCAATACTTCGTCAGGTGATAAAAAAAACTGTTGTAAGCAAGGGTCTTTTATACTTTACGGGAGGACCGTAAAGCGGTCTAAAATTCGATCGATAATTGGAACAATAACGCCCAATGCCTATTGGTCGACGCACACGGTGATCGACCAATCACCAAGGCCG
Source organism: Strongylocentrotus droebachiensis (assembly GCA_035222895.1). Classification (NCBI taxonomy): domain Eukaryota; kingdom Metazoa; phylum Echinodermata; class Echinoidea; order Camarodonta; family Strongylocentrotidae; genus Strongylocentrotus; species Strongylocentrotus droebachiensis. The sequence continues at coordinate 57,834 of JAVYIG010001563.1, read as the reverse complement.
CTGGTTCGGCCGCTGGTTCGGCTGATGCACCAGGCCTATTGGCCGACGCATACGGTACTCGACCAATCAACGGGCCGCTGGCTCGGGCCGTCTGCTGAATGGAATCGACCGTTGTTGGCTGGCAGGACGGCGAGTGTCATGGCGGCGTATCGTCCGCATCCAAAATTCGGGGATATCGATCCCGTTGTCTCTGTTGAAATTATTAGGATTGAGACGGATATTGATAACTTCTTTTACCCTCCGTGTATACCAATGCCGTTCTTGGGAAAGGCACTGAACCCCGTCCCAGTCTGGTTGATGCTGGTTGTCCCAAGCATGTTCGGCTACGGCTGAGTTGTCAGTTCGACGGAGTCTGACGTCCCTCTTATGCTCAGTGATTCTTTCTTTTATCGGACGGGCAGTTTCACCGATGTAGGATCTATCACATCCTTTACAAGGGATGTTGTATACAATGCCGTCCCGTCTATGTGGAGGAATTGGATCCTTGGGGCGTGTAAGTTGTTGACGTAGGGTGGTATCTGATCTGAAAAACCGTTCGAATGCCATGGCTCTCTAGGCGGCGCTTGAGTTGTTGGGAGACCCCATCAATGTACGGCAAGACTGTAAAAGTCTTGTATACCTTCTGATCCCTGGGTTCCGACGATCTATTCTTGGTATTGTGTATAAAACGGCGTGGGTAACCGTTGAGACTCAGGGCACTGCGAACACGGGTCCGTTCTGTGCATGGCTGTTGTGGACTTGTCACAATGCGTGAAGCTCTGTCAAATAGACATTTCACTAGACCTCTCTTCACCGATATGGGATGGTGAGAGTCAAACGCTATGTACTGGTCTGTGTGGGTAGGCTTCCTATAGACTGAGGTGGAGAGCCTATGGTTGTCGTGTCTATGAACTAGAGTGTCTAAGAATGCTATCTTCCCTTCACACTCTATCTCTGATGTGAACTGGATGGTTGGTTCAAGGCTATTCATGTGTTTAAGTAGCTTATCTGTTTCAGAGATGGGAACTATGATGAAGGTGTCATCTACGTATCTCTTCCAAACACGAGGCAAGCAAGAGAGGGGACATGTGTCGAACGCTTCTTCTTCGAAACTCTCCATGTATAGGTTGGCCACAACAGCCGAGACTGGACTGCCCATGGCTGCCCCTTCTGTCTGTTCATAGTATGAACCTTTATACAGAAAATATGTGGATCGTAGAACAAACTCGAGGAGTTGAGTGAGTTGTTCCGGTGAGAGTGCGGTCCGGGTAGACAAATTGCTGTCTGATTGTAAGCGTTGCAATGTAGCATTGCATGCGCCCTCAATCGGTACATTGGTGAAGAGTGAAACTACGTCAAACGAAACCATGCGTTCTTGAGTACCGATGGTTTGCTCTGCTATGAACTCTGCAAAACCACTCGAATTGGGAATCGTATATTCAGTCAAACCGGTGAGCGGAGAAAGAATTTCAGCTAGGTACTTTGAGAGGTTATAGGCAAAGGAGCCTATGCATGACACTATAGGTCGTAATGGTACTGTGGGTTTGTGTATCTTGGGTAACCTCCTAGAATATACGGGTTACCCAAGATACACAAACCCACAGTACCATTACGACCTATAGTGTCATGCATAGGCTCCTTTGCCTATAACCTCTCAAAGTACCTAGCTGAAATTCTTTCTCCGCTCACCGGTTTGACTGAATATACGATTCCCAATTCGAGTGGTTTTGCAGAGTTCATAGCAGAGCAAACCATCGGTACTCAAGAACGCATGGTTTCGTTTGACGTAGTTTCACTCTTCACCAATGTACCGATTGAGGGCGCATGCAATGCTACATTGCAACGCTTACAATCAGACAGCAATTTGTCTACCCGGACCGCACTCTCACCGGAACAACTCACTCAACTCCTCGAGTTTGTTCTACGATCCACATATTTTCTGTATAAAGGTTCATACTATGAACAGACAGAAGGGGCAGCCATGGGCAGTCCAGTCTCGGCTGTTGTGGCCAACCTATACATGGAGAGTTTCGAAGAAGAAGCGTTGGACACATGTCCCCTCTCTTGCTTGCCTCGTGTTTGGAAGAGATACGTAGATGACACCTTCATCATAGTTCCCATCTCTGAAACAGATAAGCTACTTAAACACATGAATAGCCTTGAACCAACCATCCAGTTCACATCAGAGATAGAGTGTGAAGGGAAGATAGCATTCTTAGACACTCTAGTTCATAGACACGACAACCATAGGCTCTCCACCTCAGTCTATAGGAAGCCTACCCACACAGACCAGTACATAGCGTTTGACTCTCACCATCCCATATCGGTGAAGAGAGGTCTAGTGAAATGTCTATTTGACAGAGCTTCACGCATTGTGACAAGTCCACAACAGCCATGCACAGAACGGACCCGTGTTCGCAGTGCCCTGAGTCTCAACGGTTACCCACGCCGTTTTATACACAATACCAAGAATAGATCGTCGGAACCCAGGGATCAGAAGGTATACAAGACTTTTACAGTCTTGCCGTACATTGATGGGGTCTCCCAACAACTCAAGCGCCGCCTAGAGAGCCATGGCATTCGAACGGTTTTTCAGATCAGATACCACCCTACGTCAACAACTTACACGCCCCAAGGATCCAATTCCTCCACATAGACGGGACGGCATTGTGTACAACATCCCTTGTAAAGGATGTGATAGATCCTACATCGGTGAAACTGCCCGTCCGATAAAAGAAAGAATCACTGAGCATAAGAGGGACGTCAGACTCCGTCGAACTGACAACTCAGCCGTAGCCGAACATGCTTGGGACAACCAGCATCAACCAGACTGGGACGGGGTTCAGTGCCTTTCCCAAGAACGGCATTGGTATACACGGAGGGTAAAAGAAGTTATCAATATCCGTCTCAATCCTAATAATTTCAACAGAGACAACGGGATCGATATCCCCGAATTTTGGATGCGGACGATACGCCGCCATGACACTCGCCGTCCTGCCAGCCAACAACGGTCGATTCCATTCAGCAGACGGCCCGAGCCAGCGGCCCGTTGATTGGTCGAGTACCGTATGCGTCGGCCAATAGGCCTGGTGCATCAGCCGAACCAGCGGCCGAACCAGCGGCCTTGGTGATTGGTCGATCACCGTGTGCGTCGACCAATAGGCATTGGGCGTTATTGTTCCAATTATCGATCGAATTTTAGACCGCTTTACGGTCCTCCCGTAAAGTATAAAAGACCCTTGCTTACAACAGTTTTTTTTTATCACCTGACGAAGTATTGCAGTAGCATACGAAACGTCGTGATCTTTTAGTTTCCTTATTGACCACATTGCGAGACAAACGAATATCACTAGCGATATTATTTTCGATGTTACATATTATTTTCCAAAACAAAGTCACATCCTTGCAATATAACATGAAGTGAAAAGATTAGTCTACTTGTCCACAAGAGTTGTATAAATCATTATTCATAATTTGCCATTTATATCAGTTTTCTTTTGAGGCAATAAACCTATGAATCAACTTGAAATTAAATTAAATTAAACAAATCATTAACATGGCTTAATCTATTTCACCAACACTGCGGACATGTTCTCTTTAATTTTGTATATTTAAAATCAATTAAGAGCTGTTGTGCTTTCACTTTTATATTTATTAATGTAGAGTCATTCCATACTTTGCTATTGGATGTGATGTTTATTTGCGAGCAAGCGAAGCAAACGAGAAAAAAAAAGAGATTTGTGAGGTCGCAGTGCGAAAATTACATCTTATGAAGAGGAAAAACCCCAATCCTGATGGGGTTATAAGAACATTCTCATAACGGAAGAATGAAAATACCTTTGATAAGTAACATATTTTTTTTAAATATACATGCGAGCGCGAGCGCGCTTTGGGTGAAATTGATCTTAGTCGCTTAAAATTAGAGACGCGTTTAATAATGAGAGAAAAAGCGGACACTTATCGAAAGGGATAAGACACTTATTAAAAAAGAAAAGGAGCACGTGTCAAAGTACAATAGGTAATTATCAGAGGTGAAAATGGGCACTTCTTACAGATTTCGATAGGGGCATTTATTAGAGGTGGAAATGGACATTTATGAAAAGGGGATAGGTCCCTTTAATTAGAAAGGGAAAAGACACATATCATTGTTAACAGGGAAATTATCAGATGTGAAAATGGGCACGTATTGCACCTAAAAAGGGGCACTGACCAAATACGAATATCGGCACTTTTGAAAATTAAAGGGGGTACTTTTAATAAAGTCAAATGTGCATTAGTTGAGAGAAAGGGGGCACCAATCAGATTTAAAAAAGGGGCATTTACCGAAGATGAATAGGATACTTATCTAAGGTGAAAATGAGTAATTTATCGTACATCAAACTAGTCATTTACCAGAGATGAAAAGAGGCATTTATAAGAAGGAAAAGGCCTTTTTTTTTTTTTAAAGGGAGCACTTATCATTAGGCACGTATTGCACCTAAAAAGGGGCACTGACCAAATACGAATATCGGCACTTTTGAAAATTAAAGGGGGCACTTTTAATAAAGGAAAATGTGCATTAGTTGAAAGAAAGGGGGCACCAATCAGATTTAAAAAAGGGGCATTTATCGATGATGAATAGGATACTTATCTAAGTAAAAATGAGTAATTTATCGTAAATCAAACTGGTCATTTACCAGAGATGAAAAGAGGCATTTATAAGAAGGGAAATGCGCTCTTTTTTTAAAATGGGAGCACTTATCATTAGGAAAAGGGACACATGTGAAATTATAAGGTGCGCTTATCCGAGTTACAAAGGGGGTAGTTACTAAAAGGCGAAGGGGCACTTCTTACAAAGGAAATAAGGAGCATTTATCAAAATAAGATGGGCACCTCTCAGATTTTAATAAGGCAATCATCATAAGTGAAGGGGGCACTTATTAAATAGTAATAAGGAGCACTTCTCGTACTAAAGATTAAAACGGGCACTTATGAGAATGGAAAATTGACATATATTGCAAAGGAAAATGGAAACTTGTCGAAGGAAAAGGGGCACGACCCGTGTCAAAATAAAAAGGGGCACTTATCAGAGGTGAAAAGGGGAAGGGCGCGATTGACCCGTTCAGCGTCAAATTCTAAACACAGTCTTAATTTTATTCTTGGCTTAACACCGGCTGGTCATGATCAGAATCTTACTTTTTGATTCATGCGCCCATCGTCAACCTGAAATTTATGCAAACTAATCAACGACGGCATGTTGCATGATGGTGGGTTCAGGGAACCACAGAGAAACCCAATAACAAAAGTGCCACATGAAATTATGATATATTTTTTAAACATTTTACCCCCTTTAAAAATATAAAAATCTTGACTCTGCCTCTGTATGTGTGTCTGCTTCATCCCGGTCCATACAGGTGACTCGAGACAATGAAACAGTAGATAGCAGGACATGTGTGTTCTGGGAAAAGATTGATCAAGGTGGAAGATGGTCGTCAGAGGGATGTCGACGAGAAAACAACCCCGACATCAATATGATACGATGTCTTTGTGATCACCTGACAAGCTTTGCCGTTTTGATGGTACATTATTATTTCTTTTCATGGTATTTGATTTCATTATTAAAAAAACGCATAGGACATGTGGTAAATATTTGGAAAAAATAGCCAACTTCCTAGAAGTGTCACTTTTGGAATATTTATCCATATTAAAACCGCTATCGTATATCATACCGTGAAATATCGCGGTTATTACTATCTATTTTACGGTTGTTCATCTATCTGCCATAAATGGATTTGCAAGTTGGAGATTTCAGGGTCCTACAGCGGTAGAGAATTTTACATTATCTCCACCAGAGTGTAATGTTCAGTCTAAAGACAGATCGAAGACAGAGGCGGCATAGCCAAATGGTTTAAACATTTGACTAGATATACGAATGTTGTGGGTTGGAACCCTCCTGTGGCACTATTGTCCTTTTGAAATTTAGACATATATCTTTTTTGCCACTCTTCAACCAGGTGTTAAATGGGTATCGGTTTGGGAAGCAATTCCTTGAACGCACCGGAATCGACAGGGCTCGCCTAGCTAGTTCGAGCTTGGGTAATATTGGAGTGGCTTGTGTACCCGGGGGTCTCAGTCATGTAGAAATAATATTTAATCTATGTTATATAAACTTTCTCTGAAAACAAGAATTGTATTTTAGGTTTGGGTTGGTATCGTGTGCATGCACCTTAGCTACCTATAAGATCGTTTCAAACAACGCGCGCTTATAGGTAGCTAAGGTGCATGTGATATGCATGACATACTACCGACTCATTCTGGATAAGCTACCTCTCGCGGCCATCGTCAACACTATAACCAAAGATGACAGAACGCCGCACGTCTATCATCTTTGCTATAACTAGCAGGCGGCGGCCGGTAATTTCGCCAATGGGCAATTATTTCCCCCTTTTTTCCCCGGTCTGGCCCTGAGGGCTAGAAATATACCCCTTAACGCGTAGATCGGCGCGTACAGCAGGATTTTGAACCATTTTGAAAAAAGTACTCTTTTCTTTGAAAATGCCCCAAAATTGACGTTTTTGAACCCCTTAATGCGGCACCGCGCGGACCGCGTCCGATCTTTATAAAAAATACCCCTTTGTACGCGTTTCCTTGGTCACGCATTCTTACAGTATTTATATTTCAATGAGACCCTACTGGGCTTGGGTACCGTAAGTTGTAGATGTGAGCGCTTTAAATATTCAATATTAAATGGATCATTCATTTGGTATACCCATATACATGCTTGCACATTTTTAGGTAATTAACTTTGTCTCTCTCCTCTTCCTTCCACCCTCCTTCCCTACCTCTCTCCCTTCTCCCATTCTCTCTCTCTCTCTTCCCCTCCCTCTCGCCCTCTCTTGCAATGCTTCATTCGTTATTTGAAGGATGTATCGGGAGATGTGGGTCTCTACGTTTTAGATGTGTTGGGTATGATCGGCTGTATCATCTCCATCATATGCCTCGTGATCACACTTGTTACTTATCTGAGCATGAAGTAAGTGATCTTTCCCTATATCCCTCACCAAACGTCAATATTTAACATGTTTGTGTAATCTTTGATTAATAAATTGGAGAGCATGAGAACAGGTTAAAGACGGGTTTGAAGCGGTATTTTGAACAGTGTTCTTTAAATCAGAGCATTATTTATGTCAAATATAAATGGATAGGAATATATATAGCTATGAAAAAATATAGGCTATACTATTGCTCAGGAAATGTTGATATTTTTGTGTAATAAGTTACTCGTTCAATAGATTTTATATGATATCATTTATTAAATTCTGATTGATTTTTATTTAAATCAGTACTATCGTAATAATAAATGATGGTTATGCTGCAAACACAATTTGGCAGGAATTGACAAAACTGCAAGAATTGTTATTTATAAATTGGGGAAAAAAGAAGTAATAGTTGATAGTGCTGACAGAAAGGAGAACTTGTGCTTGTCGATTCTGGCCCCTTTGACGCTAAATATCATCCGACTTTCAAGTTGTATATAATACTTTGCGACTTTAAATGTGGCATTTGTAGGCCATAATCACTTGTGAAAACGCATTCTACCATAATTGGAAGGATAATTGCTTGATAATTGCTTGATAATTATAATCTTTCGCATGTGAAACTTTTCGGAATTGAACAAAATACTGGAGCAGCTCCCTGAAATGTATGTTAAATTTCTGTGGAATTATTCATAATCTCGAAAGCTTTACATTTTTTTTCTTTTCGACATTACAATCCAGACATTACAAGAACGCAGGACGGACCCCCGAAAGACAAACTGTACATGTTACATGTTCTTTTTTAAGTGACCATGTTGCCACCATGCTGGCCCATATCATTCTACAAACTTTACATAAATATTGACAATCAAATTTGATCAACCTTTTCAATACAATTAGGAAACTACGCTCGAAGCAACCTCAGCGGATCCTGATCAACCTTTGCTTTGCGCTCCTCGGGCTCTATCTCGTGTTCGTCATGGGTATCGACCGCCGTTACCCGACCGCGGGTTGCGTGGTGGTCGGTTTTCTCATCCATTTCTTTCTGCTATCGTCGATGTCGTGGATGTTGGTGGAAGCTATCAATATGTACCTCTTCTTTGTCAAGGTCTTAAACGCCACCGTGTCTCATTTTATGCTCAAGGCCGCGCTTTTTGCTTATGGTGAGTGTCTTGGTCTACTAAGAAAATGATGTGAAGGTGTCGTGGTATAGAGGGTTGTTTATTTGACTCGGAATCCTAGGGTTTGGGATTCAAGTCCTATCCCAGCATTATGGTCCTTTGGCAGGACATTAATCCACAATTGCCACTCTCCACCTAGGTGTTTTAATGGGTACCTGGCAGTTGTTGGGAGAAAAGCATTAATGCTGATGTAACTTTCCTATTTAAACAGAATTATAAGTATTATTATCAAATGCTAAAGAACGTGAAACTTAAAGGTTACTGCCCCAGCGAAAATGAACACGCTCTAATTTGATTAGGGATGTCGGGTTAGGGTTAGAGTTGAAATAGGGTTTTAAGTTACGGTTAGGTTAAAGTGTTTGTTTTAGGGTTGAAGTTAGGGATTCGATTAGAGTCACTGAAGCATAGTCCTATGTCCAATTGTATCATACGTACTTCGATTTATTTTACCACATTGGGCAAATGCCTCCTCACCATATCCGGGAAGCGTGTTAAGCTATTTGACGAAAAAAACAAGTTTGCCACTATTTAAAAAATCAATGAATATCTACTTTAAAACTGTGACAATCTATAATAATTATAGATTGTCACCGTTTTAAAGTAGATATTCATTGATTTTTAAAAGTGTAAAACTAACTTTTTTTTCATTATTGCAAAGTTGAAACTATGATTTGACAAGGTTATCGAAATTCAATGCTTGGAAACATTCGAAGTAATGATTATTATAAATTACAAAACGCTTAAATACAGCCCCAGCATAGCACCTGAAGAGCTCTCCGAACGCTGCTGAGATGTGTGAGATCACAGTATGGATGTCCCATGACATCTCACACATTTTCAGTGCCTGTGTTTTCATATTCTCTTGAGTTATTTCTCTTACTTCACTACCGTCAGGCTAAATGTATTATCTATTGCCTCACTCTAAATCCGCGCATGGTTTTATTTTGATGACAAATGCAGCGATACAAAAATAAAGGAATCTGTCGCTTGTAAACAAAATAAAAACACCATTGTATATTCAGCTGAACACACCGCGGTATGTTCGGCGTTTCAAGAGGGAAGAAATGCCGTCCTTAATATCACGATTCAGGTTTTTTCAATTTGAAAGTCTGGTTTCTTTGATTGTTAATTAACCCCTATCCTGTGTATTTACAAGCAAAATATTTTAGTTATCAGAATCGGGTCATATCCCATTTTGAATGGTTTGATATGCCATTACATTTATAAACACTAAACTCATTATAATTTGACAAATAATAGCTTTGCAATTATGTTCATTCTTTATGGGATGTCGTCTGCTTGGGCAGTATTGGTCCATATAGTGACGTCATTAAAACATCGTTATTTTTCCGGCGAATCTCTCGTATATCCCAGCTGTTATGGAGGTGGTTGTATTTGTATTTTTATAAATCACCCGATATGTAGTTGACCTAAAACTTGTACGATGGCCATCTGTTAGCTTACCAGTTTAAAGTGATACATTAGTTGACATATTTGTGATTTTCTTTGAATTTCACCTTTAAGAGCTCGCACAATTTAGAGAACTGGAGACAAAAATATTACCTTCAGGCAGCGGGAAGTCAATCGTCCTGAGAAAATTGGACCCTTTACCTATATTGATTTTTACACATTTGGTCATTGAGTGTTAGACATTTCTAAGACTTTCTGATATTATATTTTTGTTTACAGGTTTGCCTCTTCTCGTGTGTATCGTAACTGTAGCAGTCGATAGCTCCCTCTACTTGGGAGACGGGAATTAGTAAGTTAAATCGTTAAGTTTTCTCATAAATCGCCATCTTGTTTTAGAGGCATACTAATATTTATGAGAACGTATGTTGAAGGTCGCCATTTTGTATTATTCATGGAAACTGTGTCAGCCCGTGAAGTTACATTGTATATAGAATTACTGGTGAGTTGCTTTTGGTTTTCTGAAAACCCATGTCGACAAGGTCGTCATTTTGCGTCTTTTAATGGAAACTGAGTAGGCCCATTAAGCATGTAGTTATTTCAAATTAATGATAAATTGTGATTTATCTGCTTCATGTTAAGGAATCACTATTACTTTCATTATATATGAGTTCTTTTTATTATCATTAATAAGTCGTCAATATTTTAAAAGTGAGTTATACCTTGGTATTAAAGATGGTCTCTCTTTTCTCGAACTTAAGTACGATGTGATTTTATCTCTTCGCTTAACAGTTGCTTTGTCAGACCGGGTCCAGCCCTGTATTACGGCGTCTTACTCATCTTTGCTCTCTTACTTGCCGCCAACTTCATCATCTTTGGTCTCGTTATACAAAGCTTGTCATGCCGCGAGTCCATCGCTACCCATAAGACCAACCAAACCAACAGCAGTGAGATACGGCGACGGGTCCAGAACGCCTTCGCCATCTCTGTCTTGCTCGGTCTGACATGGTTGTTCGGTTTCCTCGCCATCGGTGGTGCCCGTTTTGTCGTCAACATCCTCTTCCTCATCTTAAACTCCCTCCAGGGGTTCTTCGTCTTCCTCATGTTCTGCGTCCGACAGAAGGAGGTCCGTGAGCAGTGGGTGCGATGGATGCACTGCAACTTCGCCGAGCTCAAGCCGGGGCAGCGTCGCAGCAACGATCTCATCAGGGAGAAATGCAAGAAGACGGGGTCGCAGGATGGTCGAACTCCCTTGGCGACGTCAATTAGTCAGAGTAGTCAACTGTCAACTAGAGGGACTAGTTTGCAGGCACAAACCCTGGTCAGTCGTAAAAGAGAGTCTGCACTATAAGACTACCATAGGCCTTGTAATATAGCTGCTCCTGACATTGACACAACCAGTATGTAGCTGGGCTAGGCTTCTCTCAAGGGACAATGAGTTTCTGATAAAGTGTCAAATTAGGGTCTGTGCTTGCAGACTATAGAGGGACAGTCAGCACCATTACTACATAGTGACTTCCATGATACTAATACATTTGGTTTGAATAGATTGCTAGACCAGCAGAACAGTGAAAATCATGAGAATAAAATGGAAAGTATTACCCTTATATGACCTTTTTTAATTCCACAAACAAAAATAATACCAACAGTCCTTTTCAGGACTCCCCAATCTTTCCCCTCTCACACGGTGCAACCGTAAGCCTACTGTAAATCATTCCATAATTATTTTATTAGTGATTAATATCATTTAATTATACAATGTTGCATATCGAGAGAGAAACATAATGTATAATGCAAAAACTTAAATCTCATTTATTCCTTTATTTTTTGTTAAGCCTATTATTCAGACATAAGTAACAAATTAATCTAAAGGTTGGCATGAAAGTTAACAAACATGAATCTTGCCAGACAATAACCCCCATCATTTTCATTTATTTAGTCGCATCAATGTTAGGAATTTTGGTTTGTGCATTCAGAATAATAAAATCAAACTAAGAAATAGCTTTGTTTACGAATTACAAACAGGATGAATGACAAATATATTCTGCTTCAGCACTAATTACCAAAAAAAGGAAGCAACTACACATCAGGGATTGTTTGATGCTTAAAAGGTAGTTTAAAGAAGTGTCAAACATAATGACAGTGTTTATAGCTATCTTTGAATCTTTGAGTGTCTATAGGACACTATATGACATGTTTAATGCTGCGTTGATATTGATGAACTAATACATTTACGTCTATATTTAATTCAATTCAATTTATTTCGCAATATAAAAATCAAAGTATACAAGGTAACAGTAAATTGTAACTATATTTACAAAGGTTATATGCAGGGCTTTCCATGGAGGTTGCGAAAAAACATTACAATAAATTAAGTAAAAAAAGCAAAGTACATACACTTCAACAATCTATCAGATGGGAGAAAGTGAAATAGAAAAAAAATATATATATATGGGAGGGGGGGAGAAAACAACAATACTAACATATTTTTTTTTGGCGGAGAACCGAGAACCAGAAGGACGTATAGGTCTAGTGTCGTATTTAAAATTGATACTCGTGGGGCGGAATCCACTCCAAACAGGGAGCCACTATATTTATTTAGTTATTTTGTTATTTATGTATTATTAATTTTTTGTATATATTTTTTTTAACAGGATTACATTGATCAGCTCGCAGGCTGTTTTACAGAATGGTCCTGCATAAGGATGGAAAATACAAATTCAAGTACTGAACAAAATAGCAGTTTTATATAAATGGTAAAAATCGAAAACAACACAAATCGGAAAAATAAGATCAAGGAAAAACGAAAAGAGGAGGAAAACAAGATAAAATAATACAATATGACATTTACATTATGACATTTTACATTATACTTATATATAAAAATTATAACAATTAAGTTAATAAACATTTCATGTCGAGATTAAGCCCAATGAATTGTGAATATGGTTTGTATTGCATAATTATAAAAGATAAATATCAAATTTATGACATGATGTAGGTATATGAAATTTCTAGGTAATTGTGTTAGCAATCATTTTAGTTATTGCATATAATGTTGTAGTAGTGAGGAGAAACGGCAGTGAACAAATTTTATCGATTAAAGGAAGATTTTTTATATTGGTATTTAAAACTGTCTACTGAATTGGCATTTTGGATATCATTGGGAAGCTTATTCCAATTAACCGCTCCAGCATACTTACAAATTGTTTGAATAAGGTCACGTTGTATTTTGACAATACTACATTAAGAGAGTTTGCATTTCTTGTATTTAGGCCATGGTTGTCAAAATACTTTTCTATTTCGTTTTATAAACGAGATGGATTTCATTACATTCAATATTACAGCTCTGGTCTTTAGACTTTGACACTCCAGAATTCTCATTCAATTCTGCCCATAATTTCTTCGAATTATTCTTATGTTTATTATGTACATCCCAGAAATATTCCTGTTTTTGTTTTTAGTATGACACAGATAATATGTTTTATGAAGTTTTGTATACTTTTCATCAAAATCAGTACGAATTTCTTGTTCAGGAGAAGACACGGACTTTCTTTTAAGAAAATCTCTGGTGTACCTAAGTTTTACAATTTCTGGAGTCATCCAGGGACAAATTCTGTCGTTTACCCTAGTTGTTTTGATAGGTGCATGTTCGTTATTTATTTTCAAAAATGTTTCTTTCCAAGCATTCCATGTTACTTCAATTGGACCACCGTTAGTTAATTGAAATATTTCAGCTGATTTTATAGAAGCAATAACAATTAATATATTTAGTATAAAAGCTGCGCTATATAAATTTATAATTATTTTTAGTATTATTAAATGATTTATAATAGCAAAAACGACGAGTTTTAGTTGCTTCCTTTCCATGATAGTGTTAATACAAGTATAAATCATATAATGGTCACTCATGGAAATTTTTGAAACATAACATTTAATGTGCTTCTGGGGAATTTAACTTAACAAATGGTCTATACAAGTTGATGATGAAGTAGTTACTCTAGTTGGCTTATTTATCATTTGTGTTAGAAGTAATAGGTTTCTATGAGATTAATTTGGTTTTCATGGAGTGGTTCGTCCATTTTATAATCAATATTAAAGTTCCCTAATATCAGTAGATCAGATGGTTCATCGGTTGCTTTTTCAAATGCATCTAGCATGAAATTATATGGGGGGAAAGCCCGCGTGCGTAGGTAAACGCCATCAACCGCGGACCACTCCATAGAAAACTACCTCTAACCGCGGACGTACCTGCAATGGGGGACCGTCCACGGTTGCGATACCGGTTTCTGCCGTATAAAATTTACGACGTAGGGGGCTTTTGAATATTAGATGTCACAGCGTGTAGTCAACATCAAGTGGATCAGTCCTATGTGTATCGCGAAATGTCACAGCGCCCCCTTCGATGACTGCGCGGGAAAGGCGCGCTACCTGCTATCATCCCATAGCAGGTACGTCCGCGGTTTAATGTAGTTTTCTATGGAGTGGTCCGCGGTTGCAGGCAATTACACATGCACACACGCCATAAACGTGTAGTGGTGTATCTGAAGTCGATAAACAGGGACCACCCTTCCGGCCCTGCCACTATGAAGATGAGGAGACAGTGTGTTGATTTGATTTGAATCGATTTATTGGTTTCTGCATCTTTTTTTTTTAATCATACATTTTCATGAACATAATATGGTGTGTGTGCGTGTATGTTTGTGTTGATTATAATGTCTAGTTCACAATAACTATGCTAAGGTAATGTCAATATTGTTTAGATGGTAAAATGTCACCGTATGTATCTACTTTTTAAATTCTCTCTGCAATGCGTCGCTTAATTGCCAACAAGTTCCATATGATGGAATTGTTTTTTTTTTTTTTTAATTGAAATATATTTATTCAGGATAACAAGAATCAGATATACATTGTAGATACAAAATCTGTTTTAGATTATGGTCCTAAACAGAATAAAAATGTAGTACACGGAAATATAAATAATGAATATCACCAAAGCTCACAAGCAAAGGTACGAACAGTATAAAACTAATATTTAAGAATAATACGCATTAAAAGTAGTAAAAAGCACAAAACAAAAAGCGACAATGTAATAATTGAAAATAAACAGCGGAAAAACATCAAATAACTTTAATAAAAGGCATTAAAATATCACCAAAAAGACTAGAAGAAGGGGAAAGACATAAGGAAATTGGTAGAAAGTAAAGAAGCAAAGAGAGAAAGAAATAAAAGAAAGAGAGAGAGAGAGAGAGAGAAAGCCATGTCAAGAGCAGTATATGAATCGGCATTGTATCACACAGGTTTAGAAAAGAAATCGCCTGTTTTTTTTTTACTTTTTTCTCTTTTTTTTGGAACAATCGAATTGAATCTAATTTATATTCTTCTGCAAAACATACGAATCAAATTACATTTCAACGATACAACATAATACAAAATATAACAAATTTTGGGAACGTATACACAATATGATCATAATAGAAATGTTGACATTAAAACAAAATGTAACCGATAACGCACTATCAAGAATAATTCGTTAATACATTAACAATCGATTGCTTAATGATGTGATAGCCCGGGGGCGGGGTGGACGATTTAAAGAATTTTAGAAAATGATGGTGGTGATTATGATTATGATGAAGGTGATGATGAGAATGAAAAAGAAAATATGTTGATGTAAATATGTCTGACACAGACAACTTTTAGTACACAAGAGTTATGAAATAAAGTGATGGATGTTCATAGAAATCTGAAAATAATATTCCGTATTTAATCAGTACTGGGAAAAGATCAAGCAATGTACTCTGACAGAATTGCTTTCTTCGTATTGAATTTAAATGAGTTGAAGGTTTTACATGATTTTATTGAGTATGGGGGTGCATTCCATAGATCTGGACCTTGATATCTTATTGATTTATGCAGGGTCAATAATTTTGGATTGTAAAAAACAATTGCATTCTCTTTATACAGAATGGGTGGAATTCTCATAAGTTCAGCCGGGACTAAGTCCTGACTAAACAAGAATTTTAGTTCACACTTCTCCTTCAATATTCATGACAAAGATAATCTACCAAAGACTTTGTTAAAATTCAGTTCGTACTCATATTATCTTTTTCTTCCCATTTCATTGCAAACTTAAATTTTGGGGACACTTTTAATTGCAGGATTAAAATAATCTGTACAGGGTATTAAGTTAACAACAGGCACTCCATAAAAGTGTGAACTAAGTTAAGCCAGGCTTAACTTAGTACGCCCTATCGGAATACCACCCAATGGATCTACTGTGTTACGTATGCAACGTGTTATAATATATATCTTAGCACTTAATAAAATAGAAAGCAATTGCCAGTCTAATTTATTCCAGACCAAAACATTCGGGAATGTACAATATGTTATTTTACAACGCAACAAAAATGGAGAAAGATTATTAAAAAAAAGAGATTCTGCATTGAAAAAATGTGTTTGAAAGATAAAACAGAGAAAGCGTAGAAATACAATGTAGCGGAAAGGAAAGTATATAAAAGAAACGAAAAGATGACTAACTTAAAGAATTATAGAAGTTCATTTGAAATTTATAATGATACGTGTAAGTTTGATTTGATGTTGTAGTTACCTATTGTGTTATTTGTGTATGAATAATGCTCTAATGATTTGTAAGACTGTAATTTAAAAAAGAAAAGTTCTCTAAATAGGCAAAAAATGTCTATGTATTTGTTAAACATTTCTTGTTACAACATAGATCTTATGTGTTACATATGCAAGGTGTTTAAACACTTAACTTCTTTCAATATGTTAAATATAATCTCTCTATCTTTTATTTACAGTGCAAACCTCCATGTACATAGGCGTACTATGGAAATGGTTAAAAGGGAATCGCATTTCTGTCGTTTATAAGTCTATAAGCATTTGCTTAGAAAGGCCCACTCTACTACTTGTAGCTATACTTGCTCCCTCTATATAGAAAACAATGCATAATCGGTGACCGTTGGTCCCCCATGATCCTTTTTTTCTTATGTTATTTGAGAGCTGTGTTCATGAGATAGCCTCCTGTCAGTGACCTTCCTAGGTGGTATAATACCTCCTAGCCAAACTAGTACAGATGAGCTTTAAGAACCGTCGATATGATTTTCAATATATTTGATATTGATCCTTTTTCACTATTTGCTAATGTGAACTGCTAATATTCTGGAAATGTTAACTGTCAATTAACCTTTGACACTGATGATTCGTAGCAAACTGAGAAAAATTTGTCAAAAGATCATGTTATCATATAACTGACTAGGCCTATTAAAAGTCTAATTCTTTAACAATTACTTAAAGGGATCCGTTAACTTTGTCTCAGATTCTGAAACAAAATTCTGGATTTAGCTCATGCTGCAATGATAATTATAAACCTTTAGGTCAGTCAGGAACCCCATGACTTTTACAAGCCGATCGCTTGTCTGATTATCAAGATATCTATGATTGGAATTACAAATTTTGAAAACTGTTTGCCAAACGGTTTTCATAACACTACAGTCTACTGGGGAAAACGAGTATGGTATAACCGGTCACTCAAAGATTTTTACTTTTTTGAGGCATTTCTTGATCATTTTGAAGCGCAATTTTTTCAGGGCTCAAATATTACACCATATCACAGACATTGATAACACGTAGGGCCGTGTATCTCATATTTAACATTGTTAAACGATCCCTTCAAAGGTATGTAATATTGATACAATCGAAGAGATACTGCCGATGACAAACGTAGATATTGCAAATATAGAGTAAACATAAATGTGATGAATGCAAATGTCTCATTTACAGTTTCAGTTAGAGTATTATCAAAGTAATCAACATTCTTATGGATAACACAACAAAAATGCGCCACAAAATTAATAAAAGTTAATAATGAGATAATAATACAGAGTTTTGGGGCATATATTTGCATAACCGTAGTTACATACTGTAATCATGTGGGAGCTTGATTTAAAAAAAAAGGGGGGGGGCTTGTATTTCATAAGACCCCGCCTCCCCTACAGGCTATTACACTATACTACAAAGCAGAAAACACGAGTAAAGGCGGAAACAAAACATTGAAAGCAGAAACGTAAAGTGGAGAAAAATAATATAAAAACGGAGGGAGAGAGACAGACGGAGCGAGGGAGAAACGGCGAACGAGAGAGAGAGAGAGAGAGAGAGAGGGAGAGAGAGATGAGCGATAGGAAGCTTACATTGCGTATTAACATAGAATGCTTGAATTGTATTCTAATTTAATTTCGACTTCGAATACAGGTGTTTGCTATTTTAAAATAATACACCTTTTAGCAGGTAACATTTTCAGGGTGCTCTTTACTAAAAGTAATTCTCAAGTTTATTTTTTCAATTTTTAAATGAACCATACAGACTTTATTGCAAAAAGTATTTCTTGCAACTCCATTTGAAGGAAAAAAAAAGGAAAAAAAAAAGAGGGGGTTGTTGTCTGTTCAATGGCAGGGTGAAATCAAGAAGGGGGGGCGTAGAATTTGCTTTCCAAACAAATGTAGAAAAAGACAATACGACCCCTTGGAACCACACCTTCCCCTCATGACCATATGACCCCTATGACCTAGTTTTATTTACGTTTCATCCAACAACCGGTGTGCTCCCCCCTCCCCCCCCCCCCCCCCCCCACCTCTCATGACACCAGCCTCTCCCCAATGGCTATACCTAAGTCATGTACTGCCCTCTTTGTTGCATTTGTGTTGGTGGCATGTACAACATATAGTTCGTTATTGAGATCAACAGTATGTGCATATCATAGATATTATTCAAAAACTCATTACCGCCCTCTGTGTTAAATCTGTCTTAAAATGTAAAACATTTTGCTAAAGATTCTAAGAGAACATTCTTTGTTCTGATCTGGCCGCATCAATTTGCTACAAACCACTAGAGCTCCTGACCTTGTCGAAGCCAAACACTGTTGACTTATATTTCTGGTAAGATTCATAAATCGATTTTATTTATTCTACTTTATTCTATTTCTGTTTGATTCTCTTTGTCGTCATGTTTACCCTTTATTTGCGTCCACAGTCTCAATTCTTCCTACCTATATATCTAAACTCATATAACTAGCAGACAGCCACCCCGCTACTCCCTTCGCTCCTATCAAGGCATCATGCTGAACCATCCATCTCCCAAGATGCTACCTACACTTGGTGACGGAGCCTTCACAACTGCTGCTCCCAAACTGTGGAATAACCTACCCATATCTCTTTGTAACCAACAGTCTGTCAATACCTTCATAAATTATCTAAAAACTCACCTCTTCTGTTAACAACAATATATCCTCTAAAGAGCTTTTGAACATGAATATGAGAAATGCGCTATAATAACTATTGTCATTTACTAGTTTACGGTGACATATCCGAACTTTTATCACTTTCCCCAAAAGCGTGAAATAATGATTCCATTTTCTATTTTTCTTGTAGGAATCCTACATGTCAACAGCTTGACGATGAATCCGCGACCGATAATAGAAACCAGCAGATGGTTGATAGCGCTAACCGTGGTAAGTCGTAGACTGTTTGTAGTTTTATCTTGATCTTACTCCTACGATGAATCCGCGACCGATAATAGAAACCAGCAGATGGTTGATAGCGCTAACCGTGGTAAGTCGTAGACTGTTCGTAGTTTTATCTTGATCTTACTCCTACGATGAATCCGCGACCGATAATAGAAACCAGCAGATGGTTGATAGCGCTAACCGTGGTAAGTCGTAGACTGTTCGTAGTTTTATCTTGATCTTACTCCTACGATGAATCCGCGACCGATAATAGAAACCAGCAGATGGTTGATAGCGCTAACCTAGCGCCAACCGTGGTAAGTCGTAGACTGTTCGTAGTTTTATCTTGATCTTACTCCTACGATGAAGCCGCGACCGATAATAGAAACCAGCAGATGGTTGATAGCGCTTACCGTGGTAAGCCGTAGACTGTTCGTAGTTTTATCTTGATCTTACTCCTACGATGAATCCGCGACCGATAATAGAAACCAGTAAATGGTTGATAGCGCTAACCGTGGTCAGTTTTAAACTATTCGTAGTTTTATCTTGATCTTACTTTTACGATGAATCCGCGACATGTAAAGAGCTAAATAACTGTATTTATGTCTTTTCATCTCGTAACTATTTTCAACGTAATGTCTATTTTATGTGTTTTCAAATCATTGTTGTTAGCAACAATATATTCAATTTAAACCTATTCATATCGTTATTATTAGCAACAATATATTGTAAACGGTTGAAGACAGGCAAATGTTGTTAATAGCACGAATAATATAATAGTAGTAATGATAATACGAGTGAGAATGATAACAATTATGCGCTCATCAAATTTATCCAGGCAAAGTGTACACCTTTCCAACTCCATTAGCACCTTACCTTGAGGATGTAAGTACTTTGAAGTGTCCAATATTTTGTTCACATAATCAGACATTTGCTCCCGTGGCGACTGTAGTGCCCCGGACTTTATATCATCAAAGGTATACCATTGGGCTTATAGTTGAGCTTTTTTATTTGTTATAAAAGATTTAGGGAAATATGGTTAGTTCATTGTATGTCTAGTGTCGGAAGGTAAGAATACGTTTGGTGTTGAAAATTGACGCAAGAGTCGTCAGAAGGGTTCTAGTTTAGATTTCTTCTTAATTTATTAACCCCCCCCCCCACTCCCCCCCCCCCCCCCTCCGAAAAAAATAAAATAAAACAGTCTTGATTGTAAACGATTTATGCAGGGCGCATAAAGAAAGTTAATGATATATGTTTATTTGGCAAACGAGTGTCATTTTTGCCACGTCTATTATTACTGTGTCATATCTTTATAAATGTATTATGGAATTTTATTTTAACTGTTCTGTATAAACGATATGTTCATGTTGTTTATTCAGGGCCCCATGGAAGACAACAGATTAGAAAGAAAGAAATAAATAAATAAATGCAAGAACCCCGAAGCCCAGATGACCCCAAAAGCCCTTATCCCCTCAAAAAAAATGAAGAGCCACGTCTTAGTATTTTATGACCAATTTCCATTGCCACAGATAGTGGGAATGACCAACGGTCAATCTGTAAACCTTGTTGGGCCATCTGGGGTGCAACGAGGTGATGATGCGGTCTTCATCTGCACCACATCGGGTTTAAACTCACCCACCATCTTGTGGCGCGACGGAGCTACGATCGTATTCCTCGGGGCTGATCTTTACAGTCGGGAAGCCAAACACAGCAACTTCAAAGTGTCCTCCGATGCCGTTTCCTCCAACCTGACTATACAGGGAGCAGCATTTGAAGATGATGGATCCTACAGCTGTAGTGCGTTGGGTCTCGATAGCGACACGATTGATCTCGAGGTGGAAGGTAAGAAAGCAAACATGGAGGTGTCGTGGTCTAGTGGTTAGGCAATGAAGTGCATAGTTCGGGGTTCGAATACCTACCATTGATACTAATGTAGGAGGACATGAGATAAGGAGGCTGTAGTGTTAAGGGCTCAACAGTGTCAAGTTTGATCTTGTTGTTCAAGGTATGAAGAAAATCTGGAGGTGTCCTGGTCTAGTGGATAAGTTAGTATCAGAAATGTTATCACAGTATTTGACTAGTGATGGAGCCACCCTACTAAAAAAAGACTAATAAATAAATAAATTAATTAATTAATAAATAAATAAATAAATCACCATCATAATCATCATCATCACTATTTATATGGCACCTCGTTAATTTACTTTTTGATTAATCTCTCGGTTTTGTCTGCTGTTGATCTTTTAAATCTACCACAGTGAAATCGAATGTGTCGCTGACAGTGAATACTACGACGATCAACAATACAATTGTGTACCAAGCAGCATGCGAGGCTATCGGCTCCAGACCGGAGGAGAACGTAACCTGGACCTTAGGAAATATCACCCAGACCTTAGGCATAGTGGAAACGGACCCCGATGTTTCCCATCACACCCTGTGGGACAAAAGAAGCGTGTTCACCTTCCCTGCAAACAAGGAGAACTACAACCAGATGTTGACATGCCGAGTCAACGGTCATGGGGTTTCTGAATTCAACTGGCAGAAGTCAATCCAACTGGATATCCATGGTTAGTTAAATTTAACTTTTAGTTATCATTTTTGAATTGTTTTTCGAACGGCATCGACGGATAGGCTATTATCATTTGAAGAAGGGTTTGGGTAAACAACTCTTACAGGGGCCCCGGCCAGCGTCTCCGGGCTCGTTTGCTTCGCAGCGTTCGGCACCGCAAGGATGGTAGAATTCTATTAATTGCAGTATTTCTAATTTCTGCAATTTTGCTAATCCTCAGTCTTATTCACCGACCCGCCCACTGATATGCACTGATATGCACTGATATGATAAAAACATGAATTCGGAGAATTAATTATTGAGGCTTATGATATTTTAAATTCATTCTCATTCGAAGAAATACTCGGTGTAGACATGACATAACTAAGCTGTATTATTTTGTTCTATTAGTAGGCCTTGTAAAGTGTTTTGTATGTGATGTTGTTGTCATCGTCGTCTTTGTTGGTTACAAATATTTAAAACAATGGTCCTTCATACCGATTACGATCGCAAAGACTCGCAAGAACTCAAATCAATGGCCACATCACTTACCCTATTGCATTGCTGTTTTTTATATTTATAATTAATCGTTGATTTATTAAATCCCATATCATCTTTCCAAACATACATGTCAGGATTATGTTAGGCCTAATGTGTGCCCATTTCAAGAGAATATGAAAATGCTATTGAAATTGTCCTAAGTTGATTTTTATGGTCTTTGCGAACAGTGAATATTTAGTAACCCTAAATTAGCCATATATTGAGCCAATCTGTGAAAAAAATTAAAAGAAGGTAATTTCAACTGATTTGGGTAGGTATGTACAACTACCAAAAAAGAGGAAGGAGGGATGGGGGTTGGGGAGAATTTTTTATTAGAGGTCAAATGTCATTGACCCCTGTGATTATGCCTCTTTTATTGTTGTATTCAGAACCCCCTTCCCCTGAAAACATCATGACCAACTTCATCATCGCGGACTCAAGCATAACCGTGTCATGTGACCTCGATGCCTCTAAAGGTCAACCGATTCCGGTCATCACGAACTATTACATCTTTGCCAATGGCGTTCTCATTCATGAATCTACACAAGGGGAGAATAATGTCAGCGTCCCCTTACCCAACGTGGTTGTGGAATTTACGTGTATGGCGGGAAATGTGTTTGGAAACGCTACGGATGCGATAACCTATGAACCTGGTGAGTTAAAGATAAATTTGAGTTATGGTAATGCGATTGCATTGTGAAAGAAAAGGTGTGGAATGGATCAAAAAAGTTGATCATATAGCATGTAAGTAATGGTGTGTAATGCAAGGTTCTGGAGTCATCAAAATCATCATAAATTTGGCAGAGTCTTGGAAAAGTAACAATCACTTACACAGAAAGATGTATATGGGACAACACACATGGTGTCGGGGCTGGTACTACCCTGATTTCCTTATCTTTCTATGCGCATTACTCAGCCAGTATACCTTTTCTTCCAAAATTGTTTGGCACATGACATTTATTTGTAATCTTGAACATTCAGTGTAAGTTTCGTTAGATTCTGTGAAAATTCATTTTTCCTTTTTTACCAGAACTCAAGTTTATCTTTAATATCAGCTTTAAAATGATATATTTTCCTTACTGTTATTATATTTATTTATCTATTAATGCATATATTTAATACTTCATTATATATTCATTTATTAATTCCTTTTCATAGTGATGATGATGATGGTGATGCGTGTGTGTGTGTATGTGCGTGTAAACCTGGTGAGTTAATGTCAATCTTTAAAAGGATATATCTCCCTACCGTTATTCTTTTTATATATCTATTAATGCATACATTTAATACTTCATTTTTATATTTATTTATTCATTTATTCATTCCATTTCTGATGACGAATTGTAATAAGGTAGATACAAATTAAGACAAATGAAATGAATGCCAAGGATAATAGTGATAAGCTTTTTCCGCAATTTATAGTGATGATGATGATGATGGTGATGCGTGTGTGCGTGTGTGCGTGTGTGCGTGTGTGCGCGTGCGTGTGTGTGTGTGTGTGTATGTGTGTAACTTGGGTTTTTACAGACGTGAATCAATTAGATATTATTATTTACTTCTGGGGACCGAACGTTAACGTCGCCCTCCGAAAGACGTGGCTCAGTCTCGAACCGGGGTCCGCTGATATGAATCAGTTTTAAGGCGAAGACAGGATGCTGACCGTGCCACGAACATTACCGTTAGACCAAATCACATTTCCCTACATCTCTGTGATGATTATTAAAGTGACTCGGTAAAATTGTTGAAGATTGATTACAAAATTGCGTAATTTTTGTACGAAATGTTACTTATTATCTTCCTTCTAATTTACTAACCCTCTAACATGTAAACAGTCCTGAAAAAGGGATATTATTGGTTTTCTAAGAAGGCGTCAGTGTACTAACAGTGATTAACAGTAAATTCTCCCAAACATTTTTGAATTTTTCCAACCGTTTTTCCATCAAAATAAGACAAAAGACAGGCTTTAAAAAAATTCTGTCAACACTTAAATGTCTGCAATGGTATGTAAAGCCAATTCATTACTTTGTGACGATATACATTCACCCAAAATGTAATTAAATTGTAATAATATAGTTGGGAGAATTAAGGTATCGATCAGATCAGTTTTGCCCAATTTGTATTGTTAATAATGGTCTGTTTTCACTCAAAATTTCAGATTATCTTTAATTGTACATCTAGCATTAAAGTCACTACCATAGCATCATTTTATCTCATGTGTATAATGTTACAAAGTCCCTTTAATAGTATTCATATTGCGCCATATATCTCTTTAGAAACATTCAAATAAAGCCTTTTTATGTCTTCTTCCTTTTTATCCATCAGCTGGAGATTTCTTGGATGAGATTACGGAATTTATGGACGGTATGTCGTCATCTCTTTTTCTTTCCTTACTTCCTCAAACATGATCGCAAAGTTTTTCAAGAAATAAATTATCGGCAAGGGCAATTTCAAATAAACTGATCGTACTGCCTAGCTGTAAAGGAATTGTTTTTGGCAAAATGTATCATATCATTTTCATGTTTGCATATTTCGGAATTGATGCATGGCTAGTGAAATTAATAATAATAATAATAATTATATTTAGCTTTTATATAGCGCTTAATACAAATGTCTCTAAGCACTTTACAAATATATTATTGTCCTAGCTTGGTTTCTTGAAAGTCTATGCGATAGTGTAATACATGATTGTAGAAAATATAGATCGTTTAATGTGTTATTCGATCAACTAATCAGGTCTCTTAAAGTATTTTATTGGTTAATTTACCCTGATAAAGAAAGCGAAGTACGACGTCATACTGGTCAAGTTGTCAAGGTTCCTGGTTCCAAACAAACTTGCGCTAAACAGTGGTGTGGTGATCGCACAAGCCCCAAACACTGAATTTGCCCTTTTCCAGTCCGTTGCTCGCGGTGAACCTCATGCGCAGGCTCTGTTGTTTAGAACCAGTAACCTGGACGAAGAGCAAATATGACATTAGCACTTCGGTAAGCCTACTCTTTACTTCATATAATTATCGGGGGGTTGTGATGCGCTTCATAACTGGAACGAAAAGGCGCTTCAAAAAATACTCTTGGATGTACAAAGAAATCATTGTCCATTTTTTTAGATCAAACTTTTTCTGAAGGGAGTGGTCAATTGGTATGTTTACTTCATTTTTGCTTAAGTGATATTGTAAACTGTACGACTGAAATTAAGAGGAAATGACTTCACAATACCCTCGGTTTTTAAGTACGATTTATAGATAAGTACTTCAAGTCTCTCAGATTCCTAAATCCGTCCTTTCTTAAGATTTATTTTAAATGTTCTTAAAAGTTTTGTTAAAGGTTTCCTTGATAATATTAGGTATCATGTAACAATTATTTTGTTTTGACATTTCAAGTATATTGCCCGATACATATAAACAAAGTTGTATCATTCGAAAAGTCTGACTACGCTATTAAGACACCAAGATCCTTGAAAGAAGGCTTGTCAAAGTTGTTATAATTACGAATATGTTTCCTCATTGTTCTTACTTTAAGTAATCAATTACTTAGTTCATTAATATATTACCTAGTATATTAACCTACTCATACTACTACATTTCTACTACTACTGTTGCTACTACTACTACTACTACTACTACTACTACTATTACATGTAATAATAATACTGTTATCTTTATTATCAACATTATTATCATGATGATGTTCATCATCATCATCATCAACAAACTTAGACATACAGACATCATTGATATTGTAAACTTTTGGAAAACGTTCGAAGACTTTCTATTAACAAACTTTTATATATTTGTTATTTAAAGGATTACCGATGGCTTCGACGTTTTCCGACTTGACTGGTGGTCAGATCCTGGGTATCATAATAGTCGTTACAATCGTCATGCTCCTATCCATCATAATAAACATCGTCCAGTGGTACACGAAATAGATAACATAATTAATTGTATTTTAGAACCATCTTATTAAAGGTTTGTACTAAATAAGGATTCTGTGTTGCTAGTATTATCTTTTGTTTGATTACCCCTTTCAGTTATCACTGATACGCTCATAAATCATAATCAACAGAGTCCATAAGTTTGCCATCTTTCGTTTTTGGCCGTTTTTTAATACACCGCTATTATTTCTTAATGTGACCATTAAGATGTCTTATAATCAATGAAGCAACAACGTATTTTGTCTTTGTAAACGTCGGAGATTGTTTCTGTCGAGAAAGACTATAAGAGAGCAACTAAACGTTTCCACCATAAAGCATAATACAAATGATATTCATTTACAAACTACAAGTTCCAATTTCATAATAATCTTTCTCTCTCCCTCCCCCCCCCCCCCCTCTCCTTTCTCTCTCTCTCTCTCTCTCTCTCTCTCCCTCCCTCTCATCTCTCCCTCTCCCCCTTTTCTCTCTCTCTCCGTCTATTTCTCCCTCTCTCTCCCTCTCCCTCTCTCATCTCACTCTCTCTCTCACACACACACATACCCACATACCTCTCTCTCTCTCTCTCTCTCTCTCTCTCTCTATGTCTCTGTCTTTGCTAACATAATGGACTATCTATACATTTATATCACGATGCATGTCTAATGAATGTAAAGAATGATGTTATACGAATGTATTGTGGATGCTACACATGATGTTCAAAATACGTGCCATTCGTTGAGGTTTTCATGATTTAATTAGATTTGTGATAAACTTTGCTTTGAAATGCCTGTTTTAAGCTATTTGATATTTTATATGTAACCTTTTATATGTTTTAAGACAAGAAAATTAATATTTATCAATGATGAAATACAATACTTTACAATTCATGATTTCGAAGCAGTACATAACTCCTATATATTCCAATATTCATATGAATCGTTTGAATGCATGACGATGCACGTGTGTGCACGTAGCTATCTGAATGTCAAACTATCAGAAGTACGTCGGAAGAAATAGTAACTTTTCAAGTACAGACATGTATACTTTTCTACACGAAAGTAACCAGACTTTTACAATAATATTTTTCCTTACGATGTATATTTCTTTCTGTCTTTTTTTTTTTTTTTGCTGTCTTCTTTCTTTCTTTCTTCTTCTTTCTTTCTTCTTCTTTTTTTCTTTCTTCTTTTTTTTATTTTGTTTTCTTTGTTTTTTCTTTCTATTAATTTAAAACTCTCTTTTTTATTTGTGAAATGCAGAATTTAATTGATTTATGTAGAAACGATAGTATATAATCCTGAGTGATATGGCAAACTTATTCACATTTATTGGAATCAAATAGAGCAAGGGGATGAATTAACGTAATTCACATTCATACAACACTTACTTTTTATACAACTTTATTTATGGTAGGACAAACATTTCGATCGAAAAATTAAATAAAAATCATGTATATTTCACATTGATTACAAATTGATATTATGTGTGAATAATTACAAGGCACTATTTGGTACTACAGTTTGTCTCTCTTTTGTTTTTTATGTCATATCATTTCATCATTGGAAGGTACATCGTGGAGGATCATCGTCCAAAACTTATTCTTTCGTTTATTCTTTCTTTTTGTACTCAAATCACTCAAATCTCTGTTTTACTCAAAACAAATGGCAATTTTATATTAACTTGTAAATCGCATATTAACATATGTTTTTTTTTTTTATATCTTTAAATGTGTTATCAATGTACTTTTATGTCATGTACCTTTTACTCTGTAAATTGAGCAATTTTAGCTCTTATCTGCATGTTCGATGATTTGTTTTAATTATTTTAATATCAATAAACAAACCAATTCGATGCAATACTAAAAATATCGGAATCTTACATTCTTAATTTGCAACGTTGAACAAATATATTTTCAGGGAATGACATTAAAAAATATGTGATTCGTGGTATGTTGTAGGAATACAAAAGTCGAAAAATTATTGTGAGAAGTTAAGTACACACTGAACAGAGAAGCAATCGATGGATGACGTCACATAATGACGAACACATTTCCAATTGTTACGACGGGAGCTCCAAATAAAACGCTATCTTAACTTTTGAAAATTCAAAGTTACCATCAGCTTTGTCCTATATATATTTCTTTGTAAGTTTTATTCCCCTCTCCTCCCAATTTTCAGCTTCTACTCAGTTTATCTTTAAATATGCAATGAAACTGGAAACAAATGTTGATTAAAAAAGTTGAATATCACTTGAAATGGGTCAGCGAGAAGTCATTTTTATGAAGTCTTAATGTACTTAAGTTCACCTCTATTCAGGGATAACAACACAATATAACATTTCTTCTTGGCATCCGCATCTAATAAGTACATCTACTTTGGAAAGCGGTATTTTTATTAATTACTCACTTCACTTTTACATGTTCAATGCATATCTTTCCGATACAATGATGATTTTTCTATAGTTTTCAGTCAGGAAAACAGTTTCATACTTGAAGTAAGACCAGGAAATGATTAGGATTCATTTGATATTAATACTCCGAGTAGTAATTATTGTAAGTACCCTAAGTTCTTTCCAAAATAATTGTACTCTGGGCGGCAGTATCAAGTAAATTTAACGATTTTGTTTTTCCTTTGTTTTGTTTTATTCTCGTCCAATAAGCTTGAAACTCAAGAATATTTAAGAGGCTGGAAATTCATACTGTGGTAGATATTAATTCCTAATTGTTCTTGAGGTCACGAAAGTGGTGCTTGTGAAAAGAAACATACAACTGGTATTAAACAAATTTTTGCTCATCATATAGAATCTGGAAATTATATTTTTCCAAATTAAGTTCGTGTCACATTTTTAAATTTCGCGGTAGATGTTGTATTGGATTATTAATCAAGGGCGTAACACTTGTTTCTGTCAGTCAGTAATAACTTTAATAATAAAACAAAAATACGTTGAGACTCCTTGATATCTTTATAAACAATATTTACAAAAATCATATGAGTGCCATCTAACTCATTCGAGACCACTTTGCTCTTGTCTTTTTATATTATATACACGAGTTTAATCGCGGAAATAGATTGGTGCCATCGGAAATTAATGAATTCATAAACTAACATAACAAGCAATAACATGAGAAAAGCAAGCAGTTCATACTGTTAGGAGTCCGTTGCTCATGCAGGCCATCTACATCCACAATCAAACTTTTTTTTTTTTTTTTTTAATAACCGCTAACTAACGTGAGTGGAGAAAATTAATGTGTATATGTTTGTGCAAGGTATTAGTCTAATCACATAAGGTGGTATTCCGGTAGCGCGTACTAAGTTAGTCCACACTTTTATGGAGTGCCTGTTGCAAACTCATTTACCCTGTACAGATTATTTTAATCCTTCAATGAAAAGTGTCAAAAAAATGAATTTTGAAATGAAATGCGAAGTAAAAGATAATATGAGTAATAATAATATAGCGCTCAATACATCGATCCAAGAGTATGAACTGAATTTCAACAAAGTCTTTGGTAGATTATCTTTGTCATGAATATCGAAGAAGGAAGATGAAACCTAGCATTCGATAGAAGATGTGAACTAAAATTCTTGTTAAGTCTGGACTTAGTCCCGGCTTAAATTATGAGAATACCACCCATAGTAGGTAACAAAACAATCGAGCAGACAAACAACAACAACAACAACAACAATATAATTATCTAACTCACTCGTATATCTCTACCTTTCCCTACCAGCCCACTTCTTTCTAGTTGTGTACGCCCCCCAGGCGCGGATCCAGGGAGGGGGGGGGGCAAGCGGGCCTTCCCCCCCCCCCCCCCACCCCCGCCCCCCCCCCCCAAAAAAAAGGAGAAAGAGAGAAGGAAAGAAGGGAAAGGGAAAAAAGAAGAGGAAGAAAAAAAAAGAAAAGAGGGAAGAAGGAGATCGGGAGGGGGGGAGGGAGAGGACTTGCCTCTCAGGCTGTTGCCCCCCCCCCCCCCCCATCAAAAAATAAAAGAGAACGAAGGAACTTAGAAAAAGGAAAAGAGGAGATAAAGGGAAGGAAAAAAGAGGAAGAAGAAAAGAAAAGAAGGGGGATATCAGTTGCAATTTTCCCGCCAACAATTGTGGATCGGGGGGGGGGGAGAGGGGGCAAAAGGCCCTTGCTCCCCCTCCCCCCCCTTCCCCCCCCCCCCCCCCCGTCCCCGCTAAAAAACAAAGAGAGAAGGAACGAAAAGGAAAAGAGGAGAGCTCAAAGGGAACAAAAAAGAGAAAGAAGAAAAGAAAAGGGAGAAAAGAAGGGGAGATCAGTTGCGGTTAATTCCGCCAACAATGTGTGGAGCGGGGTAGGGGTCTAAATGAAGTTGCCCCGCCCCCCCCCCCCCCCCACCCCCAGCTAACCTAAAAAAGAGAGAGAAGGAAGGGAAGGGAAAGGGAAAGAGGAGAGAAAGGGAAAGAAGAAAAAAAAGAGAATGAAGAAAGGTAAGGGATATCAGTTGCAATTTTCCCGCCAACAAGGTGTAGATCGGTTTGGTGGGGGGGGGGGGGGGGGGGGGCTTTGCGGAAATAAAATTCAAACGTGGTTTATTTCTAATTCCATAACGGTGAATTACAAATAATGCTGAAATGATATAATTTTCCGAGATTTTTCCTCACTTTTAAGTAAATTATACTCTTTTATGCGTTTGTTGGAAAATGACTAATTCCTAAATTTACAGCCAGGCAACAAAACGCTTCTTGAGATGCCTACATGTCAGGGCCCGCGGAACGGCGGGGATCGGGATCCTCGAACTTAATTCAGACAAGGAAAAAGAGTCGAGAACGGTACAACGAATTGTCTCCTTTTTCTAATGATTTAATGAAACGTAAAAGCTTCAGCGCTTCGCGTGGGAGGGGAGGGGGGGAACTGAATTTAGACGAGGATTAAAAGTCATAACGGTACAACGAATCGTCTACTTTCGCTAATGATTTATTGAAACGTAAGAGCTTCCGCGCTTCGCGCGGGAGGGGGGAAAATAAATACAGACGAGGATTATTTTCGAGAGCGTTACAACGAATCGTCTTCTTTCTCTAATAATTTAATGAAACGTCGAAGCTTCCGCGCTTCGCGTGGGAGGGGAGGAAACTGAATTTAGACGAAGATTAAGAGCCGATAACGACACAACGAATCGTCTTCTTTCTCTAATGATTTTATGAAACGCTTATGTAAAAGCTTCCACGCTTCGCGCGGGAGGGGGGGGGAAACATAATTCAGACGAGGATTATTTTTGGGAACGGTACAACGAATCGCCTTCTTTCTTTAATAATTTATTGAAATGTCGAAGCTTCCACGCTTCGCGGAGGAGGTAAGGGAAAAACTCGCCCCTCCCTGCACCCCCCCCCCCCCTTCCCCCCTCCCCATTTATTCACTGCTGGTCACTATTTACCAATATTTGGCTCGCATAATTTCAAATTTGGGCCTCCCCCCTAAGAAATCATGGATCCGCGCCTACGCCCCGCCCCCCCCCCCCCCCCCAATTTCAATATTCATTAGAGTAAGTGGGAGCACAATGATATATTGGTGGAGCCTCTTTGCTCTCATACGAAAGACCCCAGGTTCAAGCCTTGCTAGGTCCTTACATTCTTGGAAAAGGGTTTTGCCTATATTTTGTCCTCTCGTCCCAGATGTACGAAATGGACACCGTGCAATGCCGGGGTAACAATACTTTTCAGTGGCCGCAGGATCGGAGGGCATTGATTACAGGCCTTACTATTAAATGTAGTTTCCCCTTTAAGACCAAATTAATGTTACTATTATTAGAAATATTATCATCTTGACAAACTATGAACGGTGTATTTTACTACTGTCTTCACAACCAAACATCCATAATGCTCAATAGGAACTATTCATTTTTTTAATGTTGATCCGGAAAAGGTACTTGAACATATCTCTATTGGCTGTTTACACAAAGGATCTTATTTCATAGTTTTCCAATTAAATAAATCAATTAAAAAACGAAATTGAGATTACTGTTACTAGATTAAGACACTCGGAGGATGATTTGTTTAAGTGGTCATCTTTTTATCCGGTCATCATCTGCAATCTTTTGTTTTACCACGACAACTAGACATTACCATGGAAATGCAGACAGGGGCATAGACGGGATCCACCCTTAATGGTCGGGTGACATCCAAATATAAGTTGATTCCTATTGATGTTCAGGGCTGCATACAACTCATATTTCGTTATTCAAACATATAAATATATTTCATAGATTTTTGAATATTTCTTAAAATAATTTTCTCAGACCTGCTAAGCTCCACCCTAAAAAAATGCTCCAGATTCATTCATCGTGTGACATCATCTGTCAATCATTAGTGCGCCAATAAGAGACAGTGGTATTATATGTCACTTCCCCCAGCTCAGCACATGCTCACAAAGGAATAGCGTTCTTTCATACAATGCCTCCATAATACCTTTCTTTTCCTGGGGGGAGGGGCGTTAATGTGATATAAAGGAGTGTATATTACCTACTTCGTTTTGAGGGAGGTAATTGTCCAGAGGGTAATTGTCTTGATACGATGAAGGGGGCTCTTCCTGAAATATAATAAACCTATATTATATAGTGTCACCTCCCTCCCCCTCCCTCTTCCTCTCTCTCCCTCTCTTTCTCTCTCTCTCTCTCTCTCTCTTTCGCCCTCTCTCTCTCTCTCTCTCTTTATCTCTCTCCCGCTCTCTCTCTCTCACTTTTCTCTCCCCCCTCTCCCTCTCTCTCTCTCTCACCCGCTCTCTTCCCCTCTCTCTCTCTCTTTATCTTCCCCTCTCCATCTCCCCTCTCAACTTCTTATGTTCTGTACTCTCCCCCTCTTCCTCTCTGTATATTCGATTAAATATAATCTGGATTAAAAAATATTTCAATTTTATTTCCCCATCCGCACTATTCGTATTTAATTCATGACCATTTTGTCTTCTTCTACTCCCCCATCCCCCCCCCCCTTCTCTAAAAATGTAATATCTGTTACGATACCACGTACCATTGCTGGTTGATATACATGCAGAAGGAAAACATTTCCTGTTTTTATTATTGTTATCTGTGTTCTGTCCAGTTGGGGTCTTGGAAACACAGCAGAACACAATTAAAAACAAAAGTGCAATTACCTTACATTTTATTTTCAAAGGCTCAAAATTAATCTGCACAACAATGTGAAAACTTTAACATGAATATAATCATCAGGCTTAAATATAAACAATTCTCTAAGACAGAGTAGTAGAGATAATTATAGTAACAGGAGCTACTAAGAATTTAGGGTTTTAGAATTTGATGTGGTTCTCGATTGATATTTTCTTATGACTTTTCATCCGAGAGGAGATTGGTGCTCTAAATTTATTTCTCGTTTGTACACATTTTTATCATACGGAATCAAACAGGTAAGTTATTTGGTTTATATCCAAGCATCATAAGGCAAAGAGATAACTGGACATTTTCATTTCATTAAACATAACAGACATAAATTACTCTTAAATTTAGCAGCAAAGAAAAGAAAATCTTCTATACAATTTTGCTACTATAGCTGTTGAACAGTTATGGAGATGATAACGAAATATCAGTAATCATTGATTTATTGATTTGTTCCTTGATGAGGAAGCTATGTCAAACTTACCTTATATAATTAGGAAAAACACTTACGGCATCAATAGGCATTAAACATACAAAATCATATTAGGCCTATATAAACTTGATTATGTTTTTCTACACAATTCTAACCATGGTCGTCACCTAAAACCAGAGCTCCATTTTATCTGTGACAACTGAAAACAATTTCTACATACAACTATGAAACATATTTCACAAAACAGTATTACAGTCCCATGCTGATGAGCTGATGTAGTCTTAGTGATAAAAAAACAGCACATTATTGTGTATAAAAAACATTGTCAGTAACTTTGCCTCTGTAGAGATTAGTGGCTGAAATAAAGCTAATGAAAGTTCTCGATTATAGCAATTCGGTTCAAACACCCATACGTTATTGTTTTGCATCCAGAAGACAGTCTGTCCAAAGCTTACATACAACTGCGTAGGGCCTAGTACAGCAAATAATTTATTTGATGTTTTTATTTTATACAAACCCGGGTGCCTACAGTCGGCCCTGGATGCAACTATCCCGGGGTAGTAAATGTATCCCTTATGACAATGAACCTCCGACTATAGCATGAGTAATACAAAAGGAAATTTCGAAGGCGAATCCTCGTTAAAAATGTACACAAACACAAACTAAAATACATCTACCAGTCGACAAAAATATCACTAATATAATATTAGCCCCAAGCCCCCAACGCCATATTTTGATAACTTCATTTGCTGCTGAGTATTATCAGAATTTCAGAAGAATGTTTATTTGACGGCTGAATTAAGCAAGCCACATTCTCCTATTTCATTCCGTTATCAATATTAATGTATAAGAGAATCAAACCATGTGCGCCTGAATACCTGAACTTTGTTGTGGTATGATAAAAAAATTGAGAAGGAAATATCCCTTGTCACACAAAAGTAATCAGTTATTAATACCTTATACTTATATCTGCCATCTTGAAAAATTGATTTTACCGTGACGACAACTACCCCTTGGACTTTCATTAACGACCTCACTCCCGTAACTTTGGAAAAATTTCCTTTAAAAAGGAATACACATCCGGACGATGACACTTAGGACAATTACCATCGGATAAGTGAGAATGCCAACTCTTATAAACGACTTTATCATTTTGGACATTTCATACATTTTGATATGTAAATGATTACAGAAGCTACCAAAAAAATTACGAGGGTCAAACTACCAAAGAAATTACGACAAAAAACACCCCAGGACAAACAACAAGAGAATTAAACCTGTACCCTTGGAACTAATAATCATTTTATTTCATATATTGTAAAGTGTTAATGATTACAGAAGCTATAAGAAAAATTGCGAGGGGCAAACTATCCAAGAGAATTATGACGGAACACTACACCAGCCAATCAACATCCGGACAATTAGACCTGTACCCTTAGAATTAATAATCATTTTATTTAATATATTGTGAGATGTTAATGATTACAGAAGCTACCAGAAGAATCGCGAGAGCCGCTATGATGATAAAACTTCGAGGGTGGCCAAACCATGGTGAATCTAGAAAAAGAGTAAATAAACATGATCAATAGATAAAAAGAGAGAGATATAAAGTCAATTGATACCCAGTTAAAGTCTAATGTTGGAGGCACCTTTATCAATAAAACCAGAAACAAAAGCTATAACATAAAAATAAATAACCTATAACTTATTCAATGATATATCCCATTCCCCTCCAGAAAAGAAAACACAGTCCGCAATGTATTCATAACGTGTCAACATAATAGAGCACACAGAGCTGTCTCCCCCCCCCCCCCACCTCCCTTCCTCCCCCTCCCCCTCCCTCCCCTCCCTCCCTCCCTCCCCCTCCCTCCCCTCCCTTCCCCTTCCTCCCCCTCCCCTCTCTCCCCTCCCTCCCTCCCTCCCTCCCTCCCTCTCCCCCCCTCCCATATAGAGAAATCTTGGATACGCCTCGTACGCCAGTGGTGCCCTTTTCCGGATTTTTGTGATGATGTTCTCTCTACAATCAGGTAATAGATACGCTTTGAAAAATAATCGAGTAAGTATTGTAATTATAAAGCATTTCCGTGTTTTCCCACCATCAGTCTGGAAGACTTAAAGAGAAGATTGACTATCGATCATTTGATTACATTTTTTCAAATAAACCTCCCTTGAAGGCCTCGCGCGTACATCGGCAGTGTTTACGATGAGGCGTTGGGATCATGATCATGATGAAAACCTTCTCAATCTTGCTTTAAAAAAACACATATAATTTAGAGAGACTAGCTAGCACTCCACGCAGAAATTAGTACTTGAGCGAGGCCAATTATATAGGCTGACGTTAAACGTTTTAATCGTTTCTAGTTTCACTTTAGTTAATGATAAGGGCATTTAGAGAAACTGCAGTTTACTATGCGCTTTATAAATATTGTATTATTATTATTATTATTATTATCTAAAGAACACGCTTTTTCAGAAGATTTTTTTCTACCGTTTTTTTTTCTTCTTCCAAACTGACATAAAAAGAATGAGAATAAGCTCATGCTTTTCATCTTTACCGGAACTCCAAGTTCTCTTTAGCGCGAAGTTCGTAAACCCTGATTTTAAAAAAGTTGTTTACGCTAAAATGTCATTTAGGATTCAAGAGGCATTCAACGACCCTATATTATGTTGCAAAGAACAAAGAATAACAAGGAAATGGATTGGCAAAAATAATAGTTATGAAGACATAGATGAAGGGGGATTGTGTTTCAGTGTTTTTCTTTTAATCAAGCGGGAATAAACCACAAAATATCAATTTTCAATCTCAAATAAATTGTGTCCGCAATTAACAGATTAGTTCTTGTTAATAATAAATGTAATACAAATGACAAGTTTATGATTGTATATATGAAGGAAAATAACAACGGACCCATCTTTTTCAGTTTTGTACATTTGTACTAATAATAATTAACTTGCAGGAAAACAATATAAGTCTTACCTTCTAATAATTGTCCAATAAAATGATGAGGTTGCGGAGAAGCATGCATGGTGAAAGAAAAATTATCATAAAGAAGAAAAATAAAGAAATTAGCAAAATAGGTGATGCCTAACATAAAAAGGAAACAATTACTTTCCTTCAAAAGGCATACAAGTCATTTTAGTTACAAAATACGCATCATTTAGTATTCCTCCTCCTTCCTCTTCTTCGCCTTCCCCATCTTCTTCTTCTTTTTCTTCTTATTGTTATTCTTGTTCTCCCTCTTCTTCTTCCGCCTCCTACTCCTTTTTTATTACATGTTCCTAGCTCTTGTTCTTGGCGTAGTTGATATCGAGGTAATATTAAAGCTTTAGTGAGATCCACTCTCAACCTTGACTTTCGACTGGACTCTTATAACATTTGGGAGTGGATTCAACTTAAAGCTAATATTGAGCTCTGGTATAGGAATCATATTTTGAGAGTCAATTGCTATGATTCATGTTAGATTGTTTATGTTTATCCTGCAGTAGATTGGTTATTTGAACCAGTGATATAAAAACAAACGCACAAATACTTATTGGGCATCATCTTCGATAATATACCACGATTTTCATTTGCATATAGTGACCTGTGTCATGACCTTCCGTCCAGATATATAAGCTCTCAAACTCCGGATTTCTTGTTCTTTCTAAGCTCAATACTTAAAAGTGGCAAAGAACAAGTTGCTCATGCAAGGCCTTCGCTGTTGAATTTTCTCCCTTCGGAGATTCGTAATAGCAGATCAGTTGAAGTGTTAAACAAATCTTATATATAACGTATCTGTTTAATTCGGCGTGTAATTACTTGTTCTGTCATTTATGTATGTTCTACCTTTGACTTCTTTTCAATTGTTTATTTTTTTTTTTTTTTTTTTTTTTTTTTTCCTCTTGTCAGAGGTACTTTATTCATTTACAAAAATAACCAACACACAAATCATTACATCATAACAAAATTTTACATTCACTTTAAGTATTTTCTTAAACTATTAAGAGAAAATCTTCAGTGATATAAAATATCCCCGAAGATTTTCCTTAGTTCCCAGATGCTATTTCAAAAGCTCTCAAAAACTCTCCAAAAAAATACTATGTCCCGAGAGCCCCTGAAACAACATCCGAGATGTTATCCAAGAGTAACTCGTATTTAAAAACATGCCATATGAAAAAGCTGTTGTATGGTTTACCTTGAAAATAATTTAACATATACATCAAATAGATTGCGTATTGAGCATATGCAACGATTGTATTTATATCTGCTCCATTTGCATGTTTGAAATCAAAACCAGCAATTAATAATTCTTCGTTTAATATAATTTTTTCTTTAAAGTTCAATTCAATCAATTCCACAATACGTTTCCAGAAAAGCTTTACGCTCGGGCACTCTAAAAGAACATGAACGAAAGATTCTGCTGTTTTACAAAAAATGCAAAGGTTTTCATTTACAATTTTCCATTTGCACAGATTGTATCTAAAGGGTAAAATCCTATGAAATGTCTTAAAGTTGAGTTGTTTTATTTTATTGTTTTTCAATGTCTTAAACTTAAATTTTAATGTATCTCTCCAATCAAAATCAATGACAAGGTTCAGTTTACCTTCCCAAAATGTTAATACAGCTGGTTCTCTTTTCTTAAAGTCACACAATAGGCTATAGAAATGGCTAGACTTCATTGAAGATAGTCTTATAAAATCAAGTGTTCTTATTTCGTATAAGTCGCCTTCGAATTGTGAATTTGTTTTATCGTCATGTGCGTAATTAACATCTTGAATTCTTTCGATCCACATTTTTGGGATCGCATTTTTAAGCTTCGTATACATAAAATCAACTAGCAAAGAATTTGAGCCAAGCACTCTACAAATATGTTCTCTTGGCCGAAAACGTCCATTTTCTACAATGTCATTCATTGTTATAATGCCTTTTCTAAACCATTCTTTAAAAAAGAGAGGTTTGCTCTCATGTGTAATATTACTATTGTACCACAATACTTGATTTTCAACATTCATAACTTGTGGAAATTGAATATATTTAAGTTCGCTCCAAGTTACGAGACAGTTAACATAAAAATTAGGTATTTTTTGTTTTAAGCATAACTTTAACATGTCTTTACTGGAACAATTTGTTTTCAAAATTACTAACAACGGACATATTTTTTCAATCCAGTATCTAAACATAAACTTCCACGGTATATCATAATTATTTTCAAAGAAATTGTTAAACCATGATAAATGTAGCGATTGAAATTTAGAGTTTAAGTCGACCATGCCCAATCCTCCCTTTTCAATATCATTAATTAAGACTGTTCTCTTGACTTTTTCTCTTTTTGAATTCCATAGAAAATTATACATCAGTTTATTCAAATCAACAACTAGTTTCTGAGGGATAGGTAATACCGAAGCAACATACACAAATTGTGAGATTACAAGTGATTTAAGAATTACAACTTTACCATAGTAAGTTAAGTTTCTCATTTTCCAAAAAGTCAAGATTGATTTTACTTTTTCTAGTTTCACAAACCAGTTCAATCGATCAGACTCCTTTTTATCCCTTGTTAGATACATTCCCAAATACTTGACAGGTTCATCGTTCCATTTAATACCTTCGATAAATGCTTGTTGCTGTTGTATAGTAACAGCATTTGTTTTCATCACATTTAAGCTCGGCCCAGCGAAGTGTCCGAAATGTTTTACTTCTTCGAGAGATATGTTGGCAGATTGAATGTTGTTTAAAAAGAGAACAGTGTCATCTGCCAGTTGGGATATCTTAAATTCTTTTGAAATACTAGTGTCAGTAGTTACGACTGTGATACCATCTATATTATTATTTTGCTTTATTTTTAATGCCATAATTTCAACAACTAGAATAAATAATAGAGCAGAAAGCGGACAGCCCTGCCTAATGCCCCTTTTTATTTCAAATTTTTGCGAGACCCAACCATTATTTATGACACTCCCTACAGCATTTGCATAAATGACTTTGATCCATGTAATAAAGGATTCTTTGAACTTTAACTTATATAATAGTTGAAATAAGAACTCATGAGTAACCGTATCAAAAGCTTTTCTAAAATCAAGAAAAAGAAGGATACCTGAGTAATTATTTGATTCACAGTATTCAATTATATCTTTAACTAAACGTAGATTTTGCATAGCGGAACGCTGTTTTAAATAACCTGATTGATCAAAAGAAATCAATTTATCTATGACATTTTTTAATCTTTTACATAACACCTTTGCTACAATCTTATAATCTGTGTTAAGCAATGATATAGGTCTCCAATTATCTAGGCATTGTTTATCCCCTTTCTTGTACAGCAAAGTTAGTATAGCTAACTTTTGAGTTTCGGACAACTGTTTTTGATTAAAACCTTCATTTATACTATTTATTACAAGGGATTTAACATCCTCCCAAAAACATTTTAAAAATTCAGCAGATAAACCGTCACTACCTGGTGACTTGTTGTTTTTCATAGAAAATATAGCATTTCGACATTCTTCCTCGGTAAGTATTCCTTCACACGACATTGCTTCTTCTTCCGTTAATGCAGGAAGCAATTGTTTATAATGCAGATACATTTTGTTGATCTCATTTTTCTTTACAAGAGCACCTTAATTGAAAATTCGATTTCAATTGGATTCGGCGCCTTACAAATTTCATATTATTATTAATATCGTTATTTGTATTATTAATTAAGTAGAATTAGAGACGAGTGGTAGGATGTTGGGTTGTATAATTATGCACTTTATGTATGTATGTGATGTACTAGAGCCCTCAGGACTCTGGGCGGAAGGCATAATATCTAAAATCATATTTCCAACCACCTCACACCCAATTCGTGAATTGCAATGCAATAGAACATGACTATTATAAGTGAATCTTGATTAGAAGTACTATTACCATCTATGGTGAATTTGATAGTCGCACTATTGACTCCAGAGGCAACGCAGACGAAGCTTCCTGCATCTTCAAAATCAGCTTCGCGGATGGTCATGATGGTTGAGTTGCCCGACTGCGAGAGCTTGAAGTTGTCGTACTTCGGCTTCTCGCTGAAGGAACCAAAGTTGACGAAGATCTGTTGGCTCGGAGTCACGGAGACGTCGTTCCAGACGAAAGTCGGGAACAGAATTCCGGTGACGTTGCAGGTAAAGATAGCGTCTCGCCCTTCGACCACGGAAGCCGGACCGGTCAAGTTTACGGTCTGACCATAGCTCATTCCGATCACCTTGGAGAAAGTGTTTGATTACTTATAAAATTGGTATTTATTAAGAAGCAGAACCGGTCAAAGTTACGGTCTGACCATAGCTAATTCCGATCACCTTGGAGAAGGTGTTTGATTATTATTAATTTGGTATTTATTAAAAAGCAGGACTGGTCAAGTTTACGGTCTGACCATAGCTCATTCCGATCACCTTGGAGAAAGTGTTTGATTATTATGCATTTGGTATTTATTAAGAATCAGGACTGGTCAAGATTACCTTCTGACCATAGCTCATTCCGATCACCTTGGAGAAATTGTTTGATTACTTATTAATTTAGTATTTATTAAGAAGCAGGACGGTCAAGTTTATGGTCTGACCATAGCTCATTCCGATCACCTTGGAGAAAGTGTTTGATTACTTATTAATTTGGTATTTATTAAGAAGCAGGACTGGTCATGTTTACGGTCTGACCATAGCTCATTCCGATCACCTTGGAGAAAGTGTTTGATTATTATTAATTTGGTATTTATTAAGAAGCAGGACTGGTCAAGTTTACAGTATGACCATAGCTCATTCCGAACACCTTGGAGAAACTGTTTGATTACTTATTAGTTTGGTATTTCATTAGTTTATCTATTTTTTCCTTTAGTTATTTATGTCATCTATTCATACATTTATCTATTCACATGTTCACTTATTACATTCATGTATCAATGTTATCTATTTGTGATTTAATTTGACAAGTTAGCCCTTTCGATCAAATTAATTATTAGAAAAAGGGCAACATAATAATAAATCATGACATATGAAATAAACGAATATAACTTATGATCATTAAAGTGTAATTGTAGAGTTGGGAAATGAGGAAATTGCGTATTTGGAAGAATAAGAACAACAAGAACGAGAACAAGAACAAGAAAAAAGAAGAAGAAAAGATGAATGAAATTAATTAATATATATAAATTCTTCTTACCATTGAAATAACGGTTAACCAAAGTGACCTCTGATTTTTCTTCCACGATTCCATTTTGTTGCGAGGACGTTTCTATTTCCAAATGAAAACCATCAACAAATATATTTATACATTTCGGGGTATCATATCTTACGTTTGAACACGGGTTACATGATGAAACTTACCGTATTTAGAAGTACTACTGTTTTTTATTCTTTTCCTCAACTTTTTTTTCTCTTTAGCTCTTCAGAGGGACTTTATTATTCCATTTTAGACTATTCACAAAACAAGTAAAATGATATATATGAATTATATACAAGATTAACATAATTTCTTTTAGTAAAATTTTGTATTACTTTCTTTACTTCTTCATTATCGAAGTATTTTATACTTTTCTTTGTATTTCAAATAAGATTTCAATGATGAAATGAAATTATTTATTAATCTCTTTGGATTGGTTTTCTTTTCCTTAATTAAGCCCATGTTATTTGTCACTCCCCAATAGTAACTTTCAGACCAAAAAAGATTAAGATGTTACATTTATTGCATTCTTTTAAAACGTAAACAAAACCACTCATCGTCATCATCAGCATGTGATCCTAGGTGTTAAAATAATGATCTAAACGGTGACCTAAATTCCTATTCAATAAGTTAAACCTGGCAAATATGTGTCCTTTTAATATAAACGTGATATAATTTCCTGCATATATTATTTGTTTTACTCTTGGCGAACAAACAATCAACCCATTGCAATCTACATTCGTTCTTTCACTTCCATTTATATTATATAAAAAATATTTACAATTTTGTGCCGCCGATCAAACCCGTCTTAATTCATAAAACTGCATTTCAGAATCGAAATTGTTTGCCCTTTATATCCCGATCAAATTTGACAATCATATTACATATATTGCCCCGTGATTTTCTGCTTCATAGATTTCTTTTAGTTTTGAGACATTACGAAGCTCCGGAACCGAATCCCCCCCCCCCCCCCCCAACCCATCCACGCAAAAAAACACACACACACACACACATATCTGGTGCTCTTCCAATTTTGAGAGAAGGGCGGAAAGAAATATAAAAGGCCGGAAATTTGACAACCAAAATATTTAAAAGCCGTTATTCCGTCATTGGCATCCCCAAGTCACCTCCTTTACAAAAATCTTGAAAACTTTTCATTTTGTACTTGTAAAATCATTCAAGTGATTACAATATTCCCAAAAGAACCAAACATTGTAATGCGTGGTAAAGTGTACAGGGAAAGGGAAATCAAGTGCCCTTATTCCAAGCAAAGTGATACTTACCGAAAAAACTTGAAGATCCTCTTTTGAAACGAGTCCTAAAGAATGTTCAAAAGATACGCAGTAGTGGTGCGTTGTTACGTATACGGGTGTGGTTCTTCATCAGAATGATATAAAATAGATGATGTGCTAAAAGCCAGGCTAGATGTGTTTAATAATTGTTACTAAAAAAATATTTAAAAAAATTGTCAAAGTATTTCCGTCTAGTATTTCGGTGTGTGATAACGGATGTTATTTAT
This sequence comes from Strongylocentrotus droebachiensis, assembly GCA_035222895.1. Classification (NCBI taxonomy): domain Eukaryota; kingdom Metazoa; phylum Echinodermata; class Echinoidea; order Camarodonta; family Strongylocentrotidae; genus Strongylocentrotus; species Strongylocentrotus droebachiensis. The sequence goes on along the minus strand of JAVYIG010001563.1, from coordinate 14,500 downwards.
TTGTTCATCACTTAACGCTGATACCATTTTATTTCATTTCTGCGATTGCATTGTATATCATACAGTGGAGTAATATGAGTCCACCCATTGATGGGGTCCTGAGACTATGGGGCGCATGGGGGTTCCGTTCTAACTCGGTAAATGAAATGCACATTTATGATGCAACTGATTAGGTTGGGGGTGTTGGAGACGAGCCAGTCGTCTTCTTTTCTCGTCTTTTCCGATTCTCTCTTTCCGATTCTCTGTTTTCACTTCTCTCTTTTCCCATTCTCTATATTCTCGTTTTTTAATGCTTTTTATTGTTTTTTCACCACTCGATCGGGGGTGGGGCACGTGCCCCCGTGCCCCATTGGCTCCGCCACTTCTATTATATATTGAGAACATTTGGGATGACTGCATGGGAGATGGATCACATGGGAAATGGGGCAGTGCCCCCCTCCATGTATCCAAGTTCAAAAAACGATCATTTTCACACACTGTGTTATTTCTTTTTAATTCTCACGAAGTCCTTTAAAAGTAGCTTGAAACGTCATCAAAAAGAAAGAAGAAAAAAAAACGCCGCGTTTATACCGCTTCATCTGAATGAGCCTTTTGCGTTCATCTTAGACACGACAGAAGTGACAGCTACCTTCCACGATCATGATGGTTCTGTTCGAAATCCAATTTTTGATATCTTTGTCAATTAAAAGTCCAATTTATTTAGAAACTATAGAAATTTCAAACAAACAAGATTACCACTGCATCCATGATAAAAAAAAGAAAATACCTAACTTTAATAATGTTTGCTTAGTTCTTCTTCTTCTTCTTCCTTTTTTTTTTTTGGGGGGGGGGGGGGGGGGTATTTACTCGTTTTGCTTTACTTTATTATTTCAGTACGTGCTTGGTGAGCGTTCATTAAGAAGGATTGCTGGCCAAGACGCTGAGGCAGGGGGAGAGCCAGGATTTTGTAAGAGGGGGCACATACAACGTTCCTAAATTTGCTGACAAGCAAAAAGAAAAGAAGAAGAAACAAGGAAATAAAGAGAGAAGAAGAAGAAGCACAATTAGAAGAAGCTGAAGGTTGTCACTTTAAGGAGCGGAGCCATTTGGGACTTATGTAAGGAAAGTCTGTCACTTGGGGTTTTAAAGGAGGGCCACGAGCTGGTTGTGTCTTCCCTCCCCCCTTACTGTCCGCATGAACATAATCTAAGGTGTCCCAGTATCTTTATATATCTGCCTCAGTCATGCATCCACGTAGGCCTACCAGTCAGCCAAGATTTAATGATTACCAATTTATACCCAGGCGCGGATCCACGGGGGGGGGGGGGGGGCTCCCCCTCCCCTCTGGCCTTTTTTTGTGTGTAATATTTGAAATAAAATAAAAATTATAAAACAATGTTTTATATATATTTATTTAGTTGGTGCTTGGTTAATGATTACCAATATATACCCAGGCGTGGATCCACGGGGGGGGGGGGGGGGGAACCCCCCCCTCCCCCCCCCCCCCCACTGAGCGAAATTAACGGTCTGCGTCATTCTCAAATTTTCGGGGGCAAAAACGAAAAAGAAAATATGCTCACTACCCTCCCATCCCCCCCCCCCCCCCTTTATCGGCACATCCTGGATCCGCCACTGTATATACCAGATGTATTGATGGCCGCCTCATCTTTCATTTTTTAACCAATTTTTTGGCTAATTGCCTAGCTTACAGCCAGGCTGGATGTGTCTAATTGTTACTCGTAAAAAATAGATATCTCTCAGAATACTTCCGTCTAGTATTTCGGTGTGTGATAACAGATGTTATTTATTTGTTCATCACTTAACGCTGTTGCCATTTCATTTCATTTCTGCGATGGTATTGTATATCATACAGTGGAGTAATACGAGTCCACCCATTAATTGATGGGGGCCCTGAAACTATGGGGTGGGGGCTCCGTTCTAACGCTGAAAATAAAATGCACATTTATGATGCTACCGATTTGGTTAGGGGTGTTGGAGATGAGCGAGTCGCCTTTTTTTTCCTCGCCATTCTCCGTTTTAGATTCTCTCTTTTCCCATTCTATAATTTCTCATCTCATTTTTGGGGGAGGGGGAGGGGCACGTGCCACCGCGCCCCTGTAGCTCCGCAACTTATTTTGTATATTGTGAATGATTTGGATGACTGCATGGGAGATGGATCAAATGGGGAATGGGACAGTGCCCTCTTCAAATATCGTAGTTCCAAAAACGATCATTTTCACCAAGGGCGGATCTAGCTTTTGGCTAAGGGGTGGGGGGGGGGGGGTGTGGAGGGTGACCCCTTTGAGCAAAAAAGGAAAAGGTAAATTTCTGGTCACACATTTATTTTTTCCTTTTTTTTTCTTTTGGCAGGAGGGGGGGGGGGCAAGGCCCTCTCGGGCGCTCGGTCCCCTCCCATAATCAAAGGTGTCCCAAATATACTATATATTTATATATCTGCCTCATGATGCATCAACGTAGGCCTAACTGTCAGCCAACTTTGATGATTTAATTACAACTCATACCAGATACAACATGTCTAATTTACATTCAAAGCCGCCTCCTTTTTCATTTTTAACCCCGCCCCCACCAATTCGCACCCTCTCTTTCTTTTTCTCTCCAAGGCTTCCTCTTCTCTCAGTGGTCTTTCGCGCTCTGTTCATGTTGGCCAATATACGGTCATGCAATGAGTTTTCCAGTCTCTCTCTCTCTCTCTCCCTTCTCTTTCACTCACTCTCTCTCTCACCTGGTCATCTCTATTTCTCTCTATCTCTCTGTCGCACACTGTTTCTCTCTTAATCAATCCATATCTTAACCCTTATTTTGCATCTTCTTAAAGGCATCGTTAACAATGTTAAATCTGAGATGCATGGCCCTGCGTGTTGTCAGTGTCTGTGACATGGTGTAATATTGATGCCCTAAAAATTGCGATTCAAAGTAATCATGAAGTGCCTCAAAAAATTAAAAAATCTTTGAGCGACCAGTTTTACCATACTCATTTTCCCCAATAGACTGTAGAGTTATGAAAACCGTTAGGAAAACGCACAATGAAATTTCGATTTTCAATCATATATATCTTGATAAAAGTGACGGGATTCCTGAATGACCTTAAGGTTTATAATTATGATTGCATTATGAGCTAAATCAAGGATTTTGTTTTAGGATCTGAGACAAAGTTACCGGATCCCTTTAAGTCACATCTTATCTTTCATCCTCATTCCAAGCTATTCTTCTATCTGAAACATAAAAAACGACAGTCAGACAACATTGAATATGGGGTACATCATAATTTTACTCAGAATAATTAAGATGGAAAGCAAAGCTGTGAAAGCTGGGATAACCTTTGACCTCAAATGTTTGATAATATAATCCATGGATATATTGAAAGTCATGATATACTATAGCTCACATTCATTCAAGTGAATACATAAACCCTTTATTGATTGATTGATTGAAAAGGTTTGATTATAATTGCACTTCGCAGCCCGATGGCTGAATTATGAACAATTTACAGTGGCAATAATACATACAAATGTGGTTTGAAATTCTCACAAAGTATAATATACAGTATATAACAAAATTCATAACCAATATCACTAAGGCAATAACAGACAAACTAAGTCAGGTTTAAAATATATGTTGTGAGGTGACACAAGAGTGGGAAAGGATGAGCAAGCAGGCCCTTTCCTACACACTCTCATTCCTACCCAGGTCGAAATTCCATTAGGATCCGATCCTATTGGACCATCAGAAACCATTAGAGCTATTGGTGTCTAATGGTTTCAATAGGGAAAGTGAAATGATGGACCCACAGAAACCATTAGAAAATATCTATTGGACCAACACAAACCCACAGAAAAAATGCTGATGGACCAACAGAAAACTTCTATTGGACCAACATCCACCCACGTCTTCTATGGGTTTCTGTTGGTCCATTAGATATTTTCTTCTATGATGGGTTTCTGTTGGTCCATTAGATATTTCCTATGGGTTCCTGTTGGTCCATTAGAGATCTTTCTATGGATAATCTAATGGTCCCATATTCCGAATTACCTATTGAAACCAATAGTCCAATGGCTTCTATTGGTAAATCAATAATGATAAATCAAAAATCGATTTTAGCAACTGTCCACCAAAAAGGTATATTCTAATCTCAATTGCATTAACTCCATCACATAGATCACTTGAAGTGAGTTTAAGAATATCCTTTATTTTAACTGAAGCCTTGTACTATTCTATATAATAAACATACATGAATTGTTTCTTGGTTAGTATTTTATAGTAGTCATTATAATCGATATATCTATTGCTAAAACGTGAATGAAATTCTAACATGATTAAACAAATAATCTATTGGTCATTAGTTGCCGAAAGAAAATAAAAATCACAAAATTGATGTACATTGTCATAAGTTGCTTAACAAATTATGATAAATGTAATGTTCTGTGAACACGTATAAAGTAATCATGAATATGCATGAGATAGATTTAGCTGTTGGTTTCTATTGGTTTCTATTGGACCTATTGGTTTCTATTGGTCCCATTGGGTTCTATTGGTCTCATTGGTTTTCTATTGGTCCTATCGGTCCTATTGGTCCTATTGGTTCTATTGGTTTCTATTGCCTTGGTCTTATTGTTTTATTTTGGTCCTATTGGTTTCTATTGGTCCTATTGGTCCTATTGGTTTCTATTGGTTTCTATTGGTCTTATTGGTTTCTATTGGTTTCTATTGGTCCTATTGGTTTCTATTTCTATTGGTTTCTATGGGTGCTATTGGTTTCTATTGGTTTCTGATGGTTTGAATGGTCTCTATTGGATTCAATTCTATGGGTCCAACAGAAACCAATAGACTCCAACAGAAACCATTAGAGACCAATAGAATTTTTCTAATGGTCTCTATTGGTCTCTATGGGATTTTCGACCTGGGTATACCCGCTCCTATTCTCACTCCTGTACCATGGACACTCTCATCAGGGAGAGTGTAAAACACTCACATTCACACTCCCATACACTAGCTAAGGTCTGCTCGCCTTTCCCTGGACTTCTCTTGTTTCAAGAAGTGTTGGATATTTCAAAATATAAACAACAACAACAAAAAACAAGAAAGCTACCTCCCGACCTTCGTACATTGGAGAAAAATAAGAACATGAATTAAAAACTTGAACACCATCTGATCTTTCCATACACTTCAATGCAACAGTGCACAAATGAAAAGGTTCTGAAAGAATTAAAGTTGAGACATTTGACAGCTGCCGATGCCGTATTACTAAAATCAGATGGGTTTCTTGTTGCTACAGTGAACCATCTCGTGGGAGTAGCGACTTCCCCGTTGATTGAACCAAGTGTCACAGAACTTACATTTGTAGGGTTTGGTACCAATGTGGATGAACATATGGGTTCGAAGGCTGTCACTCCTACTGAAGTTTTTCTTGCAAATCAGACAGGCAAATGGTTTTTCTCCAGTGTGCTTTCGGACATGGTGTCTAAGGGCTGTGGACTGCCTGAATGACTTCTCACAGAACTTGCACTTGTGAGGGCGTTTTGGGCTGTGAGTCCTCAGATGTGCTGTGTAGCTGTGTCTCTTCTTGAACACCTTTCCACATTCCAAACACACAAATATTCGAGCCCGAGTTGGGGCCTTCTCTCCTGTTTCCTTGTCTAATGACTGTAGACACACATCTGGATGCGACTGTGTGAAAGAACAACAGTTTTCTTCAAGATCTTTGCCCGACTCGCACAAAGTGACGCCATTTTCACTGTGTGCTTTCTCATGCATAGCGCGACTGCTCCTCTGATCGAACCACTCCTCACAGAACATACATTTGTATGGTTTGGAACCAGTGTGAATCAGCATGTGACTTCTAAGTCCATCACTCCGTATGAAACATTTACTACAGACTTCACAAATGAAGGGTTTTTCACCCGTGTGTTTTCGAACATGGTGAGTCAGCGTCAAGGCCTGCTTGAATCCCATCCCGCAGAACTCGCACTTGTGCGGACGTTCTGGCCTGTGTGTCCTCTGATGTGCCGTGTAGCTCCGTCTTTTCCCAAAAGACTTGCCACAATCTGAGCACACAAATACTTGTGTAGGACATGATGTTTTCTCTCTCACATTTTCTCTTATGTTGGTATCCACTATAGCGGAAGATCTATTCTGTAAGTGAAGGTGAACTGCAGGACTTTGGTTAGACAACGATCCAGGATGAGGAGGCAAAGGAACGGCAGGTGTTTTTGAGGATGTTTGGAGACTTTGGTCATTACTAATATTAATGTCACATAAAGTAGTACATGAAGTTTGCTGTTGCTCCTCATTAGTCACTGCCCCGTTATTAGAATATGGTTCTGTCTGTCCATGCACGCTATTATTTCTGTTCACTAAATCTGCAATTGTGAGAGCAGCAGAGACTTCTGCGACTTCAGTGCTACTAGTCTCACCATCGGTAAGATTCGATGGACAGAGAGAACCGTTGCGCCACATAGCATGTAAGGGTGTGTGCCTCAGGAGATTTCTCTTTGCCTTGAAGACCATGTCACAGTGACTGCATTGAAACACCTTCTTCTTAGAATGTTCAAGTCGATGAGTCTTCCAGTCCTCAATGTTGCTGAACTTCTGCTCACAAACATCACATGTGAAAGAACTCCTGTAGATCTTGGAGCATTCATGGCTGCCCAAACCTTCAAGGTTATCAAATGTTCTTGCACACTGCTTGCATACAAACACAGTCTGGTTACTACTACTGCAGGGAAAATGCTTTCCAAGTTTTCTCTCTGTGGCAAATGCAGTCCCACATTCATCACAAGAGTAAAGCTTCTTGTTGTGAAGTTGTTGCCTATGCACCCTGAGTGTACAAAGGTTAGGACAAACTTTGCCACATTCTGTGCATTTCCTGTTCACCACACTTGCTCTTTGATGATTCTGCAACCCAAACTTCTGCCTGAATTTCATTCCACACTCATCGCATGTGAATATTTTGTCATTCTCATGGACTTTCTCATGGAGGATACGACCGTTCCTCTGGTTGAACCTGCAGTCACAGAAGGAACACTTATAGGGTTTCTCACCCGTGTGGGTGCGGATATGGGTCTTCAAGGTGTCGCTTCTTCCAAATGTTTTCTCACAAATCTGACAACTGTATCGTTTTTCTCTCGTGTGAACGCGCTCGTGAACGTACAGGGCATTGCTTCGTCGGAAACTCTTCCCACAGTATCTGCACTCGTGAGGGCGCTCTCCGGTGTGGATGTGACAGTGTTCTCGGTAGAACCGTTGATGGTTGAACTCCTTACCACACTCTCTGCAGATGAACTTGACATCGGTCCGAGACTTCCCTTCATCACAGGAAGGTGTAGATACAGTCTTCATGCCACTTGCGCTCGGAGCAGAACTACGACCGAGAATGGTTGGCGTTGAGGATGTACACGTATCACTGAAACAGCTACTTTGAATACCATCTGGTTCGTTGCTCAACAGATTCCTCAAATGACTAACTTCATCATGAGCTGGACTCTCTTGGCTAACTTCCTCATAGTAGTTGTTGTCCAGTCCAAGCATTTTGTCTCTGCCCGAGTGGGAGGCCGCTATACCACCAAGTTCTGTATCATAGTCGCGGTTCTGCCGTGGTGCCACTTGATGCTGGGCTACATCAGGTAACAGCTCTGATGATCCTTCAAACAAAGTCTGGTGTCTTCCCTCCTCAATATCACTGAGCAGGGCCGAGCACATGGAAAGCAGGGAGTGGGATAGATCAGAGTACACAGCCTCATTTGAAGCCATGATCAATCAAAGACGTTTCAATGAAACATTTAAGGATTCAAATCCTAAGAACTGGTATTTGGTGAGGGGATCACTGGGCAGGTTCGTGAGTTGATATATTCATGTAAAGCCACAACCACTACCAATTATATACTTTTCAATAATCATTCTATTTCCATGGTCCATGAACTCATTACCGAGTATCACAATCATCACAATATAAGAATTATTTCGGGAGAAATAAATGAAAATAATCTAATAAAGTGCCCCATTTCGATCAGTGTGATGTCAAACTGCGCCACCTGACCCAGTGATGGCTCGTGTTATAATGCATTCATGGACACCATTTGCAACATGCAATTGGGATTCCTTAAGTGAATTTAACATGGGACATTATTTGCTGGAAATAATTATTCATGCATGTTTTTAAGGTCACAATCAATGAGTAATTCCCGAAAATAAACCCCGCAAAAATAACTGCCTATACAGTATTCAGTAGATGAAGCAGATACTGTGTGCACACCAAAAGTCCACAGGCAGGGTTTCCAGACAGGTCTGTTACAGCTTCATCAAAGATCCTATGACAGCATCTGAAAGGTGATATGAAAAAGATAAACTTCCTAGTAATCAAAAGTTCACAACACACAGATGAAATTCACAGAAGCAAGAAATGGGGAAAGACCATTCAAAACTTCATATTATTTTTTTTTTAATTCACAACAAGTAGGGAAAATGCTTTAAAGGGGCATATCAGGGGCAAGGATCTTGTTGACGGTAAACATGCTTACTCAAATGCTTCGTCTGCTAGAAAGAGAGATCAGGGGGGTGTTTCACAAAGATACTAAGTAGAGCTTATTACTCTAAGTTGGACTTAACAATTATGAAGAGCCATTTGTAGCCTTCATACACTGTATGAAATATATTCAAAAGCAAAAATTCAACACTTTTAGACTATTCATGTAACCTCCTTGATAATAGAAATATAAATGATTTGAATCAACATTTTATGCCCTTCAAAATAACTTTTACAAAATATTTTCAAAGAAGCTAACGGCTTTCCATAATTGTTAAGTCCAACTTAGAAATAAGTTGACTAAGGATCTTTGTGAAACACCCCCCTGAAATGTATTAAAGGGCAAGTCTGCCCTTATATTAAGATGGTTTTAATACAAGCAGAAAATTTTGTGAAACACATTGTAAAAGTTTGAGCAATATCTGAGTTAAAAATAGGAGGGTTATGAAATTTTGAAAAGCAGTAAAACACAAATTGGCAACACTGTGACAAATCTTGCGAGGTCCTCTCCAATTTGCTCTGTACAGAAAATTTCATAAACCTTCATTTTCTGATTTATTGACATTATGGATTTCATACCTTTTAAATTTTGTATATAGTACAGTAAAAATGAGAGGGAAGTGGGGACCTCACAGTGTTGCCAATTTGTGTTTGATTGATTGCACCTTCTAAAATTCACAAGTTCCCTATTTTTAATAGAATTTTGCTCAATTGTTCACATACCTGTTTCTTTCATTTTTCTGCTTCTTTTAAAACCAACTTCATATCAGGGTGGACTTGCCCTTTAATACCAACTAACCTACTAACAATAATCCACACTGTGATTGGTTGGCCAATTTAACAAAATAAGCATAATTCAAAAGTTGGAAAATTGGATGGCAATTTCTGAAAGTTTGTACTCTTATGAGAATTGTGCATATAGATAATACATGGTTTCTCTTTAAACCACGGCATTACAGTGCCTCCTTTTACTGTAGTCATGTTTTTTAGTGGTGGTGATCCAGTATGCTTTGAATTACAGATTATAAATGAACAAAAAGAGCAAAAAAATGTTAGTCTTTTTCTAACGCAGTACATGTACATTGTGCCATTCTAGAATATGCAATTCAATTTTAAATAATTATCAAAGTCCCTAAATTGACAACATGGTGTAAAATATAAAGGCACTATTTTGGTGTACAAATTGGTTTTTTTTGGGGGGGAGGGGTTAAATTTTTCAACTTTCTTTAACAATAGTTACTTTAATATTACATTTTCTTTATCAACCTATGAAGGAGTGGAAAATAAGATTATATAGTTGCCAATTTGGGGGTAGAAAACTGATTAATCGAAAAAAATAAGAAATCACTGTACTGCACTGCACTGTACTGTAAGACATTTATCTACATTTGCCACACTCGACCCAGGTGAGGTACATGTAAATAAGACACAGGTGAGGTAAATGGGTACCTGGTAGGATTATTCCTTGAAATGCACTGTGCGCTGACAAGGCTGCTGGAGCTACAGCTAGGGTAATAATTTCCAAAGCTCTTTGGAAGCGCATAGAGATTTTATTTCATAACGTATTACGGGCTATACAAGAACTGAACTATTATTATTATTATTATTATGGGTCAGTATGCCCTCTTTACATTCTCATCCTCGTTTAGTGCATATTGAGAAACAGGGCATGCCACTAAACATCTCATGAATCAGAGAGCTTTACCTGAAAAACAGAGGACCACTGATGGTTGGGGGGTTATGTTAGATGACATCTACAGTATGTCCCATAGCTTGGAGGTCGTTTGGGCGATGATGAAATGAACCTTGAGAACACAGGTTCTCCAAAACTTCCTGTCTTCAGTTATTCTAGTTAGCTGCTAAAATGACATAATTATCCACTGCTTGATGTTGTCAGTCTATGTTCTAATTGGTCTACCCCTCTTTCTTCTCTAATCAGTTCTTCCTTGCAAGATGGTGTTTTTTGTTACATTACATCAGGCCAAATGACAGCAAAGCAACCATGATTAACATCTGCTGTTGAGTTCCATCCTAAAAGTGAAGAAAAAAAAATAGAAAAGAAACAAAAATATTAATTCTTAGAACACAAAAGACATCAAGCCAAATGACGGTGAAACGACCGCAATCACCTTCTGCTGTTGAATTCTATCCCAGAAATGAAAATATAAAGAAAGAGAAGCAGAAATATGACGTCTTTCATGATCATGACATGGACAAGTCAAAAGTGAATTAGATTCGCGTACAGGTGATGCAAATTAGATAATGGTTTCCAAATACTCATTGTTTCGATACAACTGCTCATCTTGAAAGTCAGGGCCCCCGTCGCAAAAAATTTACCATTGATGGTAACTTAATTAACATCAATATTAACTTATAAGTCTTCCATGGCAACATAACTCAACAGCCAATACAATCAAAGCTTCCATGGAAGTTGTGAATATTAATGGCAAAGTTACCATCAATGGTAAGTTTCATTCAATGGGCCCTGGAGTCTGTTTTCTCATTTTGCTAGTTTGTTAATTTAATCTTTATTTTTATTTTTACTTTATTTTTCAGTCAAGTTCTCCAGCACTGAGACTAGAACTAAATTGCAATCATTGATTACATCAGGCATGTTGGAGGAGCATTTGCACTTTGCAGCTCATCATTCAATTTTTAATGTAATCATGATCGATTATTCTAAAACTAGCAGAACGATAAAACACTCTCATTGACAAATTAAGTTACAAAGGAAGGTTATTCCTAAGTACATAATTATAGTATTAATAGATCTACCCCTAATGGCAATTTTAATTTGTGCATGTGGGGGTGTACTTTCCGAGTCTGTCTTATTTTTTTACCAATTACTTAAATCTATGCAAATACATCAGTGTAATGTCAACTCACTGGGAGCAAGTTTAGGATACCCCACCACAAAAAAATTAATTATGCAACAGGACCCAGACATTCGTACGTTAACCAACGCTTCACCAATGAAGCTAAATCTGAAGTCTGAAGTTTCTTAGGTAACACAAAACCATCCATTATTTCAGAGTATTCAACATCAATCTATGCAACCACTCCTTCAATCAACCTCCCCATGTCAGGGGCAGATCTAGCTTTTTGCCAAAGGGGGGGGGGGGGGGGGGGGGGGAGGGGGGGGGTGGGTTTGACTAAGTGGCGGATCAAGGATTTTCAAAAAATTGCGCCGTTTTACTGTTTTCCTTTTTTCCCCTTCTTTTTGTTCTTCTTTTTTTCCCCCTTTTTTTCTTCACTTGGCTGCCCAAGGGTAGGGGGGGGGGGGGGTTAAACCACTGAACCCCCCCCCCTACATCCTCTCCTGCATGTCAGCCGAGCTAGCCCTTTCCAATTTAGTCTAACTCTAAGTCTAAGTCTTCACTAAAGAAAAATTCATCAACTTCGAGTTTAGTCCAGCAATCAATTTTCACATAATATCTACACCAGTTTTCTACTAATGTTAGAACAAAATCAACATACAAATTAAGCGACGATAGCTAGCTAAATATCGTTATGTCGATCGGTCGCGCGATTGATTGATGCCCAGTGACCAAAATTTGAGTCTGTTGATTGGTTGGATTGATCAGGTACAGTACATGAATATTCATATGCGTGCATGATTATTCACGCTGGGATTGATCCCAGCCTAAAAGCGATTTAGTGAACCAGTCAGGCAGAATCGATTTTAAGCTGGGATTGAAATCAATCCCAAAAATTGCTCTTAGGAACGATATCGTTCCCAGCCCCAGTCACCCAGTGACACCGTAAATTCAGAAATGGTCAGTACAAATATACAGCGTGCATTACCGTTAGTGGTAAATGCATGTAAGGATAGATTGGTGCCGCCTCTGTGCGCGAGACGCTTGCAGCGAGTTCACAGTGCGCACCATCTGAAGATACCGAGCGTACACTTCATTTTCATTACGCACAACAGGGTCAAGTGCGTTATTTGTTTTATAAAATAGCGACAGATGAAAATCAAAACAAACGAAAGTCTAGTAGATCTAACGTTAGAGTCTTTGGTCTCTAGGAGAGTTATGTTGGTTCTAGAAATTGAATAGATAAGACCTTGCTACTTAGTACTTGCTCTACACGTAGGCTTACGCTAGGTTGCACTGGATATCGATCTTGGAGCGTGCAATGATACTAATTTGACTGCGCTTTTTTGAACGATCGTGCATGCACAAAAAAAGGTGCATGTCGTTTGACGCGTTTTGACCAATCACGATGCTTAAAATACTAGAGCTTTTTAAAATTTGCAATAATCTCATCGCAGTAGACGGGAATTAGAATGCCCGACTGTAAATATAACATTCGCACTTCCTCATCATTGCATGCATGATATAGGTCTACACCAACTACGCAACACTACACACGTTCTACGGACGCCGCCCGGTTCCCCATGAAAACCCAGCCCTGCACCCATGGCTAGGCTAGCCTCTGTTGTCCGGCTGAGAGGACGGGCATTCTTGAAAAACGCAAGACTGATCTATGACAGAATGAAGGCCTCATTTTTTGAAATAAACACTCGTACAATAGATGTATAATTAGCGCATAGTTCTAAGCCATTAATTCAATTGGATTTTTTTAGAAATTACCTTCAGAAGCCAGTTTTTCTACTTTTCTCCGTTCTTCCACAAATGTCTGTTCTGCTTCAATCACTTCGTTGATATTCAGTGCGCCCTCTTTTGACCGGCGTGAAGTTAGTTACTTTTTCCTTATTGGATATTCAAAATGTGAAGTTAGTTACTTATTCGATATTGGATATTCAATGTGAAGTTAGTTACTTTTTCCTTATTGGATATTCAAAACATGAATTTAGTTATTTATTCGATATTCAAAATGAGAATGCCGTTTATTACAGGATTTATTGGCCTACTATAAGGTCAAGAGGGATGAGGGCAACCCAGAATCAGTCAGCTGGCCGTCAAAAGGTGCGCCATATGAACCAGAGTCCAAGGACAAGTATATTCAATTTTTGGTATATTTCATCAATCAAAGTCTCATGACAAGAGCCTGACGGCCTGGGCCGGGCAGCCACTGGTCCCTCAAGGTCAAGGAGGTTGTGGGCAACCCAGAAACAGTCAGCTTGCCCCGGCCCAGGCCGTCAAAAGGTGCGCCATGAACCAATATCCAAGGACAAGTAATATTCAATTTTTGGAATATTTTATTTCATCAATCAAAGTCTCATGACAAGAGCCTGACGGCCTGAGCCGGGCAGCCACTGGTCCCTCAAGGTCAAGGAGGATGTGGGCAACCCAGAAACAGTCAGCTTGCCCCGGCCCAGGCCGTCAAAAGGTGCGCCATGAACCAATATCCAAGGACAGTTAATATTCAATTTTTTTTGAATATTTTATTTCATCAATCAAAGTCTCATGACAAGAGCCTGACGGCCTGGGCCGGGCAGCCACTGGTCCCTCAAGGTCAAGGAGGATGTGGACAACCCAGAAACAGTCAGCTTGCCCCGGCCCAGGCCGTCAAAAGGTGCACCATGAACCAATATCCAAGGACAAGTAATATTCAATTTTTGGAATATTTTATTTCATCAATCAAAGTCTCATGACAAGAGCCTGACGGCCTGGGCCGGGCAGCCACTGGTCCCTCAAGGTCAAGGAGGATGTGGGCAACCCAGAAACAGTCAGCTTGCCCCGGCCCAGGCCGTCAAAAGGTGCGCCATGAACCAATATCCAAGGACAAGTAATATTCAATTTTTGGAATATATTATTTCATCAATCAAAGTCTCATGACAAGAGCCTGACGGCCTGGGCAGGGCAGCCACTGGTCCCTCAAGGTCAAGGAGGATGTGGGCAACCCAGAAACAGTAAGCTTGCCCCGGCCCAGGCCGTCAAAAGGTGCGCCATGAACCAATATCCAAGGACAAGTAATATTCAATTTTTTTTGAATATTTTATTTCATCAATCAAAGTCTCATTACAAGAGCCTGACGGCCTGGGCCGGGCAGCCACTGGTCCCTCAAGGTCAAGGA